>CALYLW010001036.1:97500-211134 GCA_944989445.1 Ampullaceana balthica | reverse complement strand
ACTTAGACTAAAAAGAATAAATAAATAGAAGTACATTTTTTTAAATTTAAAAACCACGTTTTTATAAGCGGACTAAAAAGAAGAAGCATTTTTCGATAGCTACAAATCAATTGACCATTCCTTTCCTCCCCCTCTATCCTAACGAGGGTATTATTTATAGCCATCACAGTGACATCGTCGTGATCGTCGCATCACGAATAGAAACCAGAAATTTAACTTCTTCAACTTTATTACCGAACATTTCAACTTGTTGACATGGGATGCTCTGTATATAATATCTGTCAAACCATCCAAGTCACTAGCCTTAACATTTCAAGTTTCAAATGCTACAATTCTCATAAACTAAATTCTCAACAAAACTGAAATCACTTAAAGGCGTTTAGTTTTTTTTTCTTCCCTTTCTTTAAAGATTTTTTTGTAACAGGACAATTGTGAACATTCATCCAGCTCTGGTGGGTTATTTGAAACAAGTCCGCGTGGTGCATCTGGAGGTTAGACAACATTGCTTTTGTACATAGGCACAAATGTCAAATAATGTGCTCCAATTCTTTTTATTCCTTTTTAAAAATGAATCTACAGTTAACTCAAATATATTTCTAAGTATGGCTTATTTGAAAATTTCCTAAATCTTAGTATTATTACTCAACTTTCATTTACATGTAGTTTTTAAAAATTTATGTAATATTAATGACATATTTGCTAACACACTTTTGATTGAATTTGTATTTTAATTTTTTTTCCATTTTGGTTTTTAAGACCATTTTTAACTTTATGTTGTTTTATTTTACTTTTCTTTCAATTTTAGTTAATTTTTTTCAAGACACAATGATGATAATACAAGTATTTATGATTTAAAAAATGTACGTGTACGATATATGAATCTACACTTAATCAAACCCTTGTACAAAAAGTAATGCATTTGAAAATTAACTGAGAAGCATTCATTTAACGCAAACAAACAAAAATAATGATACAAATGGATCAATCAGAATATTTTTACTTATATGTAATAATAAATTGTCTTGTTATGCAAAAACTTTTTTATAGAAACTCTTGAACTTAAATTAATTGGGATCATAGGAGATCAAATTTCGGTCATGAAATTATTACAAAAGAAACAAATCGTGTATTAAAATGTTAAAATGAGGACGTTTCGAGTGGATTAGCTGTGTTATCAATATTAATATAGAGACAGAAAGAGAGAGGGATAGACAGATAGAGGGAGAGAGAGAATGGGTCTAAGGTTTAAAATACTGTCATAAGATGAAGCAAGAAAAACACAAATATTAAAACCAATAAAGCAATTCTATAAATACAGTTTCCAAGTACTTTATTGACATCACTAACATAGAAAGACAACAACGTTCTCTTTGTTGTACACGGAAGTTGTGTTCGCGTTATTTCAAAAGTTGTTTTTTTTTGTATGACCACTTTATCTTACTATGAAATAACATTTTTAAACACTTCACAGCCCACGCGCCAGACGGCCTGGTGCATAGATGATGCATTGAACGTACAAGGAAGTAAACAGTGGTTCCTACCTTTAAATAATATAAAACCTTTTAATATTTGAATGTGGATTGTATTTCTTAAAATGGTGAAACAGTAATTTCATATCACAAGTGTAAAATGAAATTGCTCTGCAATGCAACAATACGTATTGAAAGTAATAGTAATATAAACATAAACAAGTAGAAATTATTTCTACCTAGCTTTTCAGTAAATCACTGTATGACTGTAATAAGATAATTTATTGTTTTGTATTCAAAATAATTAATAAGTTTAAAGATTTTTCAAAAGCTTAAGTCGCAAAATTCATAAATTTTAATAATGTAACGTTTTAAAGTTTGCAATTCATTATTGAACTACCATGCCATTTTCTATAACGCCAGAAATCTCTTGTCAACTGCTTTTCGACGCATTCGCTCAATTAAAAAACAGTTCGAACGAGTTCAAACCTCTTGACTTTGAAAGACACTGATTGATCATGTGAAACGTTTATAATGTATCGATGCGTGTCTTTTATTTATGACAACTGTTAGCTATTAGAATACCATCAACAACGTGTACATGATTTTATTTTCTATCGAATACATGTAGCGGAGCTTTTGAAAAATTTGGATGATTTATATGATAAAAATAAATTATTTGATGGAATTTCTTTTTTTATCTTCATTTTAAAATTCATTTTTAGTAACTTCATTGGTAACTTCCATTATTCAATCAAATTTACTTCAACTATCCATAGGAGTGCTGTTAATTTTTTGGACGTACAAATTAAATTAAAAGAAAACAAAGTGTCCACATCATTTTTTTTTACAAATCTACAGACAGCAATAGTTTCCTTATGAGGATGTGCCAAAGACAATAGTGTTATTTTCCTGGTGCACTTTAACTCTCTAGCATTCTCAATTAATTTTATTTGGACCAATTTTTATTTTCCTGTCTACTGTTTATCTGAAGAATTATTTCTTGTCACCTTTTCAGTAATAAATCTTTAAGTCTCTTTTTATGTCTCATAAGAAACAAAGAAACCCCAGATGGCAACACTGCCAGGATTGGTAAATAAATTCATATCTTTAATTTTTAAAAAGTATTTTTTAAAAGGAAGAAATATTTTCTTTAAATCTACATATGTCCTTAATGAAAAGTAATGATATTTACAGACAAAAAGACATTAGCTAAATAACAAAATTTTCAAAACTAAAATAACCCCATTATTTTCATGTTCCATAGTAGTTTGGAAATTCCAGGATTGAATATCAAAGCTAGGATTTTTATACCTCAAAGTCCACAAAGCGTCAGCATGAAGTAATTTTATTCACTTAATCTTTCTACATCTTTTCATTACCAATTGTTCATTGAATCTAAGCCCTCAAAATATTTTCGCGCTATTTTTTTCCGCTTTTAAAATTAATACACTAGTGTATTACCCGTCAAAAATTACGGAAGTTTTCAAAATGGGTATATTTCAGTTTTTGTAATTGTCCCTTTTGCTTGAAAGCCGCATAGTAAATAATCAGAAAATGTAGAGGCCAAGAGAGAAAAATTAAATCTCTTTTCCATATTGAACAATTTTATGTGGACGTTTGAAAATAGCGTTTTTTTCAGTTTTTGTTTCTTTTCTTTGCAGTATTTTTTTCAAGGCAATTTTTTTAGCCGTGCGCTTTCTAAAATCTAGCGTTACGAACGGACATAGCAGAGTATATATTTTGATTAAATATACGAATATATGTGTTATGAGAAAACCTACAAGCTTAGGCGTCGCGTTATATAAGTTTGCATGGATAATAATGATATAATCAGGATAAAAGTAAATGCATAGTGAATTACGCACAACACAAGGTGATACTACAGCAAAGAAGTTTGAAGCTCGAAGTATTAACAACTATTGCTGAGGAGTCAGTCGGACGTTAACTTGCGGCATTGAATAGTGCACACCAAATATGAGTGCACCAATAATACAGCACAGTGCCTTAAAAATAAATTATGTGACTATAATGTGATCCACATCAAGCACATCTATGATTTGAACCAGTTTAAGCTTCATTGATGATTATGACTTGTCAGTTTATTCGCCCATTTGTCCATACATTATTACCACAACATTACCAAAACATGTAAAAAATAAAATGTAATTTTTGCACATGTTAATAACAAAGAACTATTCATTTTGCATGAAACATAGTAAGCAAAGTTTGTCACAGGATAACATAAAAGATTAAATTATCAACGGTTAATCATATTTACAATTTAATATAAACGTATGAGTAATTCACATAAACGTTTTTATTAGTGTCAAGTCAGAACCTTTCCAAGATCTATTATGACTTGTCAGTTTATGTGTCCATTGGTCCATACATTATTACCTTTCTCTCTCTATGGCATCCGTCCATCCTCAAGGGATGATGGCGTTTCCTCCTGCCCCTCCACCCCCCTCCTCTTTCTCCTGGCCCTTTTCTCCTCGCTCCTGGCTGCAAGGGAAGCTTCCGCGACTAGGATGCCCTCGCGTACTTTTGCCCGCCAGGAGGTGCGCTCCTCAGCAATGGTCTCCCACGTTTTATGGTCAATCTGCGCCAGAGTCATGTCTTTCTTGCAGACATCCTTGAAGCGCAAGCAGGGGCGTCCTCTCTTCCGCATACCAGTTGCCAGCTCGCCGTAAAGCAAGGCTCTTGGAATGCGCTCCGAGCTCATCCTGCGGACATGTCCCAACCACCGCAGGCGCCTCTCGCTCAGGATTGAGTGCATGCTCAGCATATGACTCCTTCTGAGTACCTCGACATTCGTGATCTTGTCCTGCCACTTGATGTGCAGAATCCTGCGCAAGCATCGTAAGTGGAAGCTGTTGAGTTGCTTTGTTTGTTTGGCATAGGTCGTCCAGCACTCGCTGCCATAGAGGAGTGTGCTGAGCACGCAGGCCTGGTACACAGTGATTTTCGTCCTATCAGTGAGCTGTGCATTGTTCCACACTCTTTGATTCAGCCTAGCCATTAATGATGCAGCCTTGCCGATTCTGGTTTCAATTTCATTTTCCAGGGAAGTGTGCTTGTGATGTTACTGCCAAGGTAGGTAAAATCCTCGATGACATCCAAGGTGTTTCCCTCAATGGAGATTGCTGGGAAGCAGTCTGTTCCTTGTCTCATAATGTTGGTCTTTTTGAGGCTTATCGATAGACCAAAATCCTTGCATGCTTCTGAGAACTTATCGACCAAAAGTTGGAGACCTATCTCTGAATGTGAGGTAAGGGCTGCGTCATCGGCGAAGAGCAGCTCTCTAATTAAAACCGTTTCCACTTTTCTCTTCACCCGGAGACGGCTGATGTTGTATAGATTTCCATCCATCCTGGTATGGATGTTTACACCCTCGAAGCAGTCCTTGAAAGCATGACGCAGTAGCATCGAGAAAAAGATACCGAAGAGTGTTGGAGCCAGTACACAGCCCTGTTTGACTCCGCTACAAACTGGGAAGGGTTCTGAGGTGGCGCCATCGAAAAACACTGTGCTTTGCATGTTGGTGTTGAAGGACTCAATGATGGAGAGAAGCCGCGGTGGACATCCTATTTTTTCCAATATACGTAGCAGACCCTTGCGGCTGACCAGGTCAAATGCCTTTGTTAGATCTATGAAGGCAACGAAGAGGGCTTTCTGTTGCTCCCGACACTTTTCTTGTAGCTGACGGAGTGAGAAGATCATGTCCATGGTTGACCGGCCAGCCCGAAAACCGCATTGTGATTCCGGGTAAATATTATGTGCCAGAGTTTGCAGGCGTGCAAGGATCACTCTGGCAAAAGCCTTTCCCACAATACTCAGTAAGGAGATGCCACGATAGTTATTGCAATCGCTGCGATCACCTTTGTTTTTATAAAGCGTGACTATTTTGGCGTCACGCATGTCCTGTGGGATGTGACCGTGTTCCCAGCAATCACACATGAGTTCGTGCAGAGGCTTCAGTAGTGCTGGCTGGCCGTGCTTAAGGACTTCTGCAGGAATGCCATCGTTGCCTGGGGCCTTCCCATTGCTCAGATGATCGATAGCCCTACTAAGCTCCTCTAGTGACGGTGGAGCATCAAGCTGATCTAGGGCTGGTAGATCTTGGATTATTTCTATGGCAGAGTCAGATACTACATTCTGTGTCGCATAGAGTTCTAGATAGTGCTCAGTCCAGCGCCGCTACTGCTTGTCTCGTTCTGTGATCATCTCACCTGATTTTGTCTTGATAGGAGCTGACTTTGATGTTGTGGGCCCAGTGGCCTTTTTTATGCCTTCGTACATTTTTTTAATATCTCCCTGATCAGCAGCAGATTGAATGCTTTTGCATAGTTCCACCCAATAAGTGTTAGCGCAAAAACGTGCAGTCTTCCGGGCTGTGTTTCTGGCATTTCTGAGACATTGCAGGGTGTCGGGTCCTGGGGAAGCTTTGTAGGCCAATAGAGCTTTTCTTTTTGTCTCCGTCACGGGATTCATTGTAACCCAGTGGGCCTCAAACCAATCTGCATTTTTTCTTTCCCTCCTCCTGAGGACGGCAAGAGAGGTGTTGTAAATAGCGTCTCGAAGATGGAGCCAATTTGCATCGATTTGTTATGTCCCTATAGCATCATGGGGATTGGGGATTGCTTTCTGCGAGGTGTTGGCCTTAAGAGCTTGCTCAAGCTTGGTATTAAGCTGATCCCTTATCTCAGGACAGTTGATATTCTGTGTGTTTATGCGAGTTTTACCCTTGCTCTTAGAGTGACACAATTTCTTTGGTATTAATTTGATTCTACTTGTGATCAAAGAGTGGTCTGTGTCACAGTCGGCACTGTGGTAACTGCGTGTTTGGAGCACACTGGCCAGGTCAGATCGCCTGGTGAGAACGAGGTTGAGCTGGTGCCAGTGCTTGGAGCGGGGGTGTCTCCAAGACACTTTATTGATGTTCTTGCATTTGAAGAATGTGTTAGTTACACACAGATTGTGAGTACTGCATAGCTCGAGCAGTCGCTGGCCGTTGTTATTAATTTTACCAATGACATGTAAGCCAATGCTGGTGGACCAGGCTTTGTGATCTGCACCTACCCTGGCGTTGAAGTCACCGAGGAGGTATAGACTCTCATGTGTGGGAATATTTGCTACCGCGGAGTCTAGAGCCTCATAGAAGTTGTCTTTTACCTCTTCTTCAGAGCAGAGAGTTGGTGCATACAGGCTGAGGATATGGGCTGCGCCTAATGATGTTGAAAGTTTAATGCCGAGTATCCTCTCAGTGCCAAGTGCCGCCAGTTCAACATATGACATAAGAGAGTTTTTTTATGGCAAAACCGACGCCATGCTGCCTTGGTCTGTCTGATGGTAGTCCTTGCCAGACAAATGTGTAGTTGGCCTCAACCACTTTGCCGTTGTCAGCCAGCCGCGTCTCCTATAGGCATGCAATGTCGATGCCGAGACGGGAAAGTTCCTTGTCAATGACCGCTGTCTTCCTCATATCTGGTCCAAGGTTAGTATTGGTGGTCCAAGGTTAGTATTGTGGTCCAAGGTTAGTATTGCCGGGGGTGGGAGTGGGAAATAAGCACCCACTCCTCTCGAAATATCCCCATAGCTTGCGTCTCATAACAGCCTCTGCTAACCAAAGTCCAACTCCTGGCCTTCTCGTATGACTTGTAACCAAGTCTGGCGGATCACGTTTCAACTGACAGGAGAAGGGGTGAAGGCGGGCCGCTGGCGCCGTAAAACCAGCCGCTTCGGGCAGATGGGGCTCGTAAACCTCGATAGGTAGCTCATCTAGGAGAGGGAAACTCCAATCTCAAACCTCCGCTGTCTCGCGGCCACACCTGTTCATGGAGAGAATAAGGGAGTAAACCCTAACTGAAAATCAGTTTTATTGGGATGCGCTATATCTCTTGCAACTCCTGCGACACAGATGGCGCCTTGTTGTATCAGCTAAGCTGTTCCCCTGGAATCACCATTTGTGTGGAGAGAGAGGGCCTGCTGCCTGGGCAACAGCTGGTCTTCTATAAAGCTCCTCCTACGCTATCGTAGCCTCCTTTTTTTTTCCTCAACCCAATCCTGGAGAGGTCACTCCAGCTTCGCTGCAAGGCGTAGACACAACACGTGGAACGGCAGTTACCGGTTACAAGCCACTGCTCAATTGGCGTAGAGCTAGGCGCCAGGGGTCGTTCCAGACGGTGGGAGAGATCGCCATGTCTCACTGAGCATCTACCGCCCGCCTTAAGCTGCGCAGCCCCCAGCCAGTAAGGTGATGTTCCGTCATGGCTCGCCTGCCCCATTGGGTGCATGGGGCTCAGAGTGATCAACTCAATAAGCTAGCCAAAGCCCAAGCACCAACTGAAAAAATAAGAAAGAAGTTACCAGCACTTCATTTAGCAAGCTGGAATGTCAGAACCCTCTGCACTGGTTTTAACTCTGACCCCTCATGTGCGGAAGATTATTACCTTTACATTATCAAAAACATGTAAATAATTTTTAAAAAACTATTTACAAATATGAATAACAACGAATTATTTATTCTGCATGAAACCTTTGAAGTAAAGTTAATCATCGGATAAATTAAAATATTGCAGTATCAACAGGTAATCGTATTTAAAATTTAATATACACGTTTTAGGAATTCTAATAAACGTTTTCATTATTGTCAAGTCAGCACCCCTTCCAGTTCTAATTAAAAGCAAAGATTTTTTTATTCCAAATTAGTCTAAGACGCATTAAAATATTAGATATAAATAACAATAAAAAAAACTATTATGAGGAGGATTCCGATTTTAAAATATGTTATTTTTTTAAACCCACAAATATGCAATCTCAAAGTGTATAAAAGAAAAACAAACGCTAAACTGAAGCATAAGTTGGCAAATTTCCTTTGCAGTAATAAATAATGGCTTTGTAGTTCAAAAAGCATCGAAACTTGACAACCAAAGGACAACCAAATGTAAATTTCATAAACAGAAAAACGAATGTTATATTTTAATATAGAAAATTAAATTTATTATTACGTACGTACTATTGACATGAAGACATACACAAAAATGGACATTTAATACAAAAAATAATAATAATATTAATCACATCAAATAAAACATGGCTCTTTTTACTCGTTCCCTTCACACATTAATAAAATCTCAAATAATGACGTCACGTCACAATATTTTATGGCGATAAACATATTTTGTTATTCTCAAAAGCAACATTTTTACTTCTATATATATTTTTTTTGTAAAATCGGGAGTTACCTCGCATAGCGTCACGGACAGACAGACAGACGTGACGTAACAGAGATTGCAAATTATGTATATTGATTAGTACATCTCTAAAGCAAAGTCTATTAATATTAGCTTCCAATTTAATAATATTACATTATCAACAAGCAGCATTATATTTCCAGTATGATGTATTTTAAATGCATTATTTGTAGAGCTGCGGAAATTAAATATTAATTAGTCGATTAATTGTTAAAAAATTAAATCGATTAAAATTAATTTCATCAATTAAATTTCGATTAAAATTTAAGACAATATTTTTAATATTTTTTCCAAATTTTATAATAATTATTAGTTTTTGTTACTTACATACTGTTCCATCGTATTATAATTATTTACTTAGACGTGCACACGTCAACAAAAAGGATTTTTCTTCCATATTTCTTCCATAGCAGAACGAATTTGCTGTGTTAAATCACAAAATTGGAGAGCCTTGGAATTACCACGACTTAATCGATTCCGCGAAATAATGAATCGCAGCTTAACGGGATCTATATGCGTTGAAAAATATAATTAATCGAATTAATCGATTAATTTTTTTCCGGATTAATTGAGCAAATTTGTTTTTTAATCAGTAACAGTCCCAATTATTTTATTTGTTTTGTTATCTGTAGCCTTAAAATTGATTATATAGTTCGCATTGCATTTTAGTTACAAAAATATATTTTTCATGAAATCCCTATAGAGTAAGTTACCGCCTCGCGAACGCTATGTCGTAGCTAACACTTTTTCATAAAGCGTTCTCTGTATTTTTATTTTCCGTCTAACACGAAAACGAACACCCGTAAGTCGAAAGTAGTTCTGTTTACAATATCATTTCATCGTTTCGTTTGCCGGGACGGACTATTTTGTGAGTAAATGTGTTTCAAAATTTTGATCCTTGCGCCATGCATGCTGTCAGCGTCCCTAGGAAGAACGAAGTTGATTTCCGGTTTAAGACTACTTTTCCTGTTCGCTTTGGAAAACACACATGTTTGGTATTGCATCATCACTTACAAATAGACCAGTAACCACGCTGTTATACTTAACAATGCTTTTTAATAGCAGTGTTCGTTTCGAAGGGGTGTTCGCGACGAAGTAAGTTTAACGTTGGATTTTACTTCGTACCGAACACTTTTATTCTGCAGAACAATTTAGTTAAATAAGGGTCTAGCTCTTGGCCTCTAGTGTTATTTCAAAATAGTAGTGTTCGTTTTGAGGGCATGTTCGCGTTGAAGTATATTTGTTTTATTGTAGGATGTTACTTCGTTGCGAACACTTTTTCATGTAGGAAAATTAAGCTAAACCACATGCACAGCATAAATGACAACAAATTGAGTCCCAGCCAATCTCCAACGATAACCAAGCAATCATCGAGGCACAACACATAGAATCCGACACAGCAGCAACCACTGAAACACAGCCAATCGAGTCTTACACACATGCACTCAATTGCGAATGAAACACAAGTAGTCATAGAGACCCAGCCCATTATACAGGAAAACAGCCCATTTGAGAATGAAAATAAGTCTATCATTTACAAATATTCCCAAGCAGAATCATTACCCGCATCATCACCACCAAAGTTCAATTTCTCTGCTGCACAACTTAAAGCACTCCATGACTATTCAAACATTTTATATGATGAAATGAGTCGCAACCAATTTAATAATTTTTTTTGTCAACTGACAATGACAAGTTCTACTGCAGGAGACAACATTAGCAAAGAGTAAGAAGAGAACAAGTTCAAGCCTTAGCTGTGGGGCTAATAGAAACGTGCAGTTTAGAAGAACCCAAAAACTGCACAGTCAAAGTACTCACAGCTAACTTGACAGTAGATGACATTTTGAAGCTGCCTGCTTTTGTTAGAAGGAATAAAAACAAGAAGAAAACAGCAAATGCTTCAACCATGCCAAACTTGGTCAGTGGAGAAGAGTTTAGAGAAGCATTAAAAATAAAATAGCAGACAAGGAGGAAATAGAACAAAAATAAACTGAAAAGAAAGATCGAGAGGGAAGAAAGCAAAAAGATAAAGGATGCAAAAAAAGAGGCTACAAAAAGGACAAGAGAGCAAGAAAGGGAAGAAAAAAGACGCAAGAGAGAAGAAGAGCAGAATAAAAAAATGAAAATTGTGGAGTCCAAGAAAGTAAAGTAGTATCCAGTAATAGATCTATCTGATAGCAGCAGTGAGGACTCACAGTTGATTCAAACAATGTAGCTTGACATGGCTGCAGATGACGATACTTTAGATAAAGAAGAGGATCTCTTGTTGGAAGGAATGTGTCATGGGTGCATAAAAGGGGGAGGGGCAGAGATTTGGGTCCAATGTGATGTGTGTGATGGCTGGTGGCATGCACAGTGCACGCAAAATTGTGCATCTTTGAAACAAGTCACTTTTGTGTGCACTGTTTGCTGCCCTGACTAGACTATAGATTATAGATCTACCTATAGTATTATTTTGTATGTATAGATCTAAGTTATTCGGGATCTAATTTCTTTAATAAACGTTTATTACATTATTATTGACATCTCCAGTGTTATTTGTTGACTCCATTAACTAAAAACTGATTTTTTGATGATTTTGGTTATGTGTCTGCTTTGAGGTAATAGTGTCTGCTTTGAAGTAAATTAAGCAAAAAAGTGTTCGGCATGCGGTAGCTAACTGGGTCAGCTAAAATTGGACTTTACACTCTAGCCCCGCGTAGTAATACATGAATGCTGTCTCATTATAGTAGCCTTGTTGTCATACTACTTGTAGGTACTTTCGTTTTTACCCTGTGTCGAACGGTTTAGAAACTAGGTAATGAAAGCCAAAAATGGTGCTATTTTTAGCGTATGGCGTTCGCGAGGTGGTAAATTACTCTACTAGTATTAAAATTAGTACTGTGACTTTCAGACAAATAAGTAGGTTTTGATCCGACTTTAACTCTAAAATGTATACTTCTCGAGTTTGCTCGATAATTATTTGAACCCTTGTGTAGAGAGGAATGCCATGAATATCGACCATTTGTTTTATTTTTCTTGGTAGTATGGAAAAGCTATCGAAATACCTGTCCTATGGGAGTTGTAAGCCATTTTTTTTTGTTTTAGGCATGTTATAGGGTACATGACATTCTCGCAACGTAGCCAGCCAGGCAGATCCAAATCAGTATTAGAGCCTCAGTGTTAGGCACACAATGTTAAGAATTCTACTGATGGTTGTTGCGTGGGAGTGGTTTAGTGACCTACATAAACATTGGCTCAGGCCGTCCAAATTTAGCATGTATACAGCGTTGTGTGGAGCACAGTCGACTACTCGACATTTTTATTTTATTTTTGGGTACTGACATCACTTAATACGTAACACTCTCTGACATAACCTGTTCTAGAAAAATAATTATCTTCTGATTAAAGTTTAATTAAAAGTCACAGATTCAGTTTAAAAAATAGTTCACCCTTAAAATCTAAAACACACACAACCACACATTTATCTTATCGTATGCATTTCAGACGCTTCATGAATACATATATTTATTGCATCCTAAGATTATTCATCGATTAAGTCTAGTTTAATATTTTAATCCCAGTTTTGTTGGTAATATTGAGTTGCTTTTTCTAGTTGTTTAGACAACACATTCCAGACCAAAATATTAGAAGGGAAGAAAAATGTGAAAGTGTTGGTTTATCCTTATGTCTATTTGTGTTTTGTATAGGATTGTTGTTGGCTTGAATTTCCAAGTTATAATCTATTTTGTATTTATATATTACTAACACTCAGGGGCGCCCACAGCCTTGAAAAAAATGGACGCACACCTTCCCGTCTCCTATAGTCATTGATCAGGCCTTCTTAATCATATACTGCCAAATAAATGTCGCCACATGCCATGACTCATATGTCTCATATAAGCAAAAGTACTCCAGCAAAACATAAAGCAAAATGGGCATATTTTTAATCATTTTTTCGATCTCACCAATATTTCAAATATTTTACGCAAGGAAAGGGCTACAAACATAATCTAGCCTAAGTTTATTTACCGTCATATACCTTAAGTAAACACGTTGCTTGGCAAATCAGTCATCATGGTCAAAGGCAAACACAATTCTACGATGTCCTGTGGCATCGAAGTCTTTTATGACTTTAGTGACGTCAGTAAATATGTCGGTGTGAGCATGCAGCAGCGCCAGAGCTGATAGTCGTTCCGATCCCATTTTTGAACCCATATAACTCTTGAGACGGCGGAGCGCCGAGAAGCTGCGTTCAGCTGTGGCGGATGTAACAGGCATCGTTAAAAGTACATGAAAAACAGTGTGCAAATTTGGGTATAAATCCTTCGTGAGTAAAAAAAAACAGTCTTGCAAAGACACGGCAGTGTTGCTGACTTCTCCTTCACGCGCAGAAAGTTTGAACTTCCACCTCTCAATCTCTACATCAAGATCATCTGAATTAATGAATTCCACATAAGCTTCCCGAATTTTATCCATGCCATCCTTAGTCAGACTGGATATATGTTGCGGCATACGCATTTCTGCTGTCAAACGTCCTGATGATGCACAAATGTGGTCTTGAAGTTCTGTTATTAGGTGATCTAAAAAGGAATTGTGAACATTTAGTCTAAAGTAATCTTGCACCGAATTTGTCGGTCCCTGTGCATTTGATCTGTACTGTTGTTTAGCAGTAAGTCTTGGTACTTTGACCTCAACATTCAATTTCTGTGCTAACTTGGAGGCCTCGTCAAACAATGAATTGCATGAATCGTCATTGCTCCGTTTCAATTTCAGAAAGTCGATCAAGTCCTTGCACTCACTAGAGGCACGAACTAAATTCTGATCCACAGACTGCAATGAGTAGGAAATCGTTTTCGTGTAGCGCAAGTAGTGATGAACAACGACAAGCGTATATATGAACTGAAAATTCTGGATTGATAATTGGAGACCGTTTGCTTTGACAGATGTTTGACGATCATGATCTTGAGTCAAACCGGCCAGAGTTTCAATTATAATACAAATGTTCTCTTCAAACCTTTGTAATGTTTCTTCATGTCGAGTCCATCTTGTAGCATAGAATTTCTTAAGTCGTGTTGAATCTATACCATGGCTTGAGTTTGTATATATATTTAGACGCTTGGGCAGATGCTGTAATAAAGTTAACAGTTTCACTGACTGTGTTGTACATATTTCTAACAGCGCCCTCACTGCAAGTGTTCACAATAGCTAAGTTTAGTGTATGTGATCGACAGTGGACGTATTCTGCTGTTCCCACATGTTGGAAGCGTCCTCTAACTCCTTTTACTTTTCCACTCATGTTTGCAGCTACATCGAACCCGAGACCAACAATATTGCGGATATCAAGACCAAGCTCTTGTAGTTTTCCAGTAATTAGATTATATAGCATTTCACCTGTTGTGTCAGACGTTTCCTCAAAGGACACAAATTCTTCATGCCGTTTTGCATAAGATGTGACAAAAAGAAGATTCAAACTCACTTGGTCCTTGACTGAGATATCTGTAGTTTCGTCAACAATGATGCTGAAGTATTTTGCAGCGATGCATTCCTTGACGATCTTGTCTCGAATCTGGTTTCCGCACAGAGCAACCAGTTCGTTTTGTATTCTATGCCTTATGTATTTTGAATTACCTGACGCAGATGTTACTAAGAGCAGGATCGTGCTCGGCGCTGAAATTAAGAAGAGCCATAAAATGGCTCCGATCATCTGATTTTTCGCGCATTGGTTTGTTTTGCTGTCCACACAGTATTATTGTTTTAATAATGGATTGGAGAGCTGCTGTGTTCCTTTGGACTTTGTCATTGTACACTTGAGATAGCTGCTGTTTCACGGAGACTGATTTACCTTCGCATACACTTATAAATGAATGTTATGCTGCTTGTATAGAGCTGAGATTTGTCAAGGATTTTATGTGACGTTGTGCATGTCGGTCTATGTTACTCCAGTCTGAATGCGGCTCGCGTAGAAAAGCGCATGTCGTACCTGAAGCAAATACTGAGCAGGCAGCACAGAAAACAGCATCCGCTTTGGCACTGTAACTCATAAACGGATACACTTTTGAGTTAAACATAGAACCAGGCACACGGCGTTGTTTATTCCCATCGGTCTTCAAAGGGCCTTTCCAGTTCTTACATGGTTTATACTTTTCCAAAAGCACTGATTTCTTTACTGATTTAGGTAATGGTAGGTTAAAGTTGACCTCAACAATATCGAAAAATATAGCCAAACAGAGACTTTTAATGCCTATGGCTTTCTTTGCGGCTGATGATGGCAATGTATCACATAATGATGATTCTGAATCAGATTCGAATTCACTAGAATTTGAGGGCACACTGGATATGTGGTTATCCAATAATAATGTCATGCAGCTTTTTGGCAGCATCTTGCACTTGTGGCACATTTATTGATTACGTTGCTGATAAACCAGGCGTTGCAATTTTTTTAAAAAGAATTATGTAATACACAGTTTCTTTTTAAGAAGAGATTTTTCGCCGGTGTCATCTTTATTACTGTCACCCATTATTAAAAATTGGGGAAATACAAGTATACTGAAAAGATAACAAAAAAGGGCTATAGTAGACTACTTGAAGAACGACTTGAACGTAAACAAATATGGCCACCCAGGACATGCGCACGTCTTAGAATAGAAATGTAAATGTAATAAATACTTTTTACCCAGTAGTTGCATAGATATTTTTTAAAAGTTTCTAACGGTCACTCACATTCTCACAAGGCAGGGGTGAGGGGAACTCTTAAATTAGATATTGTTCATTTTGTTATTTGCTTTTAATATTTAATTTAATAATTGAGCTCCGTGGTGCAACGTTAATTGACTTTTATAAACAAATATTAATTTTGTAAATTTTAGTGGACGCACGTGCGTCCAGTGCGTCACGCTGCGGGCGCCCCTGCTAACACTTTGATATTTGGTCTTCTATACTCTGGCGTTTTCGGTTTAGTAATTTAAATAGATTCTCAAATTTTTGTATTTCATCCTCGTCTTTTTGTAAGTATTTTTGCAATGTTTCTTTAGATTAAATAATCATCAGATTTTTAAAAAATAAATAAATAAAAACTTACTTTTGATCCTGTTGAGATGCTTTTGGGCAAATCATATATCATAATTATAAGGAAGTAGGGGGCATCGCTTTAACAGGCGTGTCTGATGTGATTACATTTTATAAACATGTAACTTGAGTGACTGAGTTTGAGGGCTGCGATTCTGTGTTGTGAAGTGAGCTCAGAGAAGATATAAATGTATATGAAATCAAAATTAGTTATTACCCAGACTACAGACTGGTGTCTTTGTGCAGTTTTGATTCATAGTTGTACTATCATATGGTGTTTGAACCTTATTAAACTCCAGTGATTACGGTTATTGGTCTTACGTCAGATTCACTAACGTTTGTTGTCTGCCTATTCGGACATCTTAAAACAAACAATGTAAAGGACCAGACATGCCAAAGAATACACGTTTTTTAAATAAACTAGAACTATTAACATTTAAAAAAAAAGTTTTTGAGAAATCTAGTAAAATTACATTATTTTATTTGTTTTATTTTTAATGCTTTTTTACAAGTAATATATTTTACCATTTAATTGGCTTTTGCAGGATTTGTATTTCCTATAACATATTTGATGATGTCACAGGACGTGAGGTTTATCAAGTTTATTAACTACGAGCAACAAAGCCCGTCCAAGGACTTCCGCCACCGTTCGGTGACATGTTGTAACTCCCCTCCAACAGCCGTCTCGACCGGCATTGCATGTGCATCACGTCAAAAATACTATTCATTAAAGTTAAAATAAATAACTCGTAAAGACAGAGCTTTTTATTATAAATCACGCGCATAACTAAAAATAAAGTCTTGGAAGAAATACTGCAACAAAAATAACTCGTTTTGAACGTCCGCGTAAACGTGTTTAATATGATTGGCTCTAGGAGTCATATGTGTTTGAGGGACAAATCTCTATAGATGACTGGACAGAACGGACAGAAATTTGCCTTTTAATATATAGGATACTACTATATATTATGTCTTCTAGTAAATTAAAAGTAATACTATAAGTCTATCAGGTATATAATTACAGGGATCAGTTTTTCTTTTCTTTTTGAAATAGATGGGTATATTATCCTTGTTGACTATCCTTGGGTACCTTACCCTGGTTTAGAAAGACTGGGATCTGAACAGTTAATGGTTTAGCTCATAGATAAGACTATCAGATATTTATTTTGTGTTAAATATATACAATTTAATCCAGAGACGAATGGGTTGTTTAGGGGTTTTGTGAATTAAGTTTATATTCTGTTGTTTAAATTGACTATAAAGAGCATTTATTATTCCATATCATAGAAATAATCCTAGTCTGTTTGTTAAAAATAAATCAATTATGTAATTTATCTTGGTAGCTTTTTTAACAGTTTCTCTTGTGTTTATTTTTTCTTGATCTGTGACTGAAGGGATCAGTCTCGAAGTGAATGTAAAGTCTTTCGACATGTTTACATCCGGTATTTGCACAAGGATGTAAAATAACTAAAATGTGTAGCCCTTCTTAAAATCCGGTAATAAATCTTAAGAAAGAAGTGGTGTGGTGACATGCAGTAATGTACAGTGTAACATATCTCTTAGAGCCATCAGCAAGTTTATTCACATTCTGAACATATTTTGGTAAGTATATTTCAATTATTTGTTGACATTTGATGTTTATTTTAAATGTACGCATGGTTTTCTAAATAAGATTAATAATAATAAAAAACAACATTGTTTAAAAAATATAATTCCTGTTTAATACGACTAGTTCTTGTAAAAACATGTTTTAATATTTAAAAGGGAGCTGCTTTTTTACAATATCAGTTTCAAAATAAATATTTATCTCAAAATAAATTGTGACATACACTTTTCTCTACTTTTTAAGTTACTGCTACTTGAGGTAAAATTGTCAGTCAAAACTAGAAAAAAAAAGTAAGTCAATTAATTTTTTTTTAAAATACTTTTTAGCTGATAAGTTGTTGATTATTTAGATACATTGATTCCAATCCTAACGTTCAAAGCTTCAATGTTAAGTAACCTAATTAAATGAATTTAATATGTCAAACCTGTTTCAATTAGGTTCATTACAACCGTTAAAAAATAATATTTAGCGAATGCTTCCATATAGTAAGTCGTTTCTATTTAAAATAGCGCCATGTAATATTCAATATAAAATAAAGGGTTTGAATGAATATTTATTTATTTATTTTTTACATACAGGCATTTTAAATTACAATTGGGTTTTTGTTTCTACTAATAATAAAGAGAAATAAATAATTTTAAGAAAAATATATTTGAAAATGTTACAATTTTTTTATTATGAAATCGTTTCTTGAATCTAAATATTATGGAGCTCTTCATTTTGCCGGTGAAAATGGCATGATGGTTCCATTGGTTGCTTGTGACAATTTATGATATCTTTTTGAGGTCAAAACTTGCATCTCAGTTTTGACTAAGTCCCTGTTAGTGAATATTTTTTAAAACTATTTTTTTAAACCTGTGCTGACAATATAACGTGAGATGAAGAGCAAGTTGTTTGTGTCCTACAGCCTCCTGGGTGATTACAAAGGGCTCAAACTTGACATCTCAATTTGATATCATTATTTAATTTTAATGGAATCATTACGAATGTGTGTGTTCTAGATGGATAAAAGGGCTTTAAACATATTTTTAAACTAAATATTAAAAAGAACCAGTAACTGACAATATTTTAAAATCCTTTTTTGGAGTAAGTATGAAGTTGGGGAAAATCGTTCTATGATAGCTAAATCATATATTTTAAGTAAGTGTATGTTTAATATACTGGATAGCGAAGTCAGTAGTGCGCTCGCCTCACAAAGCTGAGGGGCGTGGGATGGAGCCCACGCAAAGCCACAATATAAATGATACGCTAAGAAAGTCCTCCGCTGACTCATGGAAGGGAATTGGGGCACATACCAGGTATAAACAAGCACTGAGTAAGCTCTATATGAAATTTTAAGGATCCCCTACGACCTTCGGTTTATGGGACTTACATGTTTAATATATAAATAAGTTCTTCTTTTCAGCAATTTGATACGTTCTTTTAAGTTGCTAATAAGATTTCATTCATCTACCTAAACTGTGAATAAAATAAAAAGTTTAAGATAAGATTCAAATCACACATATTCCTTTGTTTTTATATTTTATATTGAACCCAGATTGAATCTTCTTTGGACAAAGCTTTTTTGGGGTAGTGTTTGGGTTAAACTTAAATTAATAGATATTCATTAATAAAAATAGAATTATAATTTGAATGGAATGATTTAATTAAATAGAAAACGTATACTTTTTAAAAATATAATATTTATTTTAAAGAATTAATTCCATAGCATTAATTTAGTCCGATAAATGCTTAAAATTGGTTATAACTCAAAACAACATTACTTTTTTTTTAATTGTGTTACTTTATGTCAGGGGTGCGCAACCTTTGGGCTATTGCCGGCCACATTAAAAAAAAATTACTTTGCAACGGCCGCAAAAATTTTTTTACTGAAAAACGAAACGGTCACTATAAATTTTTTGACCTCTCCTAATAGTCAACGCGAGATAATAATGGCATAATCATAATGCATTGTAGGGAAACACAGTGCTAAATACAAACAAAAACATTTCCATCGATATTCTCTTATATTTCTACTTTATTGAACATTGCCATGTAGACCTAATATCATGTCACACAGGTACATCATGAGTATATTTTTTTAAGTGGCATTAGTACACTGAGAACGTAATAATTGAATAAGTGATAAGCTGCTTCACTTAAACTGTCCATGTAACTTAACAGTCCAGAGTCCAAAAATTAGTGGTTGCCTTGCTCTTGTTTGTTTGCCGAGAGTCGCGCAAAGTCCGGGAACTCACTGGAGATCATCAGTCGTATTCCTAACGCCAGATTGGTGTCCACCAGTCGGGCTCGATATTTCTTCTTGAGATATTTCATTCTTGAAAATAAATGACGCTTCGCACATACAAGTGCTTCCAAACAGTACTAGCATGTTTACTGCTATTTCGCAATGTCTCCAGCAGATCGTTTTTGTCCTCGAATTTCTTCACAAGCTGCGTGTTATTTTTTAGTTCGATTATTTCCATTTGGACATCCAGCGTTGCACTCTGTCTCAATAAAATGTGGAAAAAAATCAACATTCTCATATTTTCTGAGATCTTTTCGAAATCCTGAAAACGTTCTGCGAATTCAAACAATAGCGCTTCGAGGACGCCTGAAAAGGAAGTAGACGGAATTTCATCTTTTCTTATTTCATGGCTCTCGATTAGAGCGGTGAGTTGCGGGAAATGATAGAGATGGAGCCCACGGCCGCAGGTTGCGCACCCCTGCCTTATGTCATAAAATTGAAAAACTTACAAATAAATATATACTATTTGTTCTATAGGAAACTTCAATGTTCGCGATCACAAGACTTGTTATTTTAACTGCCTTCTGGAAGTCGGCAATGTGTACTGAAATGACATTGAGCATCCGTGGAGAGAACACCAGTACAAATTATTACAAAGCTATTGTAATTAAAGAAAACAATACTGAATTGTAAGTATTTAAAAAGTTTTATTTTTTACATTAAAAATAAAAATATTAAAAGTTACGAACTTTAAATATTACTTATGCATTTAAATGAGAGTCAAGTATGATTTAAACATCGTATGCACTCATGAAACTAGCCAGTTTGTAACGTTATAACCTAATACGTGACTAAAATGGCACAAACGTAAGTAAAATAATCCACAATAACCTTCATTTTGGTTATCTATGTATACATACATATGTACATACATACATACATGTATATGTATTGTGATACGATAAATTGAATTTCAATTTATTGTATGTTATTAGGAGAGACATTTATAACCTTAAAGGTAACATTTAAATTATTGACTCTGTATTTCATTAAAGGCACTAACAGTAATTTAATTAGGTTGTAAATGTGTAAATCTCAAATTTCTTATTCACATCTTACTGGTGCAAACCGGAAAAGATCAAGTCTCTGATTTTAAAGATTCTTAAAAATAATATGTTCATAAACATTTTCCTGACCTTATGTCATGAAACTTTATTCAACAGAATAATGAACAGCATATTTATAGGACCATCAGCTTCTTTTTCTATAAAGTATTATGGGAATGATCATGCCTCAACTATAACTTTCTCTCAAGTTAAAAATGGTACTTTCTTCAAATGTTGGCTTCAAGCTAGCATGTCAAGTGTCATATGTGAATTACAAACAATGGACCAATGTACGTCAACACTTAAAACTAAATCTTGTTGTTCAAATAGAAATGCATTTCTCTGGAATACAACCTCGGAGTTTTTAACTTCACCTGAAATAAAAAACATTACCTTTAATTGTGGTAATAATACTCATGAACAAAAATTGTTTGTCTATGAAATGCTGAAAACTTCGTCATCTCAAAATACACCTCAAATGACATTGTCATTTTCAACAACACCTTACATGTTAACAACGCCGGTACAAAGAGAAGAAGATCACAGTAGTTCCATTGGTCTCATTATAGGTATAGTTGTTGCTGTTATCCTAGTCGTGGCCCTAGCAATCATCGGCTTTATGATTTGGAATAGGAGAAAGAATAATAAAATGTCAAAAACCAATACGGCTCTAAATGAAGCGAGGTTTGAAATTTCTGAGAACACCAGACAAAACAACGTTCCCAATCTGTACCATAACATTACCAGTGCTAATGTTATGCCCGTTAACGTTAAAAACGAATTTCCAATTTCTTCATTGACCAACGAAGACTGTAATGAGCAACAAACGATCAATACTAAACAAAACTATTCCAATAATTCTGCACCTACGACTAATGAAGGAAACTATTTTGTAACTGAGTACGATATCCCAAAGTCTCAGTATTCCACGATTGACGAGAACGTTGATAAACTTGAATATTATTCAACAAATGATGAAGTTAAACAATTAATTGATAATTATGCAACAATTGATCCCCATGGTCTTCAAACAGCTGTTAACACATCCATTGACATAACGGATGACGTTATAGTCGAGTATTCGACTATAGACGATACCGTTGAAAAGCCTGAACATTTACAAAGTGATAACATAACTTCTAAAGAACTTAATGTTATGAATCCCTACTCAGTCATGAGAAATAATGAGAAAACTATAACCAATCCTTACAATGTTTTGCCATCGGAACCAAATACGTCATCGGGTTATTTCGTTTTACTTTCTGAAGGAGAATTAGCTCCATACTCAATAGAAATAGATAAATCTAGGGATAATGGTACTACAGTAGAAAATGAAACAACAACACTGAAAGACTAAGAAAACGAGACGCAGATGAAATTTTTAGAATCTTATTGTATCAAAATTAGAATCTATGTAAGATTTTCAACTATTTGCTTGCTTTTAATCGTGAATTTCAAGGAAAACACATTTTTTATTATGAAGTATTTTTTAAAATGGCAGCATCAAATTACACTTTTAATTAAGCTGTTTTTATTATTTCTACATCGAATAAGATTGTAGTGACGTGTTTATTATTTAAGTTTGTTTTACACTTAAGACGTTTATAGTTACATTTTATTACGATCTTTTAAAATACACTATTGAAATTGACGCTAAAATTCAAAATGTTCATTTTATTATTTTCTATAAGTGTTTATGGTATTTGCAATGAAATAGCTAACATTAACGGAACAAAAGCTAAATATTTCTCATTGCTTTTCCTCGTTAAAAAGGAAGAAAAGCGATGAGAAATTATTAGCATAAAGTTAAGAGGTTCTCGAATTCTTTATGTTTGTGGCTACTTCATTTTGAAAAGTTCCAGTTGAATCAGGAAATGTATATCTGATCTTTTAAAAATTAAATGTACTTTTACAATTAAAAGATGCTTTGATAAAATTATATATACTCTCTTGTGTACTACTCCCATTTTATAAAACAATTTAAGTAATCTTGAAAATAAAATTTTATTATATAAAATGTTACAAAAAGACATTAATCAAATAAAATAGCCCATGTCTGAATAAACATGTGCGTTTGGGGATGAAAGTACAGTATGTTACATTTTGCTGTGGAATAATGGTGATTTTACTGTCTTTAAACTACACACAAAAAACAAAGATTTATTAAATCGTGCCCATCTAATCAGAAGGTAGACATTATATGAAGCAGTTTTAGCTTTTCAATGTACATAGATTAAACGCAGTCATGTGATATTTTTCATGTAATAAATTGTTCAAGAGTTTGAGTTTTTTGTGTTGGACGATGTTACTTAACTTAACTGCTACTCTATATGTGTAGTTGTTTTTAAAACTGTGATTATAACGTACTTTTACAAGTACATACAGGCACAGTGCGGCAAGGTTTAAAAATAAATTACAATAAAAAAATATAATCAATTGGATAATTTTAACAATTATAATAACAATTTTTAAATCCCTTATATAAATTTCCCCGCCCTCTCTGTCTCTCTGTCTTGGGCGGGCGGAAAAACAAAAGTAAAAAATGACACACTTGCCTTGAAGGCATAGAGCTGAAATTTTGGCACACGGACCCGTGTCACCTAACAATGCATTGTATCAAAATTTCAGATCGATCGAACGCACCATAATTAAGTTAATGCATTTTTAGTTTATCTATATAAAACTATATGTAGAAGTCGCTATTGTTTACATTTTACGGGTCACTTGACTTCACGCCAGCCACCGCTGAACACATCTCATATTTTAACCAGGTGTACCAGCGTGCTTTTGTTTACATTTTACGTGTCACGCTGAGCTCGGTCCAGCGATCGGTGACCAGACCCTTACCACTCTCCCACCTGCCCCCCAGGGGTTATAAAGCAAAGGAAAGTTAAGACAGTTTCAGTCTGTGAATGTTTGTCGCGTTTGAACATAATCAATACTTTTAGTTATGTCTCATATATAAGGGATTTATAGTCAAAAAGTCTGTTTTTACGGGTTTGTTTTATTAATTGTTATGCACCGAATGTTCTCTCCTTAGGAAATTTTTAGTTTATTCAAATATAACCTTAGATAAGTGGTTGTTTAAGGACGCATTTTGGTAGGTGTCTCTGGGGGGACTTTTACCTAATGTACGCCACAGTAAAATATTAAAAATCAGATAGAAAAAGTATGGAAGAAAAACAAGCAAAAATGCGCATCAGTCTTAAACATGAAGAACAAAACACTAAAGTTATCTGTCTTTATGTAACTACCGCGTAAGACCTTTGAGGTAAACATTCTTTTTTTTAAAATATATATTTTCTCTCTTTTGCGGATTTTTTCTACCCTGCTGCTGTGTCCTACTTTAAACCGAAAAGAAATCACGTAACAGATCTTAAGAAGTTCAAGGTATTTAAATATTAAAATTGATATAAAAAATTAAACCTAGCATATTTATAGCTGTTACAATTGCGTTACAATTTGGGGATTTTTCTAACGCGACTCCTATTGTATGCAATGGATTTGTCTTTGCTGGGCTTATAATTTAATAGGGCGAAGACCTCAACTATCAAACAAACAGATCGCCTACGACAGTAACACCCCCTCTCATACCTTAGGCCTCGCTACAGCTCAGCGATCATCTTCCCTTAACATTTTTTGTTCTGTAACAACAAAACATTTGAAACGTAATTGATATCGCCTTACACGCATGAACTAATTGTTTCAGGATATTCTTGTTTATTAAAGGAACATAAAGTTTAAAATAGAAAAAATGCCTTAAGGATATGAACATCTAAAAATAGACGCATTTAACATTGTATTTCAAGTAAAATAAAAACACCAGCTGCCCAAGAAGATACGCGGAAAAAAAGGCATGGGACAAATAGAATGGCTAATCAATGTACATAATTCCCGTCGTCTGTATGTATGTATGTATGTATGTATGTATGTATGTATGGGATGTAATGTATTATATGACGTTATTGTTTGATCTTATAATTAAGAACGGGAATTATGTATATTGATACAAGGTGTGCATCAAAAGGTGTGCAAATTAAAGATGCACTGTAAAAAAATAAATTATATGACGTCATTGTTTTCGCTCATATTTTAATTTTGGAAAAGAGAACAATGTAAAAAGAGGATTTGATGAAGGTTAATTATAAAATAAAAAAACAAAGGGGCTGCCGTAAGCGCCCTACATCCCCTATTATAAAATACTTTGTGTACATTTCAGAAAGTTTAATATTTCGTATTTATCAAGCAAGGAGGACAAGTTAGTTGGGCTTTTGAAAAAGGTGGGCGCCGTAGGCGCCCTAAAAATAGTGAATTTTTTCAAAATAAATAGATTTCAGCTACAAACTTCCGTCATTTTTGGTGTTTGCAGTTATGAAATCTGATTATGATTCATTTGCTATGGAATAATGGTGCTTAAACAGTCACTCATTGCCACTAATAATATCTAGGACTTATTATATTTTTGCCATAAAATTATGATTAAAATATTGTCTTGCTTAAACAGTTGAGCTATTGAAAATATAATATGCATAGAGTTATTGACAGTTGAGTGACATATTATATTATTATTAACTTTCAGTATTTTTTTGTTTGTTCAAGGATACTGCATATATTTTTGTTAAGCTGCAGGTGAAACTCATTCAGTTAGATTCTTTGAAGAATTTTAAAAACGTTTAAAGCCAATAGATATGTATATAAGTGGTTTTAATTATCCAAATTAAAAGCATAAATAAATGTATGATCCAATGAGTGGTGTAACTTGGTAGAGTCCGAAGCGAGGGTATATCTAGTATCTTTTTATAATTTCAGTTCTTTTTTAAAATCCTTTATATTAACTCGTGGTGTCTGCTTGCGCCCTTGATTGCTTGCTTGCTCGTCGCCAAAACTTTGGATCAATTTTTAACCCACTTCCTCGTAAGCTAGCGAGCTGAAATTTTGCAGGCAGTTTCGTACCGATGATAAAAACAATGTATCAAAATTTCAGATCGATCACATTGAATTATTTATGTTTTAGATTATTTTATTTATTCCTATGTATCACGTTATTTTTTCAGATAGAGTGTAAGGGTGCGCATTATATTGAACAACCTTTCTGTCGCGCAATAAGGTGCGTATTTTATTGACAACACTTTTTATAAACATATTCCTGATCGGTGCGCATTATATTAAACATGTTTTACGACACAACTACAATTTTGTATTTTTGGATGGTCTTGCGCTGCGTATTATAATGAACATTCTTTTAGTTACGTCTCATACATAAAGGATGTATAGTCAAAAACTTGTTTTTTTACGTTTTTTTTTATATTTCTTGTGTTTTCTCTCCTTTTGATTTGTAATAACATGGTTTTACTACTTCAAACCAATGCTTTCCTCATATTTGTCTTCAGATATATACGTTAGTTTTAAAATCGAAAGAAACTTAAATCCTCGAACATTAAAAGCTGTGCACCCAAGCGTTATATATGTGGGTTATATATCGTGACTTCTGTTGTACACAACAGATACGTCTGTGTAGAGATTATCATTCGAAAAGTGTATCGACCAGGATATCAAACGAACATGTCGCCTCTTACATGCCGTGCAACCCCCTCTCCAACATCAGGTATAGCTGTAGTACTGGCGTCGAACCCGCTTACAAAGATAAAAAAAAACAACGGTATAACAGAACAATCCATACGTCACCCTACATGCATGAATAATGTGTTTTAGGATATACTTGGCTATCAGAAGGTAACCGAACTTTACAACAACAAAAATGCTTGAGGGTGTCTACAGCTAACAATAGCCCCATTAAACATAAGATATGAAGTAAACCCCGAAAATTAAGCGTTAAACAAAATATTTCTCCCATACCGCTCTTCTGTTGCCGTTGAGCTCATGTAATCTGATAACAAGTAATGTTCTGTATCTGTGCTGAATGACTTTCTTCGCTAACAAAAGATGGTGTGGGCTAGAGAGGATTAAGTTATAAAAGGAAATAACCTCCTGGGGGAATTTATGAAAAGATGGCTGAACATCCTATTTCCTACACTACTTCCTAGTTGGTTATCTTGACTTTAGCAGGCGCCTATACATTATTCATCCATGGGACACTGATTACAATAGGAGAAATTGTATCCTTTGTGATGAGTATAAGCGTTGAAAAAAAATTAATTTGTTTTCTCAATATTACATCCATCATACGTATTCATGTCTCCACAAATGAATAATCAAAAATAGTGTTTACATCACCAAAAAAGAAATCAACTGTTTCAAAATAATTTCAATCGTTCCAAGAAGTTCTACAAAAGCTATAAATTTTTTTATAATATCTTTTTTATAAAGGTATAGAAAAATGTTGAAACCGAGAAGAAATGTGCTTTCTAATGTTTCTTTGTCTCACTATCCTCTCTCTCTCTCTCTCTCTCTCTCTCTCTCTCTCTCTCTCTCTCTCTCTCTCTCTCTCTCTCTCTCTCTCTCTCTCTCTCTCTCTCTCTCTCTCTCG
The DNA here is from genome assembly GCA_944989445.1 of Ampullaceana balthica. Classification (NCBI taxonomy): domain Eukaryota; kingdom Metazoa; phylum Mollusca; class Gastropoda; family Lymnaeidae; genus Ampullaceana; species Ampullaceana balthica. The sequence goes on along the minus strand of CALYLW010001036.1, from coordinate 183,936 downwards.
TGTACATACATGTGTACATACCTGTTACAAACAAAGAGACCAAAACTCTTATTCTCAAATATAAAAAAAACAACATACGTCATGTTCTCTAGATCCCTACTCCACTGTTGATTGTGTTTTTACATCATATACTTCTAACAACAATCCATACAGTACATGAGAGTCTAACAAATTTTCCTCTTCGTGAAAGTCTGTTGTCCCTAACTGAAGAAAACATGGTTGAGATGAAAACAATTTGAAAACTATTGACCGATATCAAATGTTGAATTTTTTTACTAAAGTCATTGAAAAACTCGTCCTTACACAATATTTTGTCTATTTGAACGAAAACACTCTTCTGTGTCCAAATCAATCAGCCTTTATACCTTCTCACAGTACAGAGAGCTCTATCTTGAAGGTAATAAATGACCTGTTTCTTACACTGGACATTGGTCAAGTCTTTGTATTGGTGCATTTAAGTGCAGCCTTTGATACCGTTGACCAAAACACATCAGAACCCTATAAATTTTATTTTGGAATTCTGGTTCACTACTAGCTTGGTTTCGACCCGACCTATCCAACAGACCACATGTTGTGTCAATGATTGGCTGTCTCTGTCACAGAGCTTTTTGATTATAACTTGCACCTGAGGGTTCCGTTTTGGGTCTGGTACTTTTGTATTGTACACCAGGCAACTTCTTCTACTGCTTGAAACGCATGTAGTTATGAGCCAATCTTCCACAGATGATATGCAGCTGTACAATCACACTCATCCCTCTGTTATTGACTCAATTATTTCAATCACGGCAGGAGTGATTTGGATAAGTCAAGTCTTGGATGACTCTCAGCAAGCTGAAGCTGAAGGATGACAAGACCGAAGCGCTGTTCTTTTGCCATAATAAATTACTCTGTACTTTGCATCTTCCGAATTCTATTCAGGCAGCTAGTTCTGATATACGATTCACAACATCAACTAGGTATCTTGGATACTTTATTTTTGATAACATGTCTACTAATAACTTCATCACTCATATATGTCTCTCTGCGTACATCGTCATCCGTCAGATCAACTTAATCCGTTACTACCTAATAATTTATGTAACGATAACTCAAGAATGTAAGCATATACTCTCATATAAGCCGAGTTTAGAACTATAAAATACAAAACTGAAATTAGGGGGTCGGATTATATGCGCATAAAACAAAATGGACACAAGAACAGACACTATACTATTTTCTAAATATATACTTCGTTAATCATCAATTTTGAACACCTTATGAGCGGAGGTTCAGATATTATTATAGCAAACAATGTGTAAAGACCAGGGCACGTTTTTGTGTCATTCCAAAAGGTAAACAAACTGATATGTAACATAAAAGTAAGCATTTTACATCTTAACAGTAAAATATTTCTAGGAACAAAAAATATGGAGTAAAATTAGACAATTGTATGGTTGGCTTATATGCGGTTTTTTTTAAAAACTGGTCATTTTGAAACAGTTTTAGGGGGTCGACTTATATGCGAAGTATGCGTAAATGTGAGTCTATACGTTACTCTTGTTGTCTTTAGTTTTGATTATTTTAATTCTCTTCTTTCAGGTTCGCCAAAACAATACATTTAACAATTGCAGAAATATACAAATTCAGCTGCCAGGCTAGTTCTTAAGGCAAAAATATGACCATATTGCTCCGCTTCTTTATTCACTTCATTGGGTCTCTATACAAGCGTGGATAAATTACAAACTGTTCTCTGTCAGAGCTTTCTCTCTAAAGTAATCCCTTTATATCTTAAAGAACTTCTCTCTGTCTATTCACCCACTCGTAGGCTACGCTCTTCTGAAGATACACGTTTTCTCTCTGTCCTAAAGACACCAACTAAAACATTTGGTAAAAGGTTTTCATCATTTTGTAAAAAAAATTAAACAAGTTTAAAATGAATAACTTTCCAACGATTTTTACTAATCCTGATCTCAATTAATTTTAAGTTTTTAGAGGGATTCAGTTATGTTTGACAAGATAAAAATAATATTACTTTAATTTGTTGTCATTACTGCTCCCCTAAGCAATTTTTAAAAAGATATCAAAATAATTTGCACACAAAAATGTTAAGCGTATTAATGTTAAATTGATTGATTACCAACTTTGTTACTATTGCAAGCACCCAGGTCTGAAATGTGTATAAAATTGCTAACTAAGAAAATGATGTTGATGTTATTATTCCGTTATAATTTTAGTTTTCATAATGTTAGAGGAAACCAAATGTATTTTTAATGTATAAAAACTACTAATATAAAAAAAAATTATAAGAGTGATGAATACGTATAGAATACGTATGCTGTGTTGTAAACTCGATATAGCTAAACGCACAAAAAAAAATATGCCCTACACAAAGTTTAAAACTTAAGACCAGGAAGTAGATTAAGTGCCAAGTGTGTTATGTTTTTTTTACCCAGATACCACATGATTGAACAAAGGTACACGCTAGACTATATGAAAATCAATATTTTGGGGATTACTCCTCTACAACTTTGAACATGTTAATGATCTGTAAAGAAACAAACTTGTAAATGAAAAATCATTATATTATTAACCGAAAGTATAAACTTGAGGTCGTGTTATCTAGCCCAGTGGTTTTCAACCTGTGGTCCGCGGACCACTACCCTAGTGGTCCGCGGAGAAATCCTCGCTGGTCCGCAAGCAATGGATGAAATTTTAATTTTTAAAAATTAAAAACACGAAAAGGTTTAAATGTTGTCACTTTTTTAATATATTTATTAATTTTAAAATTTTTAATCACAGATGGAGATAGTATAGCGCCGAAAATAATATGTTCTGATTGCATGTTTACTTTAAGCTATACCGGAAATCACATGGTGTCATACTAGATTCTAGAAGACTATAGTTGTTATATAGACATTCAGAAATAATTTGTTGAAATCATTGAGTAAATTAGCCTTAAATTAATATTACAATTATTAAAGTAATACATTAATGAAATTGATTGAACACATTGATAAATTTCTAATAAAGAAAACAATCGAACATAAGACAACAACGATTCTCCAGACTCATCCTCACAATCTATGTGTGAATCAAATGCAGTTCCGGAGAAAAAAAGACGATTTGCCATACGAAGGTATGATGAAGAATATTTGTGCTTTTGGTTTATATGCGTCTTTGTAAATGATCAACCCCGAAAATTCTTGCAAATGAAGCGACCAAACCTGCAAAACTCCGAAGACATCTTAAAACTAATCCTAATGTCTGCTCGAAGAAATCATTGCAATACTTTCTGCGCAAAAAGTATTCACTTCAGAGTCATGCATACGACAAGCAACCAAAGTCAATGAAAACACTATAAGAGCATCGTTTTTGGTGGCTATGTGAGTTGCACAGGCTAAAAAGCTTGGTTATCTACAGGGGAAAGTGTTTAACAGATGTTGGTTGCTGTTCTGGCTTACTTGGCCTTTTGAAGAGCTGAAGAAACTTAATTAATCTCTTCAAGGAAAACAGACACATTTAATTACTCTCAGTGACAAAGTGTTTGATTTTACGAAAATTCTTGATATTTAAGGGTACTTTGACATGTTAGATCAATCGTACGAATTTAGCGATAATCCAGAAAATGATGAAAACAATTAACAACTGTTGATAAATTTCATTTCAGACCACAATCACTGAAGGATCAATTTAACATCTACTTTGGTGATTTGAACGTTCACAATTTTGTGTGTGTTTCCAGCCCATTTCTTGCACTCATTGACACATTAAATATACCAACATCGGATTTAAATTAATTTATTGAACTGACCAGCGATAGTACTTAAAATATTTGAGAAAGTGAGCTTGATTAAATTTAGGAATACTCAGAACTGTCTCAGAAAGCTTTTAAAATACTTTTACCCTTTGCAACATCATATCTATGTGAAAAGGGACTTTCTGAATTCGTTACAATAAAAGCAAAATGTGCTCAACTTAAAGTTGAAGATGAACTACGATGGAGGCTTTCAAGTATTACACCTCAATTGGATGTGCTGTGCTCAAATTTGCAAACTCAAGGCTCGCACTAAATAAACTAATGTAGCAGTCTTACTAATACTAACGACTGTTTATGAATTTAAGTTTTTTTATAGTAATAAAAATAAAAATTGAATAAGACTATAAGTATAAGACTAGTATAAGTGACATTTGTTCGTTACAAATGAAATCCATTACTATCTGTTTCCATTCAATTTTGTTTTTGGAGCAATAGTAGTATTTTAGTATAGTTTTACTAAATAACATGTATACTAGTAACTAGCTATATACAAAGTATAATTATATATACATTTCCAGCACGGAAGAAGAACAATTTTCAGTAGTGGTCCGCGGCTAAGACAAAATTTTTTCAATTGGTCCTTGAATCTGAAAAGGTTGAGAAACACTGATCTAGCCAACGTTAAGCCACAATAATGATGAATGACTATTGCTAAAAAATCCCACCGCCAGGTCAACCAAGCCCCGAAAAGGTTCTAACGGAAAGATTAGAGCCCCCTATGACCATTAGAACTTTCTAATATAAGGGCCGTAGGGTCTCCCCTTATATAGGGATCCCAGTGTCAGCATCAAAGCTCGTCGAGTGTTCGTAATACAATGACATGCCGACTACGTAATTGGTAAGGTATGGCCAGTCATTTCTGGCCATAAAAGTGCCACACCACCTCTTTACATTTACCTTGTTTGATCTCCATTATTTGCAAGACCCATAATATCTGGAACAAAGGAGGAGACAAGGTTGGAGAGAGTGAAGTCGAACGGGGCTCGCCTGACTGTATATACATTGTGTACCACATGCCCTGGGGCACACGTGTTGGTCTACACTGTTTACCAGTCTCAACAGTCTTGATTTGTCCAGCCACTCCAGGCCAAACATTCACACCCGTCAAAGAAGCTGGGGTAAAAAACTTCGGATGTTAATAAATTCTTTGCATATTAATGCTACTCAAATAAAATTCGGCTTGTATGGGAGGGGGGTAAAACTTTGTGATGTAATATTGGAGGGGAGGGGGTCTGTGATAAAGTGTAAAGAGGGGGGAGGGGTAAAAATTGGCTAAAATTGCTAAACGTCATTAATGGACGGCCCCATAGACCTTAAAAACATAAATAAATGGCTCGAAAAGATTTGATCTTATTATTAATGAAGCATTGTAGGAAAAGTATGCATGAATTTTAACTTTTCTTAATCACATCCGGACGAAGAGATACTAGAAGGTTTTTAACGAAAGAAAACTGATGGCAGTGGCGTAGCTAGGGTCATGTGCGCCCGGGGACAGGACACAAAATCTGCGCCCCTTGTACGACCGAAAGAAATGTTACGGTTTATATAGTTCATTTTCGAAGCTTCTGGTTAGTTTCATGAAATAGAATACAGACTAATAATTCTTTATACGATTGTAAACAATTTATTTGGAAAAAAAACTCTACTCATTATACAATTAGACATAGACTAAGTCTTCAAAAAATGATTCTCCTTGATTTGAATGTCACAAACTCGTCAATCACGTTGTCAAAATTAATATTCTCAAATGTTTCTCTTTCGATGCTAAGGAGTGCAAGATTACTCAGTAGATCTTGTCCCATTAAAGCACGAAAATAAGACAAAATAAGCTTCAGTTTGCTGAAGGACCGCTCACAGCTTTCAGTTGAAACAGCAGTTGTTAGAATTATTTGAAGTGAAATGTGCAGATTCGGAAATAGGTCATCTCCATATGAAACAATAAAACCAAGAAGATCCATAGGAGTTTCCGATAGAACTTCAGTCCGGGTACTGAGCAGCATTTTTCAGTCTCTGATTTCTGGGCACAATTCGTGACAATTGACGTCAGTGTCGTATAAATTAGCAAAATCTAAGCAATTTTAACGAAGTGTATCGACTTTTGTCTCAGCAAGAAGAGTTTTGACGTCTAGTAAAAATCCAAATTTGTTGTTTAGATTTTTTAGACGTAAAAACCGTATTGATATCTCCTGTTGGAGTCTATCAATCACGTGCAATTTTTTCTTCTGCAGAAAGTCCTGCATCTCTTGTTAATTCTCCGGGCATCCTCCTATGTCGTCTAATCCTTCTGTCAACCTCGATTCCCCAAGTTGTGCATCTTCTTTTCCATTGTCTACCGCAACCTGTCTCAAATTATCACGAATGTTTACAATTTCTTGCTCAAGCGATTCAAGATCAGATGCTGCTTCCTTGAAATTCACAGTAGGATTCTGCAACCGTTTTTGGACACGATCAATTTTTCCAAGTATGATGTTCCAGAAATTTAACAAAATTAGGAATTTAAAGTTTTATATACCTACCAGCAAAGTTTCTGCATTTGTATGTTCTGATGATTTTTCCAACAGCCCTACCAGTTCATCTAGTTCTTCATAAATTGCTTTAACAGCTTCTGATAGTGCACTCCAACGTGTTTCAGACTCCCTCTTCATTGTGATTGGCACAACTCTTTTTAATTCTTCCCAACGAGTTGTTGAACGAGAGAAAACAAAAAAATAATACTTTCAACTGTTCCAAAAACGTGTTAACAATTGGATCACGTTTAGCTGAGTGTACTCCTGCTAAGTTTAAGCTGTGGTTGTCACAGTTGATGAACAATGCTCTATGATTTCTGGCAAATATTCGGTGTTGAATGCTAAGATATATGCCCAGTCATTACAGCAGCATTGTCATAACATTGTGACCGATAGTCGGCTAGAGGTATGTTATTAGATTCCAGTTTCTCTACGATAACTCTTTCAAGGCTTGCTGCGTCTTAGGAATGTATCTGGATAAAACCTAAAAATGATTATTTGATGGTTTCTTTTTTAGTCTGAAAATCCACATCCACAAATCTGATGACTTGATAAATCTGTTCCCGGTGTCTTAGATCGGGTTTTGAGTCAAATAAGATAAGGTAGTACTTGTTTTTTTCTGATTTCACTCAACAGCTGATTCCTTACAGTCGATGAAAGTAGGTGGATAAATTCATTTTGGATTTCCGGTGATAAATAAGATACTGAACCTGGATTTTCTCGGGCATGTTGTAAGTGTTTTTTCTAACAGTGGATCATACTGATCAAGTTTGATCACAGAGAGACAGGAAAGAGAGGTGGTGTCTGATGTTTCGCATAAAAGTAAAAGGAATCCAGCTTGCTTTGACATACCGACACAAGCCCGTGAGAGGAGAGACCTTCCCTCCCTCCCTCCCCACTTTACTCCCTCCACAGTGGAATTAGGGAAGTAAGATTTTTATTTTTTCAAAAGAGTCACAGCATGCAGCAAAGGGACGCGAATTAACCATTTGTGTAAGCCAGTGGTTCTCAACCTTTTGAGATTCAAGGACCACTTGAAAAATGTGTTTCTTAGCTACGGACGACTACTAAAAATTGTGCTACTACCGAGCTGGAAAGTTAAATATAATTACACAGTGTAAATCTCTTGCAGACGCTTCTTCTTTACAGATTATTGCTTATCTATAAGTAGTATACATTTTAGTTAGTAAAACTATACTAATATGCTATGTTTTGCGTGCTCCAAAAACAATATTGTAATGGCTTTTAAAAAAAAAGTATATAAGTCTCAAAGTCTTCTTATTTAATTCTACTTGCTAACTATAAAAAAAAACTTTAAGTCATAAACAGTAGTTTGCATTAAAAATACTGCTATATTAGTTTATTTAGTATGAACGATGTTTTGTTTTTATTGTAAGCAATGCAGAAAATCCACTTTCACAAAGTTGCAAAGGGTAAAAGTATTTTAAAAGCTATCTGAGACAGTTCGGAGTACTCCAAAATTTCATTAATCCCACTTTCTAATGCAACATATTCAAAGTGGTATCGCTAGTTAGTTCAGTGAAATTGGTTTAATTTCGATGTTGGTAATTTTATTTGATGAGACAATGTGTGCGAGATTAGGACTGGAAACCCACAAAAAACCACTGAACGTTAAAAATCACCAAAGTAGAATTAAAATTAACCCTGCATTGATTGAATATGACCAGAAATCAAATTTATCAACAGTTGTTTATTTATTTCAACATTTTCTGGTTTCTCAGTGATTTCGTACCATTGATCACACATCTCAAAGTTACCTTGAAATAATATTCTTTTCCAAAGATCAAGCTTTTTCGTAAAAGTATACACTTTGTCACTGAGATTAATATAATGTGTCTGCTTTCCTTGCCGAGTTGAATAAAGTTTATTTAGTTCTTCAAAAATTTCAGCCAAGTAAGCCGGAACAGCAACCAATAAGCTATGGTTCAAATAATCATCAAGCTTTGAGTTTTTTCTACAAGAAACTCGATTACGTCATCACGTAATTCAAACAGTCTGATAACCAGTGAATTTCGGTACAAATCAGTAACTGTTAATTTTCAAGATTCATATTCGAACATAAGAAATCAAAGAAACGAGAATTTAATAGACCCGCCTTGATAAAATTTAAAAAACTATTTAATATAAGTCTGCGTTAATTCTTTTACTTGCTAGTCTTTCTCGATGAATCATACAGTGCGTAAATTTCATGCTTTGCTCGCGGACCACCAAGCACACCTTCGCAGACCACTAGTGGTCCACGGACCACAGGTTGAGAACCACTGCTTTAAGCTACTCATTTTTCTTGTCTCAGTGATTTTGGTTGCTTTTAGTGTCGTCTCTGTCTGTTCTATTAATATAATCGCCTTTGTCTCTTACTGCTCCCTTACTCTTGCTCCCAGCAACTCACAGTTTTTTTTTAAATCGCCATCAGCGATACTACTTTGTGGATGTGTCATTTATTTATGAGTAGAATGGCGCCCCTTAACGCTCAATGGTGGAGCCAAATTCATTCTTGCCAACTGATTTGTAATGAAGATATTTTCGGAGCTCCAAAATTCAGTCTTGCAAATGTATTTGGGATACATTAGTTTACATCAAAATAAAATTAAATAATGAGTTTTAATACTCATTTTGGCGCCCCCTAACGTGGCGCCCGGGGACATATGTCCCCCCTGCCCCCCCCCTCGCTACGCCACTGACTGATGGAAATATTTAATGAACTTAAATAGCTTTTTCTCGCTCTAAATAACACTGAATTCGCTTTTAATAAGGCTTGCTTTTAGGTAAATCTTTGTTATAATGTATTTAATAAGTGGCAGAAAATAACATTATTAAGTTGTTTTTAAAAAAATGCTGTGAGATTTCTTTTAACATGTTTGATATTATTAGAAAGCTTGGTAAAAAAAGATCTGAATATGTAGTCAATATTTTGGAATTTTTAACGAAGCTTGTAAAGAACGATCTTGCTCAGGGGTCGGCAACCTTCGGCTCGCGAACCACATACGGCTCTTTTGATGTGAAAATGTGGCTCTCCGGTTCCTTGCACAAATATTAATAATTATATTATTTTAATTTCAAAACTCATGTTAGTGGCTCTTTAAAAACTGGGATATTTTGTGAATTGTAACTTTTGTCTCTTCCGTCTAAAAAGGTTGCCGACCCCCAGTGGCGTAGCTAGAGGGGGCGGTCTGCCCCGGGCGTCACACATTTAGAGGGCTGCATTTGTGGGCATTTGAAAAGTACAGCCATTTCTGACAAATGCCCTTTTTTGAAGGGGGAAAAACAAGGTGAAACAAAAAAAATCGTAATTTCGAGTCTTAATTAACGGTCGCACAATATTTGTTTGCTTACATAGTGGTTGTTATAACTAACGCAAACCCATTCAAAAATTTAAGATCGCTCAATAAAGGTATCGATTTGTTTGGAAAATTAAGTGGTATACGTCACAAATGACGCTTTTATATGAAAACTACACACAAAAGCACATCACCGCTGAGCCAAATAATATGTGCTATTAATATCGCCACGACTGTTTATGCGTGGAATTTAGACATGCGCAGAATTATTCGCGAAAAATTACCTACGTGGCATTGTGGTTCAAATATTGTGTTTAACTTGCAAGTAGCAATTTACATTACTGTTTCAGTTTTCAGAAAATTATTGTAAGGGAATTATTAAAAATTAAATTTATTTTTGTTTTGATTGCATTAAAGTAGAACAAATAATTTTTGCTTTAAAAAAAAATTAAAATACGGTTATTCATTAAAAATGTTACGCCTATCCAATTAAAGTAATGTGTAAATATGTTTTTGAATTATGACAAGAATATGTAAATATTCAAATTTATTCGTTAATAAACAGCACAATACGCATACATAATTTCGAAAAAACATACTTTAAAATTTCAAGCGTCTTGGAAAATTTGACATCTGAAGAAGTAACTACTAAAACGAGACGAGATGATGGAATTTTACTCTATTCCATGCAATCTTTTTCTTTTGTATGTTATCTCAATTTATAGGAACCCGTCTTTTTTTTAAAAATTAATGCAAACCCATTTCATGGATCAAAGAGATGTGCTAATACAAATCGCTGTTATATCAGCCAAAACAATTTGTGAAGAGTTCGAGATATCAACTGAACGCCAAGATAGATGGAGAAAAAATATGAGTGGAGACAATTTAGAAGACGTGGTTCAGTCTTTAAGAAGAGGCATTAAGCTAGAAAAACGGTGGGAAAGACCCCTTGATCTATTAGAATTTATTCAACAGTATAGATTAGAAAATTCTGTACCCAACATTGTAAGTTTGCTAAAAAATATTTCAATTGCTATCAGTGTCGCTAGTTTTGAAAAGGAGCTTCTCCAAACTGAATTTGAATTAAAAAAATATCTTCATTCCACAATGAGGGATTTAAGAGTAAAAAAATATTGCAGCATTTTCCATAGAGCAAGATATTACAAATAATTTGAAATTCTGCTAGCATAATACACGATTTTCCTACTATAAAAGTTAGTAAAGTAAATGTATAACTATATTTACATACTAATGTAAACAATTTCTTTTTAAAAAAAATCATTCATCTATAAATACAAAATAAAAGCGTAATGATTTTTTGAGTTAATTTGGAATATGTTTTGTCTCATGGTGTAAAAAGGGGGGAGGGGCTTGTGATCTCAGTAACTTTCTTGTGGCCTGAAAAAAATTATCTTGTATTTTTAAATGTGTGTATTTTTAGTTGTATCATTTTATGCGGCATATTTTATTACTGCTTATATAAATATGGCATGAAATGGTAAAAATGTTTCCCGTCTTTCCTTTACTTTGCTTCAATTACAAATATTAATTGATGATTATTAAAATTGATAATTAAATTGACTTAAGGGGCCATCTATAAATGACGTTATGCTATTTTGGCTCATTTTTCACCCCCTCCCCTCTCCTGACACGTCGTCATAAGAACTAAGACCCCTTTTTCAATATGACTTCACAAAGCTTTGCCCCCCCCCCATTAAATTCATATTTTCTATTTGAAAATGAGCATGTTTCAAATAATTCTTTTTTGTCATTTAAGTATGTTTTTAGAGTAAGGCTGCACTATAATATCGTAACTTTTTTTTCTGTAACTCACAGACATTGCAGGCGTACAGATTAGCCAGGAGCAATGTTCAGAGACTAGCTAGGCAATGCGCAAACGACTACTGGCTCCAATTCTGTCAGAGCATCCAGCTAGCGGCAGACACCGGTAATATAAGGGGGATGTATGATGGCATTAAAAAAGCCATGGGGTCTTCTAAGAAAGTCATTGCCCCACTGAAGTCCTCTACCGGAGAAATAATCCGCGACAAGTCTAAACAGATGGACAGATTGGTGGAGCACTATTCAGAACTTTACTCCCAACAAAACCACGTAACCTAAGATGCCTTTGATGCCATCCAAAGCCTCCCCCTCATGGCAGAACTGGACGACATACCCACCCTGGCAGAACTAAAAGAAGCTATTGAGCGATTACCTATAGCCAAGGCCCCCGGTCAGGACGGTATCCCACCAGAGATCATCAAGTGCGGCTGTAGTGTATTGCTGGAACACCTTCATGGCCTCCTCTGCCAGTGCTGGGAAGATGGAGCAGTACCAGAGGATATGAGAAATGCCAACATAATCACGCTGTATAAAAATAAAGGAGACAGAAGCGACTGTAACAACTACAGAGGCATTTCTCTCCTTAGCAACGTGGGTAAGGTCTTTGCACGCGTTGTTTTAAAGAAACTGCAAAGACTTGCTGAGAGAGTATATCCTGAATCACAGTGCGGCTTCCGGGCAGAAAGGTCAACAATCGACATGATCTTTTCTCTAAGACAACATTAAGAAAAGTGCCGAGAGCAACACATGCCCCTCTATCTGGCTTTCATTGACTTAACAAAGGCTTTTGACCTGGTCAGCAGAGATGGTCTGTTTACAGTCTTGGCAAAAGTTGGCTGCCCACCAAAACTGCTTAACATCATATCGTAACACGCGTTGCCATGTAAAACGTCATTAAATAAAGTGTCAGTGATCACATATTTAAGTGAAACTTTTATTTAAAGTTGCGCGTTTTGATGTGACGTCACATTTTAAAACACACACTCCCAACGTCACACATCGTCACAAATGTGTGAATCCCCCCTCCCAGGCGCGAGACGTCATTTAAGGACGGCCCCTAAAAAGGGCGGCAAATTGGAGACTGCCTGGGCGGCAAAAGTTCTAGCTACGCCACTGCCGACCCCTGATCTAGAGCTCTGAATATATCAAGTGAAATTGGATAAGGGACATGAAATACTCATATATAAACTCACATTCAAAATAAGCTCGTTGCAGATTTACAGGCGTCAAATTTTACCAAAAAAATCAATTGCTAGTAACTAAAGTCATTTCATAATGCTAGAATTTTAAGATATTCACACATAAGGAAGTGGAAGTTTTAGTATCTTTCAAATATTTCGTCAATCAGGAGAGAAAATAAATTGAATAATTCTATAACGATTCCAATTAAGCATCTTGATGATTTTCATAAATCATTCTACATCACAAATCGGTAAAAACAAAAGGCTATTTATGATTTTTTATCTGGTTAACATTAAAGTGGATATTGATTTGTATTAATTGAGCAAAATTTACTATTTGTTTTAAAGCTCTAAAAGTTAATTTTAATTTTATTAAATGATGGCATCTGCATTTGTTTATCATGTACAAAGGATTTTTTTTATCTTCAATTTAAATGGTAGTTATATTTACAAAATTCTCAGATATTCTAAAAAAGACTTTGTATTAATCAATGAAAGACAGACAAAGGAAATAATCGTAACTATTCATTATTCAATTTTTTAAATAATTAATTTTATAAGAATGAAAAATAATTCAAAGCAAAGGTAATAAGACAGTCAGAAGCAGTTGTAGCATATTAAATGAACCTGTCTATGTATTAAGCAAGTGGAACTAGTAAAGGGGAAGCGACTGTGATAAAATGTGATAAACTATGACGTAAAATTATAGAAAATCATAGAAATTATAGATAGTCAAAATAATAATATGCGCATGCAACACTGTTGCTCGGTGATTCCAAGTATCACATACTAAATAGAATACAAGTTATTGATTGTTTCAAGATAGTTGGCAACATAGATTAAGTAAGACACTAATACAATTCTTACCTAGACAGAATTTAAAAAAAAACACATTAAAATATTATGTTATACGCACGACGTACGATCTCGTCTAAAAACAACACAATGTGTACAATTTTGTATAATAATATTTTTTATAGACAATAATTTTTTACAATACTTTTGCTCATCAGCATTTCATTGAAAATTTAAACGCGTTTACAGTTCAATAAGTCCATTTGCAAAAGTAAAAGAACATATCGAATAATCATATAATTCCTATCAAGAACAAGGCGATTTAAAATCTTCGCATCATTATTATGTTAAAATGGTTCAGTTTTCTTTTTTCTTTTAAATTGATCTATTTATTTCGGTGTTGGAATATGTATGAGTCATTTAATAATTAATCAAAGCTACATTCATTAACAATAATAATTTTTCATTTTTGATCAAAGAAATTATTTATTTATGACAAACAATAACATTCAAACAAAAATTTAGGGGATCAAAGAAACTGAACTCATAATTAGCTCGTTGAGTCGAGATAATCTAGATTATGTCCCTTGAGAGATCTACTTTTTATTACAATATTAGGATAACAGGGATTTGATAAAATTTTAATAATCTAATAATAATAATAATAATAAATTGACTATTTATATAGCGCTGTATCCCAGTAAGGAACTGGGCTCACAGCGCTTTACATGAAAGAAATAACATACCTATAAGTATTAAATTAACTTTCATATCATAAAAAACGCAAAAATTACAGTACATTATACATAAGCTACGTTAATCATTAACAAGAAATGTTTTTTAATTAATTTTGAAAATAAATTTTGAAAAGATGTGTCTTAAGTGCAGTCTTGAAGGACTTGGTTGTTTGAATACTACGTATGTGTAATGTTAGAGAATTCCATTGTTTTGCTGCACAAAAAGAGAACGACCTTTCACCAAATGTTTTGGTGCGTGTCGTAGGAACAGAGAGAACGCGTGTGTCTGCAGAAGATCGTAGCTGGCAAGTGGGTGAGTAGACCGACAAAAGTTCAGTAAGATACGATGGACATGAGTCCGAAAAGAAGTTGTGACAGAGAACGACCAGTTTGTAATCAATACGGGCTTGTATAGGCAGCCAATGAAGTGAGCGAAGAAGTGGAGTAACATGGTCATGTTTTTTTGCCTTGAGCACCAGTCTGGCAGCTGAATTTTGAACTTTCTGTAGTTTTTCAATGCATTGTTTTGGCGCACCTGACAGAAGAGAATTGCAGTAATCCAAACGAGCCAGTACAAGAGCACAGACTAGAGTTTTTGTCGCACTAACTGTTAAGTAATGACGGATTGAGCTGATCTGACGAATGGCAGTGTAGGCAGAGCGACAAATGTGATTGAGGAAGTTGTTAATAGACATGTTGTCAGAAATAATGTAGCCAAGATTCCTAGTCGATGTTGTGAACAGAATATCCGAACTGGCTACGTGAATTGACTTCGGAAGAGACAAAGTACTGCGTGATTTATTGTTGCAAAATAGAAGTGCTTCAGTCTTGTCATCATTCAGCTTGAGTTTGCTTAACGTCATCCAAGACTTTACCTCACTAATGCACTCTTGCATCAATTGGACAGCGGAGTCCATATTAGAGGGATCAGTGTGAGTGTATAGCTGAGTATCATCTGCAAATGATTGGCTTTTAACTGAATGATTTTCGAGCAGTAGAAGTATTGGCCTTGTATACAGTACAAAAAGTACCGGACCCAAAACAGAGCCCTGAGGCACACCATAAAGCAAGTCAGCTTTGTGAGAGATACAGCCATCTACTGATACTACCTGTGATCTGTTAGATAAGTATGATTGAAACCAAGCCAGGACTGAGCCAGAAATTCCAAAATAATTTTGCAGGATTTTCAACAGTGTTTAATGGTCGACAGTGTCAAAGGCTGCACTAAGATCTAAGAGGACCCATATAGAAATTTTCCCACTGTCCAGTGCGAGTAGTAGGTCATTTGTTACCTTCAACAGGGTGGTCTCTGTGCTGTGAGAAGGTCTGTAGGCCGACTGATTAGGACTTAGAAGAGTGTGGTCATTTAGATAAGAAAAAAGTTGTTTTAAGACTAGTTTTTCAATGACTTTCGACAAAAATGAAATATTAGACACAGGTTGATAGATGTTTAAATTGTTTTGGTCTAACCCTTGTTTTTTCAGCAAGGGTTTTATAATAGCAGATTTACATAATGAAGGAAAGGTGCCAGATTTTAGACTTTCATTAACTATATTAGTTACTGTTGGGAGTAAGAGATCTAATGACTCAACCAATAGTGGAGTGGGGATGGGATCAAGAGGACAGGACGTTGGCTTAGATTTTAGACTAATACTTTTGACCTCATTTTCCGTAACAGGCTGGAACATGTCAAAGCTTGACCTCACAGCAAAAGAAGGAGATAAATCATGTGGTGGCAACAACGTTCTGTCAAGTTCATCACGAATTTTAGCAATTTTGTTGATAAAAAAGTTACAAAATATATCTGGTTGCTGATGCAGGGGATACACAGAGGGAAGGACCATAGCTTTACCACTCCCTCTGCGGTTATTACATACGTTAAATAGCTGCCTACTAGTACTACTTGTGATTATTTTATTATTAAAATATGATGTTTTTGCTTGATGTACAATATTAGTAACACGTCGCTTGGCAGCGGAATAAATTTGCTTATTGACGACAAGTCTCGACTTCAACCAAATCTTTTCTGCTATACGTCGAGCTTTCTTGGCGCGTCGAAGTTCTTCCCTTATTGTTGAATACCACGGAGCTGATCGTGTTGACTTGGCATTGTGGCGGGTGACAGGGGCATGTAAGTCCAGCCCAGAGAGTAGTGTACTATTCAGTTTATCCAAAGTGGGGCAGAGGTCAGGGGACACGGCCACACTTAGATCTTGCCGGAAGGCGTCGCGATTCATGGCACGCAGATTGCGAAAGTCCCTGAATTTTGTGGGAGGAGTGGGGGCAATCACCCTAAGTTCACAAATAACACAAAAGTGATCTGAGGACAGCTCTTCTGTTACGATTGCGGATTTGACAAGGCAATCGTCAGGTCTGTGCAATACCCAATCAATTATATGTCCTCTATTATGGGTAGGTTTATCAATCATTTGATCAATGTTGAATGAATCCAAAAGCTCGACCATCTTTGCTGTCATGGGATTCTGCGGTTGATCAAAATGAATGTATATGTCACCTACTATCATGTAAGTGCCAGGCAGAGTGTTGGCATGGTCCAAAAGTTCCTGGAATTCTTCAAGAAATTTGGCATCTGTTAATTAATTTTTTTTGCTCGGAAAGAAACGGTAGATGCACATAATGTAGATGATACGATGGGGCACTGACAATGTGATTTGAACTAACTCAAAGGATGTGTGCGCAAATTCGAATTCTGTTACAAATGAAAGCTCTTGTGACAGCGTACTTCTGTTGACAGCAGCTAGGCCTCCACCTCGAGTGGCACGTGGAAATGATCGAACAGAATATCCAGGTGGAGCAATATCAGCACACTTTCCCTCATCACCAGTTTGTCGAAACCAGGTCTCCTGAATAAACATGATGTCTATCTGCCTGTCCATGATAAATTCGCATACAGCGGTACGTTTGTCACATGGACCAAGTGACTGAGCGTTAAATGACGCGATGCAGAGATTTCTTTCTGTATAGTTGGGAGACGTTTTGATAGGTAAACCATTTGAAATGTTATAAGAACGTTGATAGCCGTCTACATCAACATGAAAATCAGAGTTAGGTCTTTGTTTGGAAATAAGGACAGGGATTCGTCTCTGTTTTCGTTTCCCACCACGAGATTTACGCTTCCGAGGAAGGTTTCGGCCAATACACAGATCTTTAAGTATACACACCAGTTCAGATGTTATGCGTGTATACTTCTCGTTCATTGATAAAATGCAATTTCATGTGTAGTGTAATGGTCGCCTACCTGTGTGCTGTCGGGCAATTGCTATTGTTATTGTCCGCTTCGTGGGCTTGTCCGAACGTTGATCGTAAGAACAAAGATGGCTGACATTGTAGTCGGGCAAAGACGTTGAGTCTTGCAAAGAAAAACAGCCAAAAAATAAACAATCCAACATTTTGAGAAATGAAAAAGGTAGCTCGTCCAAAACAGGGATCCATAAAGAACATCCTGATCCAGAAAAAACAATAACAAAACAGTCCAATACTTAAGAAATTCACAATTAAATAGGATCTCGACGCTATTCATGCCTATTAGGCGTAGCCTCGTTCTCGTTTTAGATGAAAAAATAGAAGTTTTATCTTATGCTTTCTTATATATTAAATACGCTCCTTTATACAAAAGATAATCGCATCCGATAGTTGTCAATGTGTAGTATTGCCTTTTTCATAGTTTTAAATAGAAATAGTGTATTGTTTTCTGATTCGTTCAGGTACGGATTCCATTTTGGAATGATAGGCAAACGAGCGAGAATGTATGTGTGTTTGCTTGAGAATATGAAACAAGGAAAGTGTTTCAATCCCTATCTTTATCTGAATGTTAAATTAGATTATTATTTTGTTTTATTTCAAAATTCAGAATTTTTTAATACCTGATGGACTATTTAATTTTTTCTATTTTGTTCATGTCCGGCCAAAGGGAATTTGAGGCCCTAGGCGAAGTGAATTTGGTGGCCCTAAATGTAATAGAAAAATAAAATAATAAATAGGGAAATATTCTTGTGCGAGGCCCCCAATACTGATGAGACTAATCTGAGGCCATAGTTTGCCTATGCCTAAAGCCGGCCCTGATTTGATCTTCTATCCTTTAGTTTTTCAAGGTTTTGTGTTTTGTTTTAACTTATAGAGTTAATTTATTTCAATTGTAAATATTGCGAATATTATCACTAATGTATTCTTTTATTAAAATTTGTGTATTAATCATCATGAAGGCAACAACAATGTGTAAAAATAAAAAAAAATTAAAACATGAATTTAATTTTCATTATATACCGTCCAATATATATAATGTAAAATAGTCACTATTACTGAGAAGTACCAAACATTTAAAGTATTCTGAATAATCTCTGTTTAAGCTCAAGTTCGATTTCATGAACTGAGATCAATCCTGACGTGATACACTCCAAGACACGCACATAACAAGTGAACCTAGCGTTTGAGAGATCTATACGATATATTTTACTTTATGGACAACACACGATTAGAAAATAAAACTGTTAACAACCAAGAAATGTCAACTGTCATTTATTGATAGTTTTTTTTAATATAATATATTTATAGAACAAAATCGAGTTATTTTCACAATTTTTACAGTGTACATATTTTAAGGTTAGAGCACAGGTCTAAAGTAAATGTTTTAAAATGTAAGATCTGTCTCACAGTGATCACTTTATGGGTAAATAGAGGATACTTGTGACCAATTGGTCATGACGTCACCGAGAGTCTAGGTGATTGGTAAGTGTATCGAATTTCAGATAGATATTTAAGATTAAATATAATATTAATATTGCAGCAAAATTATAAAGAATGATTTTTAAAAATTTTTATTTGGAAATTCATTTTAAAAATGTATATGACAATAGTGATACTAATAAAACTTATGACTTACAAATAATATATTTACTCATAGGTATTAATCCTACATGTGGAATGGCGTCAAAAGCCCTTAGTCTAACGTCTTATTAATTCTCCTAACAAAATGACCCTCCCACCAGAAAGAACTAATAGCTAGGGGTACCTCCCATTGTTAGCAATTAAGAGGGACGAAAACCGTTGCATCCGACTCGCAACTCGTACTTTGGTTTTATCATCGAAATCGCATCTTCACCAATGCTTACAGCGACTATAATCATATATGAAATTTACTAGCACCTAAACCTTAAGACTTTGGCGTTATCCACCAGGTTACTCTTGGTTTCGGATCAAAGTCTGTTCCATGGTCTTATTCGTGTCCCACACCACGTAGAGGTCAACCCTTTCCGGAACTAGGTACTAATAATGTGTCTAAATAAGACGTCTAGTTAACACATAATTATATAAAATTATTCTATGGAACCTTCCAAACTTTAATTAATCACTTGTATACTTGCAAATTGGCATTCATAAGATGTCAAGGTTTGGTCATGACAATAGTCCTTTATTAAATAGTAATAATAAACAACCCGTAAACACAAAGTGTTTGACTATAAATCCCTTATATCTGAGTCATAACTAAAAGTATTGATTTTTTTCAATATAAATAGATACGCATCGCGCGACAGACCATGACAGACCCCCTGTGACATCGAGGGCTGGAGTGAAATTCCAGTGACCCGTTGAGGTCAACTATAGCAGACGGCTACACATGCTATAAAGAGATAAACTAAAAATGCATTAATTTTAATAAACGGTACATTCGATCGATCTGAAATTTTGACAGATCATTTTTTATCATCAGCACGAGTCTATGTGCAAAATTTCAGCTCGATAGGATCATGGGAAGTGGGTAATTTTAACTTTTGTTTTTTCCCGCAGATGGGCAGGACCAAGAGATCACGACAGACAGACAAGATGATAAAGTTAATATAAGGGACTTAATGACTGAGTTTTAGAGGATTAGGCCAAGATAAAACTAGACACAACAAAAGGAGGAGAGAGAGGGAGAGAGGCATAGATACAGAGATAGAAAAGAGAATATGAATAAGTGTTCGTTTTCGTCGTGCCAATTGACTGGGGTTTTTGTCCCGCTGTAACGAATATCAAATTTTCGAGGCACAAGTATGACACAAGTCACGCAAAAGAGCTGTATAGTACGATATATAGCTAAGGACAGTGACATAGGGAATGAAGATCTTGCGCTTACTGTGGTAAAAAGACTGGATTTTGTGTGTAGGGGTATTATTATGATTAAATGGAAATCCTCACAATCACAAGGCCGACAACGGACGTAATACTCCACAAAGGAACAAGATTATTGTATAATTTAATAAATTTTATTTTTAATATACAATTTGTACAGTGGTAACAGACATCATCAAATTAATACGATTCCTAGGAATACAATTCAATTCGTATCCCTACCAGCCTTTTGTAATACTTAAATTTTATGAAATGTGCTTCCGGAGAGGGAGAGCAAAGTCAGTAGAGCAGCACATACGTTCTCGCAGTGACGCGGGGTGGCGATATATGTGCAGTGATCAAAAACCAACCAGCTCCTCTCTTTCGGAGGGCGGAGGGCAAGTCTGTAAAGCAAACACATGTAATATTGAAGTGACTAGAAGTTACGATCTATCTCCGTGCAGTGATCAGAAACTAAAAAGTTTTCTTTTTTGTGCAGACATCACGTGGCTTCCTGGGTGAGATGTTGAACTCTCTCGGTGGATGACAGTAGTCTGCTTGTGACGTAACGTCTGACTTCTTCCCATGTTCAAGACGGTCTTCACTAGACGATCGTGGCAGACAATTAGTCCTGCTTTGCTGGGTGCGGAGCGTTGACTTCGTCTAACGCCTTAGTGGTGTAAAATGCAGGGGATGGAAATGCGTATGGAGTCTGGGCTAGACGACTTCAGCTGACACGTAGTTAGCTGGGGTGGTGAGGGCTATGCACTCGCGGTGAATTGACAGCATTGACGTAACATCTCAGCTTTTGTTTCGGAGACAGAGCAGGAAGGGAAACACGTCTGGACTGGACGGCCTCGGCTGACATGTGGAGTGGTGAGTGTCTCCGTCGGTGGCAGGGCGTGGTCCCGTAAACCAAGAACCAGGAAGACTGGAATTGCCGGTCTTTCGTAGATCAAATTTGCGTTGCGACCTGTCTCACCATCACGTGAGGATCGCTGTGGGTGGAACACACTTCACAGCTTTAGTAGAAATTGACATAATTTCCGTGTGATCTGACTTATATATCCTTAGTTGGCCATCATTTTATTGGCTAACAAATCCGTTTCCTTTGGACACATATTAATGACGAAGTTCTGCTTGCATGCAACATATCCCAAACGGGAAGGGGCGGCACGAATTTATTTTCATGCAAAGTGGCACAGCGCACGGGTTTTTATTATGTGACTTGGTCGTCCCAAAAGTTTTGTCACACTTACACGCACATTTTTTTATGCACTAGAACAGGATCTCAAACTACGGCCCACGGGCCAGATGCGGCACGCGAGGCCCTCACATCCGGCCCTGAAGACCCTTAAATCTAAAAAAAAAGATTATATTTTACCTGTAGTTTACCATAAAACTTCGAGAATAACACTAGCGATATCAAACACCGCCATTTCCGAAAAGTCGACTGAAGCTTCTCTCAAGGAAAAGTTTAAAGAAGGACTTTTGAGTTTTTACCAGTTTTTGCCCAAGGAAGACTTTCTTAATGTAAAAGCTTTTTCATCAAGGTACCTTTCAATCTTTGGAACAATATTCTTGTGCGAACAGACATTTTCGAGGATGAAATACGTGAAGAACAATTTGAGAACTAACTTGTTTGATGATAATCTAAGGTTACTGTTGATGCTAGGGACATCACATCTAAAGCAGAAATATCTACTATTTTGGCATCCAGAAAACAATTTCACCATTCCCACCAATACAAGTGTTTATGTGCAGTGTATACATGTATTATTAAATATTATTAAATATCCAACATTATGAAACGAAGACCAACCTGTTTGGATTGAAAACGACCGTCGAGACGGCAGACAACTGATTATTGCATAATGCGTTACGTTTGGAGGCAGAGATCATAGTCAAAAGGCTTCATAGCTTCAGAAGATAATAATAGGTCATAGAAAGAGAAGTCACTTTAAAATAAAAAAAATATAAAAAACAATTTTAAAAATTTTTTAGTCTTATATTAGAAATGCACTAAAAAGTAGAAAAATAAATTTAAAATTTGAATTTTTTTTAGTGCATTGACAGTTTAAACTTAGTCTATCAATATCTATGCTAGCAAGCACCCTAGTCTTATAGTCATGACGAACAATGAGATAATCGATTTCACCTACGATTTACGTTCCTGTCTCATTTTAAACTTTTACATTTTCATAAATTTGGAACTAAAGGTCTCTTCTGACTGTAAAATTTCAAATTTAAATTTATTTTCTACTTTTTAGTGCATTTCTAATATAAGACTAGTTTTTAAAAAGTGTTTTTTTAATATATTTTTATTTTCTACTTTTTAGTCTACACATTTTACAGTAAGTGCGAAGCCAGCTTACCTTTGATGAATTTAGAAGTAGATATAAATCAAGAATGTCCTGGGATTAGTTCCGTTCTAAACGATTCGAATATTTTTAGCGAACTGATCCCATTTATCCGACCTATCCCAATTATCCGACACTCACTGTAAATCGAAAATATTTCAACATTGGGTTATTCCGACCACTTAGGCGGACTGCTGAGGTTTACCTCTAGCAGACGTTAATCGAAATAAATAGATGTAAAACAAAGTTTTTGACTATAAATCTTCTATATATATAAAGCTCAGTTGTTTGTATCTTTGTCGGTATGTTTCACTTTTCAACTTTCTGTTCGTTACACAGCCACGGAAAAACCAAATGACGGACGGGGACCAAATTTGGCAGGACGGTTCCTTTTACCCTGGAGATGGTTTTAAGTTAGTTTTTGTAATTGTCCCTTTTGCCCGAATGCCGTAAATTAAATAATCAGAAAATGCAGAGACAAAGAATGAAAAATTTAACCTCATTTCTATATTGAACAACTTTACGCGGACGTTCAAATTCCGTTCAAAGCGAGTTATTTTTGGTGAAGTTTTTTTTCCCCAATACTTTATTTTCAGCGGTGCGCATTCAAAAAATATTATATTGTCTAATTACGGTGCGCACATTTTCGTGTACGCTTCTTTTAAAAAATAAAATATAAGCATAAAACAATGACGTCATTTAATATTTTTATACAATCCATACAGACCACGGGAATCAATATACATAATTAACATAAGTAACTTATCCGTGTTTGATAAATACGAAATATTAAACTTGCTGAAATGTACACAAAGTATTTCATAATAATTATAAATCCTCAAATCCTATTTTTACATCGTTGCCTTTTCAAAAATTAAAATATAAGCATAAAACAATGACGTCATTTAATATTTTTATACAAAATCGATCGCTGTGCCACCTAACATAACCTAAATATATGTTTCATCTATACATAAATACTGACGACGGGAATTATGTATATTGATGATTACAAAAGTAGAGTTATTTTTGGTCCAGTTTTTATGAGCAGACTTTTTATTATTATTAAGCCAGAATACTTCTATAACCATTTATTATTATTGTCTAAATACGGTGCGCACATTTGCTTGAATTCTTTTTAATACGACTGCTTTATAGTTTCTTTCAAGTATTTTAGAAAGTACATTTCATATATAACATTTATAATTTAATTTATTGGCGCTATAGGTTAAGTAGATTTTGTCTTTGAGGGGGGTAGTGCCATATTATCTTTATCTCATAGACGCTTTTGCAAATATTGTATTAATTACAATTGTGTTACGATGCAGTGTCGTAAATATATATGAGCTTTTTTAGTGACGACAGTGGTAGAGATCTTTTGGAAAAATGTCAACAAAACAGTGGCCTTTTTTAATGGATACAAACAAAACAAACATACAAACATCAACTGAGCTTTATATATTAGATATGCGTTTAAATTATTTTATTTCAATTTTTCCACGATGTATTGTATTAATATTTTACATGTGCAAATGAAATTGCGATTTTTAAAAAAAATATAATTCATAACTCGACATTTAATTAAAAAAACATAGATGTAGCGAGTTTATTTTATGTGGAAAGCGATGGCCTATGTCAAATAAACTTACACTTTAAAAATGTTTACATAAGCTATATATACACTATACATTATAAACTTTCGCTACCGAACGTATTAACAGAAGTTGACTAAATTTAATAAAGTGATCCTGAAAACGCTTAATTAATATAGAATTGCGAATTGAACATGTTATGTTCATTCCTTTGAAGTCGGAATAACATAGGCCATTTCTAAAGTTGCTTTTTAATCATTTTTCATATGCGCTTATTAACAGACGGTTGAATTATTTTTTTTAATGTGGATATATTTTTTTTTCAGAAACAAAATCTGGTGTGTGTGTGTATTGAATATAATTTACAAAATATGATGCCTTATCAGAAATAGGGAACAAAAAAAAATGATTCCTTTTTTGAAATTATACACATTGCATAAAACCGTAAATATAAATCGTAAATATAGAGACATAAATATTTTAAATATTATTTCCCTGTTAAAACAACTATGAATACGTCAAAAGGAAGAGTTATTTTGGTCCAGTACATTTACTTTATAACAATATTTTATTTTATGCGGCCAGCTTTCTATAATCTTTTATTGTGTAAATATGGTGTGCACATTTTCTTGATATCATTTTAATACGACTGCTTTTGTTTTTTTTAAAAAAGTATTTTAGAAAGTACATTTATAATTTTGTTTATTGGCGCTATGAGTTATGTAGCTTTTGCCTTTTTAAGGGATAGTGCCATATGTCATTTATCTCATAGACGCGGTTACAAATATTGTATTAGCTACAATTGTGTTGCGATGCAGTGTCGTAATTATATATGAAATTTTTGAGTGACGAGCGTGGTAGAGCTCTTTCGGAAAACCCATCAGTTATGTTTATTTGTACAAGTGGGAATGAAATAGTAAATTTAGTTAATATGGTCGTCAAGATTCATTATTTAATAAATCATATCTTTTAAATAGTAAGGTAAACTTTAAAAGGCACTGCATTAAGTGGTAAAATGGTAAAAATTGAATAATTGTGTCTGTTGTTGTTTTTCTCTCTTTTTTTTTCTTAAATATATTTAATTATATTAAATTTTTTCCCCCTTAAAATGGCATATCTCTGTTTCCCATAAGATTTTAAACTAAAAGACGAATCTGAAATTTAACTTGGCAAATAAAAATTGTAATAACCAGCAACCAATACTTGGAAAAAAGAGTCAGCACACTCCCGCTAAAGCGAGCGGGTATATTTCTATTCCCTTAAATATGAGACATAACTAAAAGTATTGATTATGTTCAAACGCAACAAATATTTACAGACTGAATCTGTCTTAACTCCCGTTTGCTTTTAACACGGGGGGGGGAGGGGAAAGGTTTTGTCACCAATCGCTGGGCCGAGCTCAGCGTGACACGCAAAATGTAAAAAAAAGCACACCGGTATACCTGGTTAAAGCACGAGATGTGTTCACCTCTGGCTGGCGTGAAGTCAAGTGACCCGTAAAATGTAAACGATAGCGACCGATACATATAGTTTATATAGAATATTGAATTACATACGTCGTATATAGATAAACTAAAAATGCATTAATTTAATTACGGTACGTTCGATCGATCTGAAATTTTGATACGATGCATTGTTAGGTGAGACGGGTCCATGTGCCAAATTTCAGCTCGATCAGATCACGGGAAATGGGTCATTTTTGACTTTTGTTTTTCCGCCGACCGACGTACGAAGACAGACAAGATTTCGAAGTCAATATAAGGGATATAAATAAAACAAACCCGTAAAAACAAAGTTTTTGACTATAAATCCTTTATATATGAGACATAACTAACAGTATTGATTATTTTCAAACGCGACAAACATTTACAGACTGAATCTGTCTTAACTCAACTTTGCTTCATAACCCTAGGGGGGGGGGCGAGCTCAGCATGACACGTAAAATGTAAATAAAAACACGCCGGTACTTCGATGGGTCGCGTCAACGCGCGAACTGAGCTCTCACGTGGAAAAAAAACAATAACAAACCGTGAATTTGAATGACATACGTTATATAAGGATAAACTAAAAATGAATTAATTTAATTACGGTACGTTCGATAGATCTGAAATTGTGATACGATGCATTGTTAGGTGAGACGAGTCCATGTGCCAAAGTTTCAGCTCGATCGGATCACGGGAAGTGGGTCATTTATTACTTTTGTTTTCCGCCCGCCCAAGACAGACAGAGAGAGATGACGACAGAACGACAGACAGAGACGGCGGTGAAGTTAATATAAGGGAATTTAAAAAGGGCTTAAAGGTGGCTAAATGTATCTAAATTAAACTGTGTGCAAAAAAACATCATGGCCCATATTAAACTACTACATGCAATTCAGCTCATAATACCTACTCAGTGGGCACCGAAGCCGAAAATATATTTTCCTAATATAAGCTATATACAGATTCTTTTAAACATAGGGTACTAAATAAATGCATGGATCTTGAACAACTTGTTGAATAAAACCTTGATGATCCATAATACAATAGCTCAGTATATTGAACTTTTAATAGTCATTCCTTCGTGGCCGGGGGCCCCAATTATTTTTTCGTAATAGTTAAGAATTGTTTACCCTTTTGAATTTACATGATTTAGTAAAATATAGATACACATCTCTGTCATGATCCATATTAAAATCTACAATCTACATGCTTTTGGAATGTTACATCTTGCACTCAAAGCAATGGGGCCTTTAGTGTCATTTTTTAAAATTTTAATTAAGCTATTTAAATAATATTTCAAAAATTGACAACCCGCTGAATTGGATTGATGGATAAAGACCTAACTTTGTTTACTACAACTTTATGCAAATATTAAAATACTATATGTGATTAATTGAAATAATAGCCTGACAAAATCATCGCTTAAGGCAGTGCTTCTCAAACTTTTTAGTATGGCGGACCATCAGGAATTTTTTCCATTGCACCAGGGACCAATGCACTATATTACCTGTACTGACAATTTTTTCGGTCCTATTTTGATAACTTCTGTGGACCGGCGGCGGATGGCCCATGGACCGGCACTGGTCCGCGGACCACCACTTTGAGAAGCACTGGCTTAAGGCACTGTGAAATGAATAACTGGCCGCTGCCCCAGAGGGCAATAAATGCAGCGATAGTTTTTTTGTTGTTGATGTGTCCATGCGCTCAACATAACGAAAGCAATGGTTACGGGACTGAGGATGATGATTCGAAATTAAACGCCTTAATCGACTCCTATTGGGGCGGGGGCCGCTATTTCATTACCAGTATGTAAATTTTGTAAATTTTAATCTACAATAGATTTAAACAACAATATTTAGTGACAGATGAATTAAACTCAAGTCGAATTTCGTATGTATTGCTTTTATTGTGCTACCGGTTTCTTTATTTACATTATTATAAAACGAATCGTATTATCCACTTTATTCTGGGATGATTTAAAAAAACTATGTTAAGTCATTTTTTGCAATAACTGCGTTATTATTAACATTATTTAATTTACATTTTTTTAAACATTTGTACCGTATATTTTTATCAGAATATAAATATAAAAGTAGTATTTTTATCCACTTTATTTGAGGATTATCTAACATATTCTAGAAAATTTTAGCATAGCAAGATCTCCATTAACTTTAAGCCCTTTTCAAAGGTACAATTTTAAAGTGTAACCCCAAATATTTGTCAGAATATGGATGTTATATTAATACTATTGTTCATTTGATTTGATTTGGATTGTATCTAAAATATTCTAAAATAATTAAGCAATTTAATTTTTCTTTAGTCCGCCGTAATTTTTAATTTACTAGTTGGACAAAATTCACAGTCTTATTCAATTTTATATAATTACTATTTTTTTAGACTGTAAAGGATTTACTCATAACAGTACTTTGAATTCATTATTGACTTTGTGTATTGAATTGTTTCAGAAATTGAATAATAATTTATTTTTTCGATAACTAGAGCTGCATCTAAATATTTTTAGAATTTTATGAATTATATATTTGTACTTAGGGGCCATCCATATATTACGTACGCATGGAGTATTCAATTAACGGCATTTTGAGTATGGATGCGTAGGGAGGAGGGGGGGTCTCGAAAAAATGTGTACGTACGCACAACAAATTTAATTAGCATAATGCTAAGCAAAATAACGTAGACCGCTTAGACCAGGGGTGCGCAAACTGCGGCCGTACGGCCGCATGCGGCCGTGGGCACGAAAATGTGCGGCCGTAGAAATCTTGTAAACGAAATATCGAATATTCATTTACACTCTTAAGCACTTATTATTGTGAAACAAATTACGACTCCGGCAGCTGTAGCATTAGCTGTATTGTTTAGCGCTCAGACATTGAAATAGCTCTAGCCGCGCTGGTGTTAGGCTGCAGCTTTAGCTAATGAGGGCATGCCTTTGAAGTTCAGCCGCCTAATATTGAATCGCGTCGAAACCGTGTGATGGGAACATTTCATGCAGTGTCTTATCTGCGGCGATGTTGTGAAAACTGTCAAAGGGGACAATGCCAAGCAACATTTTCGCCGACACGCATCACTCAACTATGCACAGTTACAAGGTGATCCAATGAAGATCTGCGTGGAAAATCTAAAGAGGACAACACACCTCGGTCATGTCTGCTTTTGTTAAAACTACGAATAAGCGCAGTGAAGCTTCCTATCGAGTGGCCTATCGTCTCGGTGTCGCTGGAAAGCCTTATTCCATTGGGGAACTCGTGAAAAGTTGTATCATGGATGTTGTTTTAAGTGCATTCATCCGGGTAAGGAAATGGAT
This sequence comes from Ampullaceana balthica, assembly GCA_944989445.1. Classification (NCBI taxonomy): domain Eukaryota; kingdom Metazoa; phylum Mollusca; class Gastropoda; family Lymnaeidae; genus Ampullaceana; species Ampullaceana balthica. Next base: position 154,916 of record CALYLW010001036.1, on the reverse strand, counting down.
TATTCTTTGATTCCTCTGTCGCGCGATGCCGTGTAACGCCGTCCAAAGTAATATTGCCGAACAGCTGAAACTCTCCATGAAGGCAAAGATTAACAAGGAAGACAGCCTGTTTGCACTGGCTATTGATGAATATACGGACATTTCAGATTCAGCGCAGCTACTCATATTCATTCGCTCCCTATCCCCAACATTTGAATTGTGCAAGGATCTGCTCTCCATGGAGACACTCGTTACTCAAACTCGAGGAGAAGATATATTTTTGGCAGTTAAAAAAGCTTGCATCGACTCGCACGTTGATCTTAAGAACCCGCGAGGCATCTGTACTGCCATGGTTGGTAAGCAAAATGGCTTCGAGGCTAGATTTTCCAATTATGTGTTGAAGGATCACGGTAATGACCATCTCATAAATCTGCACTGCATTATTCACCAGGAGGCGATGTGTTCTAAATCTGTTGATTTGGATAACATTCTGAAGGATGGGAATCGCATTATCCTTTTCATTCGCGCGAATGCTCTTCACCACCGCCATTTCATACAAATTCTTCATACAAATGATTCGTCGGCTGAAGATATTCTGTACCACACCAGCGTTCGGTGGTTGTCTCAGGGAGAAAAATCTCCCTGACTGATGTGAAAGACACCTATACATATGATCTTTTTCTTATTTATGAAATTATGTACACCTAACTAAAACGATACTCAAGCTTTAGTGTTCCAACACACACAAACATACACACAGACGGACACACAAACATACATGTGGTGTATCCCAAGCTTCGTGAAATATCAAGAAACACTCTAGTACTGTTTGGAAGCACTTACATGTGCGAAGAGTTATTTTCACGAAAGAAATATCTCAAGAACAAATATCGGACCCGACTGGTTGACACCAATCTGATGATCTCCAGCGAGTGCCCGGACTTGGCGCGACTCTCGGCAAACATCCAACAGCAAGGCAGCCACTAATTTCTGGACTCTGGACTGTTAAGTTACATGGACAGTGTTAGTGAAGCAGCTTATCACTTATTCAATTATTGTGTTCTCAGTGTACTAATGTCACTTAAAAATATACTCATGCTGTACGTGAGTGACATGATTTTAGGTTTACATGACAATGTTCAATAAAGTAGAAATATAAGAAAATTTCGATGCAAATGTTTTTGTTTGTAATTAAGCACTGTGTTTGCTTACATTACATTATGATTATTTCACTATTATCTCGCATTGAATATTACGAGAGGTAACCTTTTGATAGTTACCGTTTCGTTTTTCAGTGAAAAATTTTTGGCGGCCGTGGCAAAAGTAATTTTTTGTGTGTGCGGCAGTCAATAGCCAAAAGGTTACGCTCCCCTGGCTTAGACAGCAAACGGCATTTGAGACCGACTGAGTCAAGACTGATATGGGGGCCGTCAATAAATGAAGTCACGCTCCTAAAAGGGGGGGGGGATGGAGCTCGACCATTTTTGACGAAGTGTGAAGAGGTGGAGGGGGAGTGACGTCACATCAAAACGCGCAACTTTAAATAAAAGTTCCACTTAAATATTTCATTGTTTATAATATATTTAATTACGTTTTACAAGGGATTCACGTGTGTTACGGTATTAGAGTGCAACCTAACACTAAATACATACTAAAATGAAAAAAAAATTGTTTTGAAACATGCATTTTTTCGAATAGAACTACAGCTTTTATGGCGGGGGAGGACTTTCTGACGTCATATTGGAGGGGGTGGTCTAGGTTTTTGTGACGAAGCGTGACAAGGGAGGAGGCAGGTGAAAAATCGGCCAATATAGCGTGACGTCATTTATGGACGGCCCTTAAAATATATCCGTCTGATTTTATTAAGTTTCTCTTTCGCCCACAGGTGCCTTAGCCGTTATATAAAAATAACGGAACGGCGATGGTTCTATTTTATCAGGTTTTACTTTTGGCCACCCATGAATGACGTCACGCGATTTTAGCCGATTGTCAACATCTCCCCCTCCTCGTCACAAAACTTATACCCCCCCCCCAAATATGACGCATAAAAGCTTTCACCCCCCCCCGCCAAAAAAAAAGCAAATTGAAAATTACCATGTTTCAATTTACTTTTTTGTCATTGAAATATGTATTTAGTGTAAGTATGCACTTTAATATCGTAAACGTGTGAAGCCATTGAACATTTAATAAAACAAATTGTTACAAATGAACTATTAAGTGGAAATTTTATTTGAAGTAGCACATTTTGATGTGCCTTCATATTTCTTTAACACCCCCCTCACCATCGTCATGAATGCGTGACTCCCCCTCCCCCCAGCCGCATTAAGTCATTAATGGACGGTCCCTTTATGCCGTGTTGAAGACAATAAAATTTGAACGGTTTATTGTATTTCTTCAATAATTTCAACATGGAAAAACACGATGTTACAAAAAAAACCTATAATATATGGATGGCCCCTTATCATTGAAACAAGTATGTTACAAAATGCCACATAAAAAAGCATGAAACTAAATATTGAATAACAAACATCTATATTCTCTAAATAAAATGCGTCTAAGCTTACATAGCATCTCTTTCAAAATAATATTTAAAAATATTTTATTTATTTCAACATTGTTTTTAATTCAGCAACGGAAACATTAAATCCTAGAATTTTTGTCAGCAAGCTATTTAATAATACTGGAATACGTAATTTAGAGCGCAAACAAGATACTTATCTTTTAGATAGGTTAAAGTTAGTATTATTTATTGCAAAGGTTAAACTGTCTATCCTTTTAAAAGTTTTAATGAATGTGTATTATGTAATATTCATAATAAACAATACAATTGTACAAATATTCTCTTGCTATTTTGTTTTTATTTGGGAATCAATAATCTCCCTCCTATGATAATCTGAACAAGGCTTCTAAGTACTATGATTAAGATTTAAACTAAAATACAAGATATACGGACGAATTGTGAGATAATAACAAACCCGTAAAAAACCAAGATTTTGACTATAAATCCTTTATACACGAGACATAACTAAAAGAATGTTCATTAAATTACGCACCGCACGACAATTCAAAAAATAAATTCAAAATTTTAGCTATGTCTCGTCAAACATGTTTAATATAATACTCACCGATCTAGAATATATTTTTAAAAAGTATCGTCAAAAAAATACGTACGGAATCCCGCAACAGGAAAGTATTAAAAAGGTCGTTCAACATAATACGCACTGCGACTCTATCTCAAAAATTAACATGTTACATTGAGATAAATAGAGATAATCTAAAAATTCAATAATTTAATTACAGTACATGCGATCGATCTGAAATTTCGATACATCATTTTTATCATCGACACGAGTCTGCCTGGAAAATTTCAGCTGCCTAGCTTACGAGGAAGTGGGTTAAAAATCGATCCAAAGTTTTTTTCGGCAAACAAACAATCAAGGCCTCAAGCAGACACCACGAGTTAATATAAAGGATTTTTAAAAAAAATAAAAATTAAAGCTTTATTAATTGCCTTTAATGCAAAATTAGACGTTTCGGCTAATATCTTTATTAGTACAAATAACTTACATACTATTAAATATACATTTTTCAATACATTATTTATCATGGAAAAATAATAATTAAGTATACTTAACTCTTTTTAAAATTTAGCAACTATTTTTAAACCTTGAAATTTAGTTCATGATTATTTAATTTACACCTTTTACTGTTGCTTTCTCAAATAGGTTTTTAGTCAGACTGTTATATTTTTTAATAAATAACTGGGAACATAGTTTTAGCTGATAGAAGTCATTGGTATTCCTCTTTGCTTTGTTCTAAATGCACAAGTCAAATTTTATCACAGTTCTGGGTTTAATGAGTTTCACAAGTGGTTGCGAATGCGTAACCCATGATTACAACTAAAACACTGAAAGATGACAATGCTGACAGCGTCCTTTTCCTCACAACTAATGACTGACCGTATGACGGTTGTGTGGATTAAATACTCTCAGAACGGCTTTTAGGTAAAAATTTAGAGTTAGTGTTCTTGGACTGGCTTTAAAATATAGCGTCTCTATTTTTTCGTCAACGGTAACTGAAGCGATCAGTCTCGAAGAGAACTATATGTCACACAATATGTTTAAAATGTTATGTTGCACAAGGATGTAAAATAACTAAAATGTCTAACCCTACTTTAAATCCAGTAAGAAGTGTTAAGAAGAAGTAGTGTGTTGGCGAGCAGTAAAAAGCAGTGTTGCAGATAGCTTAAAGTCATCAACAAATTAATTAAAAAACTAAGCATATTATGGTAAGTATATTTAATTCAATAACAGCTGAAGTGGATTTATAATATAGACACGTTTCTTTCTTTTTTTTTAATGATTGCTTTAAAAATAAAAACACGTTTTATACGATTATTTCTTGTGAATACATGATTTAATAAACGGAAATCAATATTTATTTGTGAGCTTCTATTTATAATTTAAGTATGAAACTAAAAAGCTATCTTAAAATAAATTGTGTTAAAAAATAATAATCTACACTTTTCCTTAGTTTTAAAGTTACTGTCCCAGTGAAATTGTAAGAAAATCGAGACAAAAATGAAGTGAAATAAAAAAATAAATAAATAGATAACACTTTTTAGCTGATAACTTGATTAGTATTTAAATGCATGGTGACAATCCTAAAGTTAAAACTTACAAATTTAATTTCTGTTTTTATAATGAATTTAATATGTTTCAACGTGTTTCAGTCAGGTTCATTACAACCTAGTAGATTATAAATTAACGAATGCTTTCAAATAGTTAAGCGTCATGTAGGTTAAAATTCAATTTCCGTGATTGAACTAAATATTAAGTTATTTACATAAAGTCTAATTAAACTAAAAATGAGATGTTTTCTGCTATTGAAAGAGAATAGCAATGCATTTTTAACAATTTTTTTTTCCAAAACTGCAATTATCGTTCATACACATGCATGCATAAAGGCGTTTAAAAAAAATTGCTTGCTCATTTAATGCAATTTCAAACTATTTCTTCTACCTAAATAATGCGGAACTCTTCATATTGCCGATGAAAATATATGACACATAGCATGGTTCATTCGGTCGCTTGTGACAATCAGTGACCTCTGTTGGTAAAATCATGCCTCTAAGCATTGAGTTAACTCCTCATATCGAATATTTTTGAAGAGGCGTGGATAACAGATACGATAAGAAGATAAGATATATCTTTTTAAATTTATATTTACGATAATCCATTTTTCTAGCGAAAATCCAATGAAGAAAAATATTTGTATTTCTACAAAAATTATACGTTTTATTTAATTTTTTGTAAGAGCGTATTTCATAAATAAATGTTATTTTGTATGCAGTAATTTCAAAAGTTCTGTTAAGTCACTGATAGGACATTCTACTCCTACCTTTCAATGTGAAGAAAACAACTCTTAATTATGATGAGATTCAAAATATAAATATTTCTTTTGTAAAAATTTTCTTTGAAATCAGATTGAATTTTCTTTGGAAATACATTTTTAGGGCATCTGGGTGTTATAAACCTGATTGTTATTAATAGACATAAATTAAAAGTGTCAACTGTTAAGAGTAACGAAGAAAAAGAAACAAATAAATTCAAAATATTACATTCATGGAAAAGAACTGACCCAAACTAAAGATGCAAAATACTTAGGAGTCTTAATAAATGAGAAACTATCATGGAATCCCCATGTCAATGAAATTATTAAAAAATCAAACAAAACCCTAGGCTTTATTAAAAGAAACTTTTACAAATGTAATAGAGATATGAAACTAAAATGCTACCTGACCGAGGTGAGACCTATAACAGAATTTGCATCTTCTGTATGGGACCCATCCACCAAATAAAACATTGATAAACTAGAAAAAATTTAAAAAAGAGCTGCTAGATTCATTACTGGAGAATATTCAAAACTTACAGGAATAACACCATTAGTTAAATCATTAAACCTTGAAACACTAGAGCAGTGGTTCCCAAACTTTTTTGACCCACGGACCACTTTTATAGTCAAAACTTCCCCCATGGACCCCCATGTGAAAAAACTACATAAATGCATAGTACCAAAATTACAAACCCAAAAAAATCAACATTTGTTTGAAGAAGTATTAAATGAAATTATAACTTTTGTTTAAAATAAAATTGAAAACAATTAATAACTTTGATGAAAGTGATGTGATTTTATGAGTGTATTTACGACCGACTCAATGTTTTTGTGGAGCATTGAGGATAATAACGGCACTGAATTTTTTTTCTACCAAATACGAAGATGGGGAAGCAGTACACAACTTCTGTACAATAACCCATAATGCAAGATACAAAAATTGGTATCTAATTTTGTACCGAAATTTGTGGTATCCTAGTTCAAACATTGGTTCAAGTTCTTCATTTCAATAAGCTGCTCCTGTATTTGTATGGATTCATCTGTGTTTGAGTTTGTCCACGCGCAAAAGGGTTCAACTGCCAGTCGGGAATATCCAAGTGAGAAATACCTTCAAATCTTTGGTTCAGGTCTGCATGAATAGCTGTTAAATTTTGACAGTAACCCAGCAGATCTTTATCTCTACTTTGCGATTTTGAAAGATTTGGAAACTGAGAACATTCTCCTGTTTCTGAGTTTTGTTTGTACAGGAAAAGGTTTGCAACAAATTCAGATATTACGCTTTCAGTTTTGATTAAAGTTAATTGGTTACGTTGTAGTTTCAAATTAGTTTTCTTTAAAGTTGGTAACTAAATCAGTCATAAAGGAGATATCATTTTTTTAAAATCCAATTGTGTCGCAAATCATTGTCTTTGTTTTCCTAGAATTCCAACGCTGAATCAAAGAGAGCATACATCGATTTAAATAAGTACTTGTTCAAAAGTGACAAACATTTACAGACTGAAACCGAAATTATCTCCCTTGGCTTTAAAACTGGGGGAAGGGGAGGGGGTGTGGACATGGATGGGTGGCGTCAACGCGTTAGCTCAACTCCAGGTGGTTTACATTGTTTAAACACGAGATGTGTTCACCGGGGGCTGGCCTGAAGTCAAGTGACCCGTAAAATGTAAACGATACCGACCGCTACATATAGTTTATATAGATAAACTAAAAATGCATTAATTTAATTACGGTACGTTCGATCGATCTGACATTTTTATACGATGCATTGTTAGGTAAGACGGGTCCGTGTGCCGAATTTCAGCTCGATGGCTTAACTGAAAGTGGGCCATTTTCGACTTTTGTTTTTCCGCGGGCGGACGGGTGAGGGACGAACGACGAGGGACGACGAATGAGACGGCGGTGAAGTTAATATAAGGGATTTAATAAAACAAACCCGTAAAAACAAAGTTTTTGACTATAAATCCCTTATATATGAGACATAACTAAAAGTATTGATTATGTTCAAAAGTGAAAAACATTTACAGACTGAAACCGAAATGATCTCCCCTGGCTTTTAAACTGGGGGAAGGGGAGGGGGTGTGGACATGGACGGGTGGCGTCAACGCATTAGCTCAACTCCAGGTGGTTTACCTGGTTTAAACACGAGATGTGTTCACTGGTGGCTGGCCTGAAGTCAAGTGACCCGTAAAATGTAAACGATACCGACCGCTACATATAGTTTATATAGATAAACTAAAAATGCATTAATTTAATTACGGTACCTTCGATCGATCTGAAATTTTGATACAATGCATTGTTAGGTGACACGGGCCGTGTGCCAAATTTCAGCTCGATGGCTTCATGGGAAGTGGGTCATTTTTTACTCCTATTTTCCCGCGGGTGTGTCCAAGACAGAGACGGCGGTGAAGTTAATATAAGGGATTTAAAAATAATATAACTTAGTCATCAAATACGTCAAATATATGTCTTCCGGTGACTCTCCCTTAATCGAGTGGATGTAAATATTGGAATTTTTTTCTTTGCTTTTACAACACGTTAAGCTGTAAATAAGACATAAATACTTTTTTGTCAGAAAAAAAGGTACCGATCGTATTTTATTCGAGGTGTTCATGGGGTTCCCGTTGAGAATCTCAATCATTTTCAATTTCTAAACATAAGATTATTACACATTTTTAACATTTCAATCGAGAATATTAATAAAAGTACCGTTACTTCACAAAGAAAACAAAATATTTTAATATGATTACGACAATTTAGGACTTTACCTTGGCAATAAAAATGAAAATTGATTTTGATTTACACTGCTACTTCCAGCACTGTTAACGGTTATAATAAATATAAACTAAAAAGTATCAAGTTAGTTGTTCATAATGTTATAAATAAGAATGTGATTGTATTCTGAAAATTGGGTGCAATTATCTTTAAAATAAAAAAAGTTATTGACAAAACGGGTGAAAAGTTTAAAAAATGGGTCATAATTTTTTATAGTAAAATATAGTATATGCAAGGGGCTTGAAAAATTCACTCAAAAAATGATAACTCGACTTCTGTTCAAGATGAAATTGGTGTTTTTAGAAAGCTTAGAGCTAACCCTTCAAAATGATATATGTTTTAGAGTTTATGACAGTATCTTAATTTATTGGCAAAGTACCTACAATGTTATGTGGCAGTGTGCCCCACATATAAGTTATATATGATATGTTGATAATTGTATTTGTAATGTTAGGGTATTAAGAAATGTAGGAAGTATTATGATGTGTTATGACCATATACTTTTGAGCAGTCTTAGTTTACAAGGTATCGTCATTACGGTTTTAGAATCTTAATAATTTTATAACCGTTGGGGTGACCTTTCTGTTCAGATTCCGAAACGTCCAATGATTCCCATGACGTCGCGGGTGTCGAGGAATCAGCAGAAGATAAGTTCACTAGAGAAGTTATGTATTTCATTTTGGATTCTGTGATTGGGCAGATGAACCATCGGTTCAAAGTTATGGACGAGGTTGTATTCCAGAGAAATGCATTTCTATTTGAACAACAAGATTTGTTTTTAAGTGTTGACGTACATTGGTCCATTGTTTGTAATTCACATGTGATACTTTCAATGCTAGCTTGAAGCCAACATTTGAAGAAAGTACCATTTTAACATATAAATAATGGCTTTGTAGTTCAAAACGCATCGAAACTTGACAACTAAAGGACAACCAATTGTAAATTTCATAAACCGAAAAACGAATGTTATATTTTAATATAGAAAATTTAAATTATTATCACGTGCGTAATATTGACATGGAGACATACACAAAAACGGACATTTAATACAAAAAATAATAATAATATTAATCACATCAAATAAAACATGGCTCTTTTTACTCGTTCCCTTCACACATTAATAAAATCTCAAATAATGACGTCACGTCACAATATTTTATGGCAAGAAACATATTTTGTTAATCTCGAAAGCAACATTTTTACTTCTATATATATATTTTTAAAATTGGGAGTTACCTTGCATAGCGTCACGGACAGACAGACAGACGTGACGTAACAGAGATTGCAAATTATGTATATTGATTAGTACATCTGTAAAGCAGAGTCTATTAATATTAGCTTCTAATTAATAATATTACATTATTAACAAGCAGCATTATATTTCCAGTATGAATTATTTTAAATGCATTATTTGTAGGGCTGCGGAAATTAAATATTAATTAGTTGATTAATTGTTAAAAAATTAAATCGATTAAAATTAATTTGATCGATTAAATTTCCATTAAAATTTAAGAAAATATTTTATTTATTTTTTCAAAATTTTATAATAATTATTAGTTTTTGTTACTTACATACTTTTCCATCGTATTATAATTATTTACTTAGTCGTGCACACGTCAACAAAAATGATTTTTCTTCCATATTTCTTGCATAGCAGAACGAATTCGCTGTGTTAAATCACAAAATTGGAGAGCCTTGGAATTACCACGACTTAATCGATTCCGCGAAATAATGAATCGCAGCTTAACGGGATCTATATGCGTTGAAAAATATAATTAATCGAATTAATCGATTAATTTTTTCCGGATTAATTGAGCAAATTTGTTTTTTAATCAGTAACAGTCCCAACTATTTTATTTGTTTTGTTATCTGTATCCTTAAAATTGATTATATAGTTCGCATTGCATTTTAGTTACAAAAATATGTTTTTCATGAAATCCCTATACTAGTATTAAAATTGGTACTGTGACTTTCAGACAAATAAGTAGATTTTGATCCGACATTTAACTCTAAAATGTATACTTCTCGAGTTTACTCGATAATTATTTGAGCCCTTGTGTAGAGAGGAATGCCATAAATATCGACCATTTGTTTTATTTTTCTTGGTAGTATGGAAAAGCTATCGAAATACCTAGGGATGTGACGAAGTTCAAATCCGAATCCGACAACATTCGAACTTCGACGTTTTTTGATCAAATTCGAATCCGACGGATTTTTTAAAAAAAATTCCATCGGATTCGAATTTGAAAAATTACCGTTTTCAGATCAAACACGGCCGTATTTAATACAAATATATTCTTTTTTGTGCATGAAAATTAGATAAGAAATATAAGGTTTTCGGTAAACTTCCGCCTCAGTCCCGTAAGGATTTCCCGTATCGCGATCGACTGTTTATGAAATTTAAAAAATTGCTGTAAATTTATTTATGTTATTGTCATACTGACTTCATCTTTTAGGATAAGAATGGTTATTTTAAATTATCCAAAAGACCGTTTTGAGTTTAATACTATTTTACCTGTAGTTTAGTACTATTATTTTTACAAAAAAGTATAGCAAAATCACATTTTCAAAAAAAAACATAAAAACTACCCCGAAACTTCACGAATCGAGCGAAAACACGAGCGAAGGCAATCGCCGCCATTGCCGGAAGTCGAATACATCTTCTATCCCGCACTGAATAGTTTTTACTTTCTGTGATTTCGTTTCTAAAAAGAGTTATATCGAGGCGCGCTTTACCGCTTTTTGGTAATAGAGGCTAGGAGCACGTTACCGCGCCTTATCAAATTAAACGTTACGGAGAATTTTATTTTATGCAAAGCATCTTGTACTGATGATTCGTTAACAATGTGGCTAACTGTGCTTTGTAATAGATGTGCTTTGTAATAGTTTATGCTGCTGTAATGCAAAAAGAAAAGCTAAAAATCCTGGTTGTTATGGGGGGGGGCACGGGACTGAAACCTTGGTATACCCACTTTTAGCCAAGTGTTGACCAAATCCGCATCCGCATTCGAATTTGACGGATTTATAATTGCCAAATTCGAATCCGACGGATGCGGATTTTCATCAGCTCCATCACATCCCTAGAAATAACTGTTCTATAGGAGTTGTAAGCCATTTTTTTTGGTTTTAGGTCATGTTATAGGGTACATGACATTCTCGCAACGTATCCAGCCAGGCAGATCCAAATCAGTATTAGAGCCTCAATGTTAGTCACATGATGTTAAGAATTCTACTGATGGTTGTTGCGTGGGAGTGGTTTAGTGACCTACATAAACATTGACTCAGGCCTTCCAAATTTAGCATGTATACAGCGTATACAGCGTTGTGTGGAGCACAGTCGACTACTGGACATTTTTATTTTATTTTTGGGTACCAACATCACTTAATACGTAACACTCTCTGACATAACCTGTTCTAGAAAAATAATTATCTTCTGATTAAAGTTTAATTAAAAGTCACAGATTCAGTTTAAAAAATATTTCACCCTTAAAATCTAAAACACACACAACCACACATTTATCTTATCGTATGCATTTCAGACGCTTCATGAATACATATATTTATTGCATCCTAAGCTTATTCATCGATTATGTCTAGTTTAATATTTTAATCCCAGTTTTGTGGGTAATATTGAGTTGCTTTTTCTAGTTGTTTAGACAACACATTCCAGACCAAAATATTAGACGGGAAGAAAAATGTGAAAGTGTTGGTTTATCCTTATGTCTATTTGTGTTTTGTATAGGATTGTTGTTAGCTTGAATTTCCAAGTTATAATCTATTTTGTATTTATATATTACTAACACTTTGATATTTGGTCTTCTATACTCTGGTGTTTTCGGTTTAGTAATTTAAATAGATTCTCAAATTTTTGTATTTCATCCTCGTCTTTTTTAAAGTATTTTTGTAATGTTTCTTTAAATTAAATAATCATCAGATTTTAAATATAAAAAAATAAAAACTTACTTTTGATCCTGTTGAGATGCTTTTGGGCAAATCATATATCGTAATTATAAGGAAGTAGGGGGCATCGCTTTAACAGGCGTGTCTGTTGTGATTACATTTTATAAACATGTAACTTGAGTGACTGAGTTTGAGGGCTGCGATTCTGTGTTGTGAAGTGAGCTCAGAGAAGATATAAATGTATATGAAATCAAAATTAGTTATTACACAGACTACAGACTGGTGTCTTTGTGCAGTTTTGATTCATAATTGTACTATCATATGGTGTTTGAACCTTATTAAACTCCAGTGTTTACGATTATTGGTCTTACGTTAGATTCACTAACGTTTGTTGTCTGTCTATTCGGACATCTTAAAACAAACAATGTAAAGGACCAGACATGCCAAAGAATACACGTTTTTAAAGTAAACTAGAACTATTAACATTATTAAAAAAAAGTTTTTGAGAAATCTAGTAAAATTACATTATTTTATTTGTTTTATTTTTAATGCTTTTTTACAAGTAATATATTTCACCATTTAATTGGGTTTTGCAAGATTTGTATTTCCTATAACATATTTGATGATGTCACAGGACGTGAGGTTTATCAAGTTTATTAACTACGAGCAACAAAGCCCGTCCAAGGACGTTCCGCCACCGTTCGGTGGCATGTTGTAACTCCCCTCCAACAGCCGTCTCGACCGGCTTTGCATGTGCATCACGTCAAAAATACTTTTCATTAAAGTTAAAATAAATAACTCGTAAAGACAGAGCTTTTTACTATAAATCCCGCGCATAACTCAAAATAAAGTCTTGGAAGAAATACTGCAACAAAAATAACTCGTTTTGAACGTCCGCGTAAACGTGTTCAATATGATTGGCTGTAGGAGTCATATGTGTTTGAGGGACAAATCGCTATAGATGACTGGACAGAATGGACAGAAATTTGCCTTTTATTATATAGGATACTACTATATATTATGTCTTCTAGTAAATTACAAGTAATACTATAAGTCTATCAGGTATATAATTACAGGGATAAGTTTTTCTTTCCTTTTTGGAATAGATGGGTATATTATCCCTGTTGACTATCCTTTGGCACCTTACCCTGGTTTAGAAAGACTGGGATCTGAACAGTTAATGGTTTAGCTCATATATAAGACTATCTGATATTTATTTTGTGTTAAATATATACAATTTAATCCAGAGACGAATAGGTCGTTTAGGGGTGTTATTGAATTAAGTTTATATTCTGTTGTTTAAATTTACTATAAAGAGCATTTATTATTCCATATCATACAAATAATCCTAGCCTGTTTGTTAAAAATAAATCAATTATGTTATTTTTCTTGGTAGCTTTTTAACAGTTTCTCTTGTGTTTATTTTTTCATGATCTGTGACTGAAGGGATCAGTCTCGAAGTGAATGTAAAGTCTTTCGACATTTTTAGATCCGGTATTTGCACAAGGATGTAAAATAACTAAATTGTGTGGTCCTTCTTAAAATCCGGTAATAAATCTTAAGAAAGAAGTGGTGTGGTGACATGCAGTAATGTACAGTGTAACAGATCTCTTAGAGACATCAGCAAGTTTATTCACATTCTGAACATATTTTGGTAAGTATATTTCAATTATTTGTTGACATTTGATGTTTATTTAAAATGTACGCGTGGTTTTCTAAATAAGATTAATAATAATAAAAAACAACATTGTTTAAAAAATATAATTCCTGTTTAATACGACTAGTTCTTGTAAAAAACATGTTTTAATATTTAAAAAGGAGCTGCTTTTTTACAATATCAGTTTCAAAATAAATATTTATCTCAAAATAAATTGTGACTTGCACTTTTCTCTAATTGTTAAGTTACTGCTACTTGAGGTAAAATTGTCAGTCAAAACTAGAGAAAAAAAGTAAGTCAATTAATAATTAAAAAAAACAAAATACTTTTTAGCTGATAAGTTGTTGATTATTTAGATACATTGATTCCAATCCTAACGTTCAAAGCTTCAATGTTAAGTAGCCTAATTAAATGAATTTAATATGTCTAACCTGTTTCAATTAGGATCATTACAACCGTTAAAAAAATAATATTTAGCAAATGCTTCCATATAGTAAGTCGTTCCTATTTAAAATAGCGCCATGTAATATTCAATATAAAATAAAGGGTTTGAATGAATATTTATATATTTTTTTACATACATGATTTTTAAATTACAATTTGTTTTTTTTCTTCTAATAATAAAGAGAAATAATTAAATTTTAAGAAAAATATATTTTGAAAATGTTGCAAAGTTTTTATTATGAAATCGTTTCTTAAATCTAAATATTATGGATCCCTTCATTTTGCCGGTGAAAATGGCATGATGGTTCCATTGGTTGCTTGTGACAATTTATGATATCTTTTTGGGGTTAAAACTTGCATTCAGTTTTGACTAAGTCCCTGTTAGTGAATATTTTTTTAAACTAGTGGATGTGCAAACCTGTGCTGACAATATAACGTGAGATGATGAGCAAGTTGTTTGTGTCCCACAGCCTCCTGGGTGATTACAAAGGGCTCAAACTTGACATCTCAATTTGATATCATTATATAATTTTAAGGGAATCACTACGAATGTGTGTGTTCTAGATGGATAAAAGGGCTTTAAACATATTTTTAAACTAAATATTAAAAAGAACCAGCAACTGACAATATTTTAAAATTATTTTTTATGAGACTCCTTTTTTGTAGTAAGTATGAAGTTGGGGAAAATCATTCTATGATAGCTAAATCATATATTTTAAGTAAGTGTATGTTTAATATACTGGATAGCGAAGTCAGTAGTGCGCTCGCCTCACAAAGCTGAGGGGCGTGGGATGGAGCCCACGCAAAGCCACAATATAAATGATACGCTAAGAAAGTCCTCCGCTGACCCATGGAAGGGAATTGGGGCACACACCAGGTATAAACAAGCCCCGAGTAAGCTCTAATGGAAACATTAAGGATCCCCTACGACTTTCGGTTTATGGGACTTACATGTTTAATATATAATTAATTTCTTCTTTTCAGCAATTTGATACGTTCTTTTAAGTTGCTAATAAGATTTCATTCATCTACCTAAACTGTGAATAAAATAAAAAGTTTAAGATAAGATTCAAATCACACATATTCCTTTGTTTTTATATTTTATATTGAACCCAGATTGAATCTTCTTTGGACAAAGCTTTTTTGGGGTAGTGTGTGTGGGTTAAACCTAATTTAATAGACATTCATTAATAAAAAAATAGAATTATAATTTGAAGGGAATTATTTCGCGGTGGTCGAGTGGCAGCGTACTGGACTGTCGTACCGATGGTCAAGGGTTCGAATCCGTGTGAAGGCAAGGGTTTGTTCCCGGGGCCTAGGGCGTCCCTGAGTCACCCCGCTCCGAATGGGTACCTAACACTACGTGTAGTTAGGCGGCTGGGTAATGCGTGGAACCCACAAAGCCGTGGCCTGTGAACGCTGCATCACTTGCCAACAGATCATCTCTCATGGTCTGTGGACGCAACTATCTTCTGCATAGAAGGAGCGTCTGTATAGATAAGATAAGAAGATAAATAGAAAACATATACTTTTTCAAAATATAATATTTATTTTAAAGAATTAATTCCATAGCATTAATTTAGTGCGATAAATGCTTAAAATTGGTTATAACTCAAAACAACATTACTTTTTTTTTATTGTGTTACTTTATGTCAGGGGTGCGCAACCTTTGGGCTATTGCCAGCCACATTAAAAAAAAATTACTTTGCAACGGCCGCCAAAAATTTTTCACTGAAAAACGAAACGGTCACTATAAATTTTTTTACCTCTCCTAATAGTCAACGCGAGATAATAATGGCATAATCATAATGCATTGAGGCAAACACAGTGCTAAATACAAACAAAAACATTTCCATCGATATTCTCTTATATTTCTACTTTATTGAACATTGCCATGTTGACCTAATATCATGTCACACAGGTACATCATGAGTATATTTTTTTAAGTGGCATTAGTACACTGAGAACGTAATAATTGAATAAGTGATAAGCTGCTTCACTTAAACTGTCCATGTAACTTAGCAGTCCAGAGTCCAAAAATTAGTGGTTGTCTTGCTCTTGTATGTTTGCCGATAGTCGCGCAAAGTCCGGGAACTCACTGGAGATCATCAGTCGTATTCCTGACGCCAGATTGGTGTCCACCAGTCGGGCCCGATATTTCGTCTTGAGATATTTCATTCGTGAAAATAAATTACGCTTCGCACATACAAGTGCTTCCAAACAGTACTAGAATGTTTCCTGCTATTTCGCAATGTCTCCAGCAGATCGTTTTTGTCCTCGAATTTCTTCACAAGCTGCGTGTTATTTTTTAGTTCGATTATTTCCATTTGGACATCCAGCGTTGCACTCTGTCTCAATAAAATGTGGAAAAAACAACAGTCTCATATTTTCTGAGATCTTTTCGAAATCCTGAAAACGTTCTGCGAATTCAAACAATAGCGCTTCGAGGACGCCTGAAAAGGAAGTAGACGGAATTTCATCTTTTCTTATTTCATGGCTCTCGATTAGAGCGGTGAGTTGCGGGAAATGATAGAGATGGAGCCCACGGCCGCAGGTTGCGCACCCCTGCCTTATGTCATAAAATTGAAAAACTTACAAATAAATATATACTATTTGTTCTATAGGAAACTTCAATGTTCGCGATCACAAGACTTGTTATTTTAACTGCCTTCTGGAAGTCGGCAATGTGTACTGAAATGACATTGAGCATCCGTGGAGAGAACACCAGTACAAATTATTACAAAGCTATTGTAATTAAAGAAAACAATACTGAATTGTAAGTATTTAAAAAGTTTTATTTTTTACATTAAAAATAAAAATATTAAAAGTTACGAACTTTAATTATTACTTATGCATTTAAATGAGAGTCAAGTATGATTTAAAACATCGTATGCACTCATGAAACTAGCCAGTTTGTAACGTTATAACCTAATACGTGACTAAAATGGCACAAACGTAAGTAAAATAATCCACAATAACCTTCATTTTGGTTATCTATGTATACATACATATGTACATACATACATACATGTATATGTATTGTGATACGATAAATTGAATTTCAATTTATTGTATGTTATTAGGAGAGACATTTATAACCTTAAAGGTAAATTTAAATTATTGACTCTGTATTTCATTAAAGGCACTAACAGTAATTTAATTAGGTTGTAAATGTGTAAATCTCAAATTTCTTATTCACATCTTACTGATGCAAAACGGAAAAGATCAAGTCTCTGATTTTAACGATTCTTAAAAATAATATGTTCATAAACATTTCCCTGACCTTATGTCATGAAACTTTATTCAACAGAATAATGAACAACATATTTATAGGACCATCAGCTTCTTTTTCTATAAAGTATTATGGGTATGCTGATGCCTCAACTATAACTTTCTCTCAAGTTAAAAATGGTACTTTCTTCAAATGTTGGCATGAAGCTAGCATTGCAAGTGTCACATGTGAATTACAAACAATGGACCAATGTACGTCAACACTTAAAAACAAATCTTGTTGTTCAAATAGAAATGCATTTCTCTGGAATACAACCTCGGAGTTTTTAACTTCACCTGAAATAAAAAACATTACCTTTAATTGTGATAATAATACTCATGAACAAAAATTGTTTGTCTATGAAAGGCTGAAAACTTCATCATCTCGAAATACACCTCACATGACATTGTCATTTTCAACTATACCTCACATGGCATCAACGTCGGTACTAAGAGATGAAGATCACAGTAATTCCACTGGTCACGTTATAGGAATAGTTGTTGCTGTTATTCTAGTCATTGTCCTAGTAATCGTCGGCTTTATTTTGTGGAATCGGAGAAAGAAACAAAAAATTACAAAAAATAATACGGCTCTAAATGAAGAAAGGCTTGAAAATTCAGAGAGCATTAGAGCACATAACGTTCCTAATCCATGCAATATCCCTACCAGTGTTAACATGCCCGTTAACGATAAAAACAAATTTGCAGCTCCATTATCTGCGAACGTAGACTTTAAAGTTCCACAAAAAATTAATGCTACTTCAAGCTTTTCAAATGATTCTGAACCTCAGACACATGAAGGCTACTGTACTGGAAACGATTATAATGTTCCAAATTCGCGTCATTCTACTCTATACGAGAACCATAGTACAACATATTATGAAGTTCCGCAACTCACTGATGATTATAAAACTGTTGATTCTCGCGATCTTGAAACAGCTGTCAACACAACCATTGGACGGACGGATGACGTTGCGGCCGATTATTCAACATTAGTCGATACCGTTGAAGAGACACAGGGATAACGTTGCTGCCAAAGAACTTTAATGTGTCACTGTCTGTTGTTAATAATCTCTACTTAGTAATTGGAAAGAATGTGAACATTATATCTAATCTTTAAAATATTCTTATATCAGAACCAAACATGTCATCGGATTATTTTGTTGTACTATCTGAAGGAGTATTATGTCCACAGTCAGTTACATACAAATGAATCGATTGTGTCCAATAACAGTCCAAATGTTGAATTTTTTTTTAAAAAGCGATCGCAGACTGATAAACGTCACGCACATGAAATGTTCAGGTTCTCAATATATTGAAATTAAACTTCATTAGATTTTCTACGTATTTACTTTAAATTTAGAATTAATTATATGACTATTACGTTGTAATATTGTATTACTTGAAAACGGGAAGCATCAAAATTGTATTAGACTCTATATTTATACATCGAATAAGATTAAATTTACGTCTTTAACAAGAAATAATGTTTTTTACTTACAATGTTTTATAACTAAATTGTAATATCACCATTAAAAATTACACATAAAAGTGAATTTAAAAATATAAAAATTGATTTTATTTAATTTCCGAACGTATCTAAAGTTTCATATATTACATACGAAAAAGCCCCGGGACACAAGGTAAATTAATCTCATCACTTTTATTATATAACGTTTATGATCTTTATTAGAATTCAGGTGAAGTGCTATCTATGTATTCAGGTTGTGCGAAACTTATTTTTAAAGCTCAAATTGAATCAGGAAATATAAATATGTTTCTAATTGCCTTAAAGATAGTTAGTTTTTTAAAAAAATAATATATAATGTGTATTCCTAGACCTTTAATACGTTTATGTCGTGTTCATCAGCAGTTGATGAAACAGTTTTAGCTTTTGCAAGTACATAGAACCAAACGCTGTCAGCTGAGATTTTCATGCAATAAATTGCTATTATAATTTAGATGTTGCTTTGTTTTTCCTCAAAGATATTGCATAACTTACTATTATATGCTTTGGCTTTGTGATGTTATATTCCACAGTTATTTGGAATTTGTTGGTGGACTTTTTAAAGTCAATAGATGAATATCACGGTAAAATTTAAAAAATAAACAAACAATAAAAAAACACCAAACAAAGTTATTTTTAATAAAAAATAATTAATTCTATTATCCTAAAGGTGTGTAAATTTGTAGGTGCCGAATGATATCGCCTTGGGGAACTAAGAAGTATATTTAAAAATAACCCAGGATAAGTGAGTGTTTAAGGACACACTTTGGTAGGTGTCTCTGGAGAACTTTTACCTAATGTACAACACAGTTAATAATATCTACCAGGATATAGAAAAAGTATAAAAGAAGAATGGAAAGAAAAACATAATTAAAGCAGCTCTTTCTAAAGGCCCTCAACATGATTAATGTAAGAGAATTATGAAGTTTTCTTTCCTTAGATAATTGCTTTTTAAGGCCTTCGATCGTGCGAATTAATCTGCCCTGTTTATTTGTCCTACCTCAAACCGAAAACATTTCTCATATTATGTCTTCAGACACTCTAGGTAGTAAGAAGTATTAAAATAGATAGAAACATTAAACCTTTCACCGTTGTCGCTGTGCATCCTTGCGTTGCAAATTTGGAGATTTTTCCATCTTGACTCCTGTAGTGTATGAAAGATATGTCTGTCTAGGTTTTATAATTCCAAAGGGCAAAGAGCCCCACTATCAAACAAATAGGTTTTTAACCACAGCCTTAAACCATCTCATAGCTCGAATATTACTGTAAAATCCCACCTACAAATTATTTTTTCTGTTACAACAAAACATTTGATGCGTGGTAGACATCGACTTAAACGCATAGGCAATTTCTTTCTGGATATTCTTGGCTATAATAAGAAGCAAGCCGTTTTTAGTTGTAAAAAATTTGCAAAAGTATATGAATATGTAAAATTAGACGCAATATACGTTTTATGTAAATTCATATAAAAGCACCAGCTGCCCACGAAGATACGCGGTTATGAAATTATTTCGGTTAATTCAACGTGTGTGTTTTCTTACTGTCTTGAATGGACTGACTCGGTTCAAGACACAGTGTTGTAGATGAGCAAGAGAATAAATGATAAACAATGTCCACGGTGAGTTTATGAAAAGTAGCTAAAAATCCTGTACACCAGCTCCTTATTTGTCGTCATTTTATATCAGCAAACATTTTATAGATAATTCAACATTTTAATATCATGATAACAAGGAATCATACAAGGAAAAAAAGTATTCTAGATTTGTTTTTAACAAAGAGACAAGGCATTAATTTAGAATTTGGAACAATCTCTGAACCCTTTGAAGATGAGGTGTTACTGTAATCAACATAATTAAACAACGACATATAAATTAAAACTAGGATATTCATTTTTCTTTGGAATAAATGTATAATAGTTAAGTTACACCATAGAGCGAAAATCGTTTAACAATATTTTCAAAGTATATACAAAGCAAAAAGCAAACAGTAGAACAGGGCTCGGGAAACCATGGCTCGCGAGCCAGATGTGGCTCTATTTATGGCTGTATTTGACTCTCAGATCAATGTTCGATTGTTAAAAAACACAATTTTTATTCAGATTCCTTTGATCTACATGTTAATTGCATATATAAAACAGCATAACAATGTTATTAAAAAGAATTCAGAGAAATAATTATTGTACTTTCAGTGTTGAAATTACACCAAATGCACACATTTACTAAACAATTTAGTTTTCAACATAATGTATGGCTTTCACAGAATTACTTTTCAAAATATGTGGTGTTTATGACTCTCTTAGACAAAAAAGTTTCCCAACATCAAATATAATTAACAAACGCTGGTTCAATATTAAATTTTTAAAATTGTGTAAATAAAAAGAGTGTTAATATTTTTTTTTAAAAATAAGCTAGTTAAGTCAAACGAATACACAACGATAATTAAGTAAATATTTAAATACTTTAAAAAAAAACTTAGCAGAAACTTCTGAAATGAATTTGTAGACAATGTAAATTTAAAAGACAACAATTAAAAATGATGGTACTTTATTAAGTCTTATGATAATTAATATTTCTCAAGAGAGACTAATTCAGAGACCTAGCTGGGGGACAAGATCCAATCAGAAAAGGAGTGAATATACTACCCACCAAGTATAAAGGCTACCCATGTATGTTTTTGTATTTTAGTCCGGCTCCTGGGCACCCGCCAGTACAGGGAGACAATCCGAACTCCTGATGGCAGACCCGCCCAGACAGAAGTGTCGACAATACTAAGGACCAAGAGCTGGACCCGTCGCTGTCCAAGCGCCATTGGATCCAACACCCTACCTCATCCATGCGCCTACCGATAGGACCTTGAGGTGGAAGACCCAACATCTACCAGTTGTTACGTCCAACGTAAAACTGAAGCCAACACACGCACACCACGTATGTTGATGTCTGTACGTGTACACACACTACACGTACGGAAGCTGGTTATTCACACTCAGTGATCACCGATATCACCTGGGCCATAGGTGAAGCAGCCTACCGAGTACCAGTGAACCGAACGATCCAGCTCGTTGGAACCTGCTGTACCAACTACACACTCCAGCACTGAAGGAGCCTAATGTAGGGCATAATTACCAAGCGGAACGCTTCGTTGCACACAGCTGCAGAGAACAGCACACACCGACCAGGGGAGCGTGCAGAGCCAGCCGCCGAACGGAGCGGGGCGCGACGACCCCATTGCATTTAAGTACCAACACTATAAACATTAGGTCACGTGGCATAGCTCTGATGATGATAGAGCTAGGCCAAATAGGGGAAAATTAATTTGTTATATCACTACTCCCATTCGGAACTAGTTTCCGCTGTTGTACAAATTGTATAATAAATGTGACTGTGTTACATTTTACACCCCTTTAGTCTGTTGATTATCGATTGCAAGAGATCACTAAAGTTTATATGTTGTGAGCGGGAAGGTGATAATTTAAATATTACACCCCTAGACAACTTGCCAAACATAGATATACATCTTTCTCGCCACATGTATACAAAAAAATAGACCTTAAGGGCAGGTTAAACCCCTAAAATCTTAGATTTGTCTTAAAAAACGTAAATTTTGAAAATCACATTTTTTCTTAAGTATATTCATTTCCAAATGCATTAAATATTTATTTTTAAATAAACTTATTATAAGTATTTCAATTTAATTATTTCAACTAGCAAGGTATGCTAAAAAACACCTCATTAATTATGCAAAATGTTTACATTATTTAAATTATTGATATCTTTTGTATTTATTATCGAATTTGAATTATGTAAAAACTCAAATATGCGAAATCAAAATGCCTACAACTTTTTTTTTGGGGAAAAAAATTAAGTGTAAAAACAATTTCATTGGTTGATAGAACGGAAATCCTTTAGCTGAAGCCAATCACAGCCTTTCTTTAAATAAAATATCCTTGGGGTTTCCGGAAGTTCAATGAAGTACAATGTTTATATTCTAGAACTCCACGCTAAGAAGATACTTCTTATGTGTGTTCGCTGTGTTGGATTTTCTGTTTTAAAAGGACCTGCGACCAGCTTGTTTTAAAATAATTTTAAATTTACAATAACAATGGATAAAGTTAAAGTAAAAAAGCAAGGGAATAAATACTATTGTAAAAAGCGTAAATTTCACGGAAATAGATTTACTAAAAACAAGCCTAGGCCTAGCACTAGTGACTCCACAATTCCTTCTGTTACTGAAGTGTACAGTGCTAATAATATTATCGAAGATATTGTTATTGACCCTATAGACAATAATCTAAACTCAATCCCCACATCGTCTTCATTTCAAAAATGAATTCTATAAATGTTTCTAGCCCGAAATTTCCTAAAATTAGTGGCTATAGGATTATTGATGTAGGGACAATAAATTCATTTATCCAGTCATTCCCTTGCTGATTTTGTGAGCAGATTACCACTTATTCTGTTAGAGAAGAGCTAAGTGGAATAAGTAGTATTTTATATTTTAAATGCATCAAGTGTAGGGATGAAATAGAATTTAAGACATGTACAGAGAATGTCAATCTTAGACTACAGTTAGCGATGAGTAGCATTGGCTGTCATCAAGAAAAAACTAAAATATTTCTAGGGAACATGGACATGCCTCCCCCTGTTAGTGCTCCTATTTTTAATAAATATAAGGATATAATTCATATTGCTACTAATGAAGTAGCAAAAGAGTGCATGTCTCAGGCAGCATTAGAACTAAAAGAAGCCCAGGGTAGTAATGTTACTGTTTCCTGTGATGGGACCTGGCAGCGCCGAGGCTTTGTTTCAAAGAACGGAGTAGCTACTTTTTTGTCAGTAAATTCCAACAAAGGGCCTTCCAAAGTAGTTGATACTCATGTTAGTAGCAACTACTGTGATAAGTGTTCTGAGGCTAAAAAAAGATTTCCTGATAACTCTGATTATCAGGAATGGTTTAAATACCATTCAGGTGCCGGTGAATGTGAATCAAATCACCAAGGTACATCTGGTCAGATGGAACCTAAAGGCATTTTAAAAATCTTTCGCCGCTCTGAAGATATGTATGGTCTAACTTACACTGGTTATTTAGGGGATGGGGATTCTAAAAGTTTTAAAAGTGTAGCTGAAGCCATTCCTCCAGTTTATAAAGGGGTATCAATTTTAAAATTAGAATGTTGCGGTCATGTTCAGAAGAGAATAGGAAAACGCTTGATAGATAACGTAAATGAGCATAAGGGTAAACCATTTGAAGACAATGTCAATGGTAAATCTTATATAGGATTAGGTGGGGCAGGAAGATTAACAAAATGTGCTATAAAGCGCAATCAAGGACATTATGGGGCAGCAATAAGAAAAAATTCAGGGGACATGGGTAAAATGAAAAAAAGTATTTGGGCAATATTTCATCATCGGGATATACATCTTTTTCGCCACATGTATACAAAAAAATAGACCTTAATAGACAAAAAATAATTCATTAATATTTATATATGTCCATCATTTATGTTAAATTTAATTTACTTTTCAAAAAAATTAGGGCTGATATCGATTAATTTAAATTTAATCGTTAACTTTTGAAAAATTAACGATCAATTAATCGATAATTTCGATTAAGTCCAAAAATAGAAATTTATTACGTCATTAAACTGAACATTTCAAGGGAAGTAACAAAAACAGTAATTGACTTTTTTATTGAGTTATTTCCCCTGTCTCACGGACATTGAAAATAAAGAATATTTTGAACTAAATTTTATGACAATGTGTTGATACTTGATCGGATGTTTGTGCTGAAGGTGGTACGTCAGCGATGTATTTGATCCTTTAAGAGAGAATTGTTTATGGCAGTGAACACAGTAAACTTTTTCACTATCTTCGACTTTGCCATCCGCAGTTAACTTAAAAACAAAATATTTTCTCAACTTTCTGGTTTTACGTTTAAATTTGACTGCGCTGATGCTTTCAGCCATTTTTTAGTTTACGTCTGCCGGTCCACATAAAGTAATAAAATAAATTATAATATTACGCGGGAGAAATTTGTACGTAAAAAAATATATAAATTAGTTATTAATAAAAATTTTTTAAAATATTATAAATATTTTCTTTAATTTTAATCGAACTTTTATCGATTAAAATAATTTTAAATCGATACAAAATTTAAAGATTAAGCGAGAAATTAATCGTTAATTTCCGCAGCCCCCCAAAAAATAAATGGAAAATATCTTTCAGCAGTAGAAACACAAAATTTGGTTCATTCCAAGCTTCCTCTATTGCTACATCTTGTTTATAGGCTATGAGATATTTTCTATGCCAGTTTTAAAATCGAAAAATCACCCTTTATACTTATTTATATTCTTCCATGGTGTCTTTAACATTTTAAAAAATATTATCTATATCAGAAAAATACATATACCATTAGTACACTTACTTATGTTCATCTACGTAATAAAACGTTTGAGGAAGTAGGCTACTATTCCGCTATTGCACGATGTTTTTGTTATAACCTGTTGGTCGAAAATTCCTACTTCAAACAAATCTCCTTTCTCGTATTTCTCTAAAGACCTTTACAATAATTTTAAAAATAGAAAGAAACATTAAACATAGCATAGTTGTAGCTGTGATTCCTAGCGTTACAAATTATGGGGTTTTCAAACGTGACTCTTGTATTCTATAGATGATTATGTGTAAAGATTATTATCCCAAAAGCTTAAAGTCCAAGATATCAAACAGGTTGTCTTTCAAATACTGTCCAAGCCCGTCTCTGACCCCAGGCTTAGCTGTACAACTGGCGTCACGCATACGAAGAATTTTTTTTTAAAAACTGTACAACAGAACAATCCATACGTCACCTTACACGCATGAAGAATTTGTTTCAGGATA
This sequence comes from Ampullaceana balthica, assembly GCA_944989445.1. Lineage (NCBI taxonomy): Eukaryota > Metazoa > Mollusca > Gastropoda > Lymnaeidae > Ampullaceana > Ampullaceana balthica. The sequence continues at coordinate 129,121 of CALYLW010001036.1, read as the reverse complement.
CACTTTGCTATAGACTTTAGAAAAAAATAATCAATCAGTATGTGAACAGCTAACAAATAACGCATTAAACATAGGATATGAAGTGAAGCGAAACAATAGCTACCCCGAAGTTAAGTGGTAAGCTAAACAATTCTCTCACCCCGCTCTTCTTTTGCCATTGAGTTCATGTTATCTGATAACAAGTAATGTTCTCTATCTGTCCTGAAGAGACATGCCGGGCTAGAATATGGTGTGGACAGGGGGAGGGGGGGGATCATGTGATAAAAAGAAACAACCTCCACGGGGAATTTATGAAAAGGTTGCTGAACATACTACTTCCTTTACTGCTTCCTGGTTTATTATCTTGACATCAGCAGTCGTCTATACATTATTTATCCACTGGAAACTGACTACAATAGGAGACATGTTATACTTAGTGTAAGTGTTGGTCATAAATTCAATTTCTTTGCCTATATATTACATCCATCATTAATATCCATTTATCCTCTAATAATATAATGTATTTAAAACAAAAATTAGTATCACAAAAAGAGTCCCGCCTCCCCCATCCCCTACATTCCCCTAAATAAAGAAAGGGAAAAAATAAATTAAATTAAACTAAACATTTAAAAATCAAGAGTATCAAACTTATATCTATTGCTCGAAGAAGCTTTCAAAAGCAATTGCTTTTATATATTTTTATATTGATAAAGGGAAATTGTAAGACAAAGAGGAAATTTGCTTTCCAAATCCCCAACTCTCCAAAAAAAATTAATTAAAAAAAATCCATATATCTTTCTCTCTCTCTGTCTCTATCATGGTCTCTCATTTTCTCTCTCGGTTTCTCTTGCTCCCTCTCTATTTCTCTCTCTCGCTCTCTTACTATGCGTGTTTGTAAATATAGTGTGATCCTGTTTTACTGGAACTGATTATATAGTTCATATTTCATTTTTGCCACTTCAAATGTTAGTTTCTAGGGTAACAATGTCTAATATTACACACAGATATAAATGTTTCATCTGCTTAAACCATATATTTCAATATAACTTTTATGTAGCATGCTGCTAGAGTAGGTTTACTGCAGGACACGCCGGTGGGTCAGTGACACACTGCCCCTGGTATGTAATGTAATAGTGTACACAATGTGCAGACCGACATAGTGCCCACATAGCGCCGCACCATGTACACCGCACCGAGATGCACTGGAGAGAAGTGACTGGGTGACGTGTGGGTGCGTTTGTGGTTGTTCCGGTTCTAACGTGAAAAGTGTTTGGTTGTAAAATTAGAAAGACAAATAAACCTTGATAAATATAATTCTCCATCTTGTTGTTGACTGTGACATGCTGTATATTAGAAGCCCACACACGGCTACAGTTTGGCGCTGCGAGCAGGGTCACAAGTGAGGATAGTTGTTAAATTAAGGTTATTTGTGATAGATTTTCCAAAGGACACAGAAAAATATGGAACAAGTGGAGCAGCTCCAGATAAACCGGCCTCCAAAACTACCACGGTTTACGGGAGATAATGGAGCGGAGCAATTTGTCAAAGAAGTGCGATTGCTCCTGCAGTTGCAGCCCATGCCCCCTGCCTCAGCAGTCATATGGATCCTGAGCGCCTTAGAGGGACGTGCCCGCCAGGAAATGTTGGACCAGGCACCTGAGGAGATCAACACCCCGGACAAACTGTTGCGTATCTTAGTAGAGAAGTGGGGTGACCCACGTGATGGCACCACCCTGGCCTCCGCTTTCTACAAACGGCATCAGGGCTTAGGTGAGACGGTAGGGGACTATGCGGCCAGTATGCGTAGTCTTTTCGCCTTAGCCAACACAGCACGGACAGGCATCCTTGCAGATGACACACTGCGGGATACATTTGTCCAGGGTCTACAGCCGGCAGCCTTGCGACGCGACGTGAAAGCCTACACCAGGTTAAACACTGACAGCACTTTCGAAGACGTCGTCAAAGAGGCCCAGAGGTGGATGAGAGAAGATTTCTCGGATGTTGCCGCCACAGCGCAGCTCTCAGCAGCACCTCTCCCTGACTGGGCACAGATGACACAACAACTAATGGCCCACATCGACCAGCAGGTAGAAGCCGTGGCAGATAGGCTCAATCAGTCAATCCAGCAGCACCGAGGGGGACATGGACGCCAACGGTGTCCACTGTCCACCAACACCCAGACAGCCTATCATGGGACAACAACACCTGCAGCCCGCACGCAGACAGTCCCATCAACTCCAGGGACAGCCTCCGCGGGGCATCCTGACCTGCATGTGGTGCAATCGAAGAGGTCACATAGAAGACGAGTGCCAGGCCAAAAAGAGGTACGTCGCTAACCAAAATAATACACCCCAACAACATCCTCTGCAGCAGCAGCCCAGACAACAGATGACCCAAAGAAGGCCACCTGTGAACCAGGGAAACTTCTAAACCCCGTTGCTGTCAACAGACACGCAACGGGGAGGTCAACGGGACTCATTGGCACGTGTCCAACCCTGGAGGTAACCCTAAATGGTCACCAGGTGGCGGCACTTATTGACACGGGGAGCGAAGTAAGCACCATCACCGAAACATGGGCATTCCAACATCTTGGCCACCTCACCCTTGAAACCGGCTTCATAACTTTACGGGCCGTCAACGGAGCTGAGGTGCCATATCGTGGAATCATGACTGTCGATGTGCAACTACTAGGGCAGCATCTACAAGATGTCCCGTTCCTCGTTGTCAAGACCCCAAACGGCCTGGTGACCCAAGTACGAAAACAAGAGGTTCCTGTGCTGCTGGGAATGAATGTATTGAAAAGGTGGCTGCCACACGCAAACCAGGTACCACAATTTCTCGAATCCACGGTTCGAGAGATCCGTAGTGGGACACTAAATGAACCAAAGACTGCACGGGTGGCTGAAAGGAGCTTCATTCCAGCCCTGTCCGTAGCCAACGTCCGGGTCGGAAAAATTACGACTTCTCACCCACTGCTGGCATCCCAGGGTGAGGAAACGCTTCCTCCTGGACTAATAGTCATCCCGACCCTAGTAGGCTCATCTGCTGGTCCCTTCGTGCGTGTAGCTAACATGACTGTTAAGTACCTTAATAATGGTTTGAGAATCTCATTCAGTTTAGAACCATTGGGGGATAGGGGTTCAGACGCTGACCTTGAGTGGACAAAGATTTTGGAATAATCTGATGGGTCATGGGAAATTTATTAGGACGCTACAACTACTTAAGTCACATGTGATCACGTGTCAGGTGCCTGATGACGCCTGAATGTATGCATGCGAGCACGTGCAAAGGAATTGGTACATGAGGGCTGACCAATCAAATTAAGAGTTGCACGCTGACCCATGCCACCCAGTTGAATAGCCAATTGTAACGGTTAGTAATCTAGGACAGCGGGTCACCACCCACGCGGTGAGCAGCCCAATATATACCCCAGCAAAACTCTAAGGCGTCCTCTCTCTCTCAGAAGATCAAAGTCACAGACCACCATAAGATTGAGTTCTGAGGTGTGACTGTTTGATTAGAGGAGCCTAGCTGAGAAGTTTGTTCCCAGGTTGAGTACTTAGTAATAGCAGTTGAAATGTTTTTTGTATATAGTTAAATGTTTTTATCCTTAACTATATTGATTATTGATTGTTAGTTAAGGTATGCACTATTTTTATTGTCTTCAGCTAGTATAGTAGGTCATAGCGGAGAATAGCGGTTAGGCAAGCTAGCCTAGAGCTGAGTACCAGACGTGCTAGGCAAAAGTGGGAAGACGACCCTGAGCCGGACGAGAAGATACTGTTAGAAACATTGGAGCCAGCTGTCAGTCATTGAGTAACTGAGGGGCGTGGTGTTGATCGGCCTATCAGACGATGTGTGGGTTAAGCATCGCTGACCAGTGAGGCGGAACACTGACTGATCCCGTTACCTGAGACAGTGTGTGAGGTCGGCAGATATATAGCGGAGCTGAGCCGAATCAAGGGATGTAGTATCCAATTGTGAACGTACCTCTATTTTAGATATTTTGTACCTGAATTCTTATCGTGTACATTTTACATATTTATACCCTATTCATTTTGTATATATATATTTTATCTATGTAAATAAATATTTTCTCACTGTTGCAAACAGTGCTGTTAAGTCCTTAACAATGACCGTCGAAGGTGTGTTCCTGGCTAAACGAGCACCAATCGCCCAATTGGAACCGGTGGAGACATTAGAGAACAATAACACTGTGAAATTCAATGTTACTGCTGACGAGATCATAGTTTCGTGTCATAAGTTAGCCGCTGGATCAGGTGAGGTTCCACCAGTAGACATACAAGGTCAGAATCTCACCAACCAGCAACGTCGGCAGCTTCAGGAACTTCTCTGTCGTCGAGCCGCCGCTTTTTCACAAGATGAAAGTGATTTAGGCTACACCGATGCGGTGTTTCACCGCATCCGAACTCATGATGACAAGCCAGTCACTCAGCCTTATCGTAGAATACCCCCAAATCAACTTCAGGAGGTTCAGCAACATATTCGAGGGCTGATTGAGAAGAAGGTGATCACAGAGAGTTATAGCCCATATGCCGCCCCAATCGTTCTCGTGCGTAAACGGGACGGCAGCTTGCGCCTCACGGTAGACTACCGGAAACTAAATATTAAAACTATGGGCGACGCCTACCCGTTACCACGCATCCAAGAAACCTTCGACACTTTGGTGGGAGCCCAGTTCTTTTCAACTCTGGATTTAACCAGCGGCTACCACCAGATAGCCATGCATCCGGGGGACCAGCACAAGACCGCCTTTGTCACCCCTATGGGATTATTCGAATATACCCGTATGCCTATGGGGCTCACTTCGGCTCCGGCAACCTTTCAACGACTGATGCAACGCACCATGTCCGACTTCCTCTTCCAATTTTTATTGGTCTATCTGGATGACCTACTAGTCTACTCCAAGACGTTCGAGGAACACTTGCAACACCTTGATAAACTACTGAGCCGTATAATAGAGACAGGTTTAAAGTTGCGCCCAGACAAATGCCAGTTTTTACGGCGTGAAGTGAACTATCTAGGCCATACCATATCAGCCAAGGGAATTGGCTGTGATGTTTCTAAGGTGGAGGCGGTGAGAAACTGGCCCACCCCAACTACTACAACAGAGCTGCGCAGTTTTGTAGGCTTTGCCAGCTATTTCCGGCGATTTGTAAAGGGATTTGCAGAAATAGCCGGACCACTTCATGATCTTGTCACCCTCGGCAGTAAGGGGTCTAACAAGAAGACGGTTAAAATAGCTGAGCTCTGGGAAGAAAAACACCAACAGGCGTTTGATCGGCTTAAATTAGCTCTCACGGCTGCACCCTATATTGGGATATGCTGATTTCACGAAGCCCTTTATTCTTGAGACGGATGCCAGTCATGAGGGACTAAGTGGAATACTATCACAAGAACAGGATGGTGCACGACGCATAATCGCCTACGCCAGTCGACGTCTACGACCTACTGAAAGGAATCAGGCCTCCTACAGTAGTTTAAAATTGGAGTTTCTTGCTATGAAATGGGCAATCAGTGAAAAGTTCCGTCACTATCTAATTGGTGCCACGTTCACTGTTTACACTGATAACAACCCATTGGTATATTTTCGCACCGCACCGCTGGGTGCTTTGGAACAACGCTGGGCCGCACAGTTGGCACAGTTCAACTTTGATGTTAAATACCGGCCGGGGAAACAGAATCCGGCAGATGCTCTGTCCAGGCTTCCAGGGGATTTTCAAACGGCCACCGCGGTGCCAGCAGAAATTGCCGTGGCACAGGAAACACAATGTCAGAAGCTGGAGGCCGCCATGCCAAACGGAAAACATACAAGGCCCGCGGGGGAAGAATTAGTCCTCAAGACTGAAGGGAATACTTTTCTACCTCGATGGTCCAGCAGCGAATTGATTTCAATGCAGACAAAGGATAAACATATTGGTCCGCTGCTGGAGTCATGGCCAGAGCGCCCCCGACCAGGTCAGGGAAGCAGGACATTAAGTAACCAACACAAGAGATTGTTGCTCCACAAAGGTCTGTTGTTTAGGAGGATCACGGATCCAGCCCAGGGTACCTGTGATCAGTTATTGTTGCCTTCCAGGCTTATCCCTGAAGTATTATACTCGCTTCATGATGCCATGGGTCATCAGGGCGTGGAACGAACAATTTCTCTCCTAAGATCGCGCTGCTACTGGCCTGGCATGTATACACAGGTACGAGAGTACATATCCACATGCAGCCGCTGCACAATGGGACGTTCTCCTGGCACGCTGCATACTACGTCAACTCCGATTATCGCGACATATCCTGGTGAGATAATAGCTGTTGACTTCACCAAGCTAGAGACCGCCAGTGATGGCAGAGAGGATGTGTTGGTAATCACCGACGTGTTTACCAAATTTTCTCAAGCTGTACCCACCCGTAATCAGGAGGCGGTCACCGTGGCCACCGTACTAGTGAGAGATTGGTTTCAAAAATATGGCGTCCCAATACGAATTCATAGTGACCAAGGTCGGTCTTTTGAATCGCGACTGATGGCTGAGTTATGCTCCTTATACAACATCAAGAAATCGCATACCACGCCATACCATCCTCAGGGAAATGGACAGTGTGAGCGGTTCAATCGAACACTGCACAACCTACTGCGATCTTTACCACCCGAAAGGAAATGTCAGTGGCCAGTGTTTCTACCAGAATTGGTACAGGCATACAATAATACACCCCATGCCTCTACCGGATTTGCACCTTACCATCTACTGTTTGGCAGGGCCCCTAGGCTCCCCATTGACGAACTTTTACATCGACCCACGGATGCCGCGGTAGCAGGTACCGACTGGGTCAGACAACATCACTACCGGCTGCAAGAGGCCCACCGCCTCGCTTTACAGAAACTGAAACAGGAGGCTAGTGAAAGGACATCTTTCAAGGACAAGCATGCGAGCGAACATCCTCTATCAGTAGGCAACTTTGTCTATTTACGTAATAGAGTGCAAGGACGGAATAAATTCCAAGACTATTGGAAACCAGATTTATACTGTGTCACTGCCCGCTTACCGGACAGACACGTATATAGACTGCTTCCCCTGGCCGGAGGTGAGGAAAGAACAGTGAATCGGAAGGATCTTCTTTTGGCAGAGGAACCTCTATCGGAGCTCGTACCAGAGTCAGAGGTAGTCCTCACAGATATACCACCCCCTGAAAGTGGAGATGAAGAAGAAGATATGGTGATCGTCTCTACAGTGCGACCCAGAGACAATCGACCCGGTGCAGGAATAAACTTACCCCTCCCGGTTGAACCGCGCAGATCAGCACGTATTGCTGAACGCGCAAGTTGAGACATCCCCCAGAAGTAGACGAGTGACCAAACGTCGAAGGGACGCTTTTCGAACAAATTGACTTTTTGTTGTTGTTATTTGTCCATATCCTTCATGCATTGTTGGGCACGCAGTTAATTTTTCGTCCTTTTCAGCAACGGGCTTATTACTCAGACCTGCTGTGTTTTTTTTTAAATTTTAAATTAGAGTTCAATCCAAATTTATCATTATATATGCCGTTTTTTAATGTATTGACCAGCGAGGGCGCTGGCATTCAGGGGCCTGGGGAAACTGTAGCATGCTGCTAGAGTAGGTTTACTGCAGGACACGCCGGTGGGTCAGTGACACACTGCCCCTGGTATGTAATGTAATAGTGTACACAATGTGCAGACCGACATAGTGCCCACATAGCGCCGCACCATGTACACCGCACCGAGATGCACTGGAGAGGAGTGACTGGGTGACGTGTGGGTGCGTTTGTGGTTGTTCCGGTCCTAACGTGAAAAGTGTTTGGTTGTAAAATTAGAAAAACAAATAAACCTTGATAAATATAATTCTCCGTCTTGTTTTTGACTGTGACATGCTGTATATTAGAAGCCCACACACGGCTACATTTATGTTTCATTTTTAAATAACCTAACATCAAAATACAAATCAATGTTTTATTTCTTCAATTTTTTCTCTTCTGAGATCGTTGCAACGCGTGACGTGTCAGTTAGTCTTTTATAGTAAAAAAATAAGTTGCAGCTTTTAATGAATTCTGTTTTTTAAATAAATATTTTTTGATGCAATTTAAAGAAGCTCAAACGAAAACATTACAAATGATAAGGTGTTCACATGACAGGAAACCAATGCGAACATTACTCTATATCTGCGACTGTTATCAAAGGGGTAAGGTCATTTTCCTGATATCGTAAGCCATTTCATATGCCACATAGTCGAATCATGTTGCAGTAACCGAGTACCATTAGATTTAATTCTAGAGTTAATTTTTCACTAAAAAATATTTTCAGGACCAGAAGTACATTGCTAAATTAGTGTAGGATTTTATTGGCTATTTACAAGCAAGAAGAGTTTACACAATTAGTGTATACTGTGATACGCTTTGTTGATCTTGACAGTAGAGCGTTCAGTAAGTACAAAAGCAATGATTCGTTCTTAAAATAATAATAACTGAATTATAGATTTTCAAAAATAAAATATATTATTTAATCGCCTCTCGCGATGTATCACTCAAAAATATAAGAAGTTAAACTGTAAAAATAAAAAGCTTTATTTTAACGTGTTTTTCTAAATTTGTTTTAAAAAACTACTGTACATGAATAAAAATATACTTTTTTAAATTTATTTATAGACATATAGAATCTGTCAGCAACAATGCTAGTAGCATCCCTGATACTCGTGGCATTTTTTGGAAAGACAACTCCATGTCAACAAGCTTGGCTTAAAGTTCAGGCAGAAGCAATCTCTGTTAACTACTTTGTCGATGTTTTGGCAGAAAGCCTTTATTGTACAAGGTATGGAATTATACTTTCTATAGCTCCAAATATTTCAATAACATATGACTTGGTAATACACCAAAACTATATAGGTTAACACCAACTGTCAATTCTGTATTCGTTAAATACATTAGATTATATTAATAACTGGTGTTTACGTTAAATAAACCTGTTATTTTTTCATGAAATGTTTTAAACATAAGGAAGCAATTGTTAATGATAAATGAAATTTTAAAGTTAAGTCTTTAATTTATTTTTAAATGTCTGTAATGGTTATGCCTTGCCTCTGTTTTTGAAAACTAATTTTAATTTATACTACTAATCTACACCACCTTTAGTTCAAAACTAATTAAAGACTTTATTTTGCACCAACAGGATAATAGATGGATTACTTGATGAAACAATACAGTCGTTAACCATGCACTATGTTTGGTTCAATAATATACGAACTGTTGATTCTGTGACATACTCTGAATACGGCTCTGTTGATAATGCGACACCATATGTGTGTTGGCATAGCGCAAGCTCACAAACCATAACATGTCAACGAATGAATCATCAGGTATGTGTGAACATTATGTCTGATTCATCTTGTTGTTCACATTCAAATGCGATTCTCTGGAATATGAACGAGGAGTATTTATATTCTTCTGATCTTTTCAGCTATACATCAAGTTGCAGGGCTTTAATAGTTGTACGTTCTTTCGTATTCTACAAGTTAAATGCTATGTTACTAACGTCAAGAAACACAATAAAAATATCTTCACCGACACCACATCAGCAATCGGCATCGTTAATTTCATCACTACCAACCACATCACTAGCTCAGGACACGGTTGACCCTCCTACTGGGCTCATCATCGGATTGACCGTAGGGTCAGCTTTAGTGATTGTCATTGGGATTGTCACTTTCATTTTTTGGAAGAAACGAAAATCAATCGACAAGGCTGAACCTGTATCGAACAACGTGTCAGCTACCACCAACTCCAATCACCAAAGAATTGGGAGATTCTTTAATGTTTACCATAACATTCCGATTTTACGAACGTTGCCACTATTTAGGAAAAAAATTACTCTGAAAACATCCATAAGTTACCAGAGTCCAAGTGAAGTCAGTGAAGATCGTGATAAATTTAATTTGGAGAATACAACTCTTAAAAATTCGAATATAGTTGACACAAACATGCAAGCTAACACGGATGATGGCTACACTAGCATAGACTATAACTGTTCAAAACCTGGACATGATAAACCATCAGATAGGGACTATCAAAACATTGGTAATAATACCAAACACAATAGTGGTTTTCAAAAAATTGATAATCAATTTCAGCGATGTCCTAAAAAAGACCTGAGCAGTCAACAAATTCAAGAAAATCAGACTATTGATCAAAATGGTCGACAGATTCATGATTATGAAATCTTCGATGGAAACGGCCAACAAATTGAGGACATTCAACACATTGACTCAATCAGTAAAGAAAGTAACAGCAATGAAATCATTAACCACGGTGTAACGCTAAGTCAAACTTACTCCAACATGGACATAGTTGATGGAAGTGAGTATTCTACTACCGACCAGCATAAGCATCAACAAGAAACTGAACTAAACAATGAAACCAACGAACTGGCCTCAGAGACACTCGACATTGTAAAACCATATGCACTGCTGAGAAATAAAAGAACATGTTTTTCAAATCCCTACAATGGGACACTTCCAGAGGAAAGTCCATCAACAACTTATTTTGTTTTGGAGTCTCCAGAGGTGAGACCTTACTCGTTGGCCCACCCCGTCTCTTATAATGATGCCGTGTAGTCTCAAATGATAGAAAGGATTTTAAAAACTCTTAATGTTGAAATGCTTCAATTTCATATCAACTTATTAGAAGTAAGAAATTATGCAATGTACTTAGAGGAGAATTTAAGAGACTTTTAATATAAATATAAGTAGTAAATCATTACTTTTATATAGACTATTACTTTCCATTTTTAATTTTATATTGATTGTTCTATTAATATTTCATTAACTTGCCTTAAAAGGGACATCACGACCTTTAGAATCATTTTCATACATCTAAAATTGATATTTTCTAGAATAAGAAATGTAGAAAAAGGAACAACATTAAGTTACATTAGCATTTGTATTAACTAGGTTAAAAAGAACTTTGGAAGGAATTTACTAATCTGGATATCAAGACAAACTCGTTTAGTTTAAATAGACTTTTAAAGGATTAGCGTTACGTTTGAAAAGAAAAAACCAACATTACTTTAAATACTGTCATTACAAGTCAATTACAAGTAATGTTATTTCAAGGAATTACTGCCCCCCAACAATTGTTAAGAGATACCAAAAATAATTTACACATTAAAAAAAAATTACAAAGTATTATTAATGTAAATTCATTCATTCTCCAATTGGTCTTTATTGCTAGCACCTTAACTTTGTCTTTAAAAAAGCTAATATCTAAAACTAAGAAAATTGTGTCACTACCTGATGATGTTATTGTTTCTATAATTATTTTTGATGTAATAATCTTAGAAGGAAGCAAATGTAAATTTTATTGTATAAAAACAACTAATAAAGAAATTTCTTTTTGTATAATAACGATGAATACGCATGCTGTGTTGTTCTTTGTTAACTCGATATAGTTAGACGTAAAACAATTAATAAGTCGTAAACAATGGTAAAAACTAAAGACCAGGAGGTAAATTCAGTGCCAAGTGTGTCATGTTTTTTTTTATCCAGATATCACATGATTAAACAACTGTGCACACTAAACTACATGAAATCAATATTTTGGGGAGAATCCATCTACAACTTTAAAAATATTAATCACCTGTAATCAAACAAACTTGTAAACGAAAAATCATACTATTTTGTACAGAAGAGTATAAAATATTTTATAATGTTTAAATTCATTGCAATACAGTCATGGCTATTAAGCTGTAGCCTAAATGCCTTGCTCACCGCTGCGTCATCTTTCTTTTATCATTAGAACTATTTTAAAAGGCGATTTTGTATAAAAATGCATGCAATAAATATGATGTACATTTTTCTTAACAATATTATCATTACAGCGATAAATGCAACATCTGACAATGTAAGTGCACTATTTTCCAACTTTGAAAGTTTTATTTTGAAATAACAACGAACTAAATAATAAAGCGTTTTATTGTTTCTTTTAATCATTATTTTTAAGTTTCCTTTCTATGATTCATTATCCTATTATGATATTACAGATGGAAGAAAAGTGCCTTGTGCATTTACTTTTTACTGAAAAAGAATTGTTTTAATACGATTATAAACCTACAGCTACCCAGACGGTAAATCACTTAGACATCATTCTTCTTTGTATTGAAAATACCCTGAAAGGTAGATCTATAATTAGAACTCATCGAGACAAAAATGAAAAAATTGAAAGAAGAAACAGTAAAGCTGAGTACAAACAAAACCTCGGACACAACCAAAACGAGGTTGTGATATCTCCTTAAAAGGTAAAACTCCGGCTCAGCCAGTTGAGCGACGTAATACGCTGATCGGGCCAGCATGTTACCAATATTGATTACAACGACGGTGAGTAACATCTTGTGGACTTGCCTTTCTCTTAAAGAAATTCTCGCTTTCACATTTCCAAGAGCTTTAGACGTTTCTTGTTGACGAATAAACGACGAGGACCGCCTCAAGGCGTTGACAGTAATGATGGTTGAGATGGACATTATAATGTAGGCAACAAACGGCACAAGGATGGCCGCACACTTGTAGTACACCATGAAGATGTGTTGGTAGTTGTAGAAGAATTGGCTGTAAGTGTAAATGGCAATAGTTGCGTTGTATGCAGGGCTGTAAACAAAGAGGACCGAATAAATGAAATAGACGATGCTGAACGCCCCGCCGACAATAGCGGATATTAGAGACACCATGATTAGCGTGAATTTTGGCGTGAACGTCGATTTTACGGTGAACGGGTTTTTTACGCAGATGCATCTTTCAATAGAAATGTAAGTGGCCAGGGAACAGCAAATGTAACTACAAACCAAGGGCGTGTATTCTATGTATGGGAATGTGAAGTTTCTCCAGGAGGTCGAGCACGCTGTGCAAAACAGACTCAAAGGGCCGTATATTCGATGGGTGAAGGTGGCGATGCATTTAAGGATGTCCCAAAAAGAGATAGCCATGAGGGTCACGTTGACCCCTTCCTTGAACCCCTGGCGGGTCAGCACCATGACGTTTAACGAATTGGAGACAAGGCCAAAGCACGAGACCAGAAACAGGGCCCAGAACTGGAGGTAGATATCAAAGTAAGCGTACATCTCGTCTGTGACGAGTACATTGAGGCGAGGAGTTGAAGTTGACTGTTGAATGTTGAGTGTTGGATGATGATCAATGGGCAGTTGTGTGGTAGAACAATTCCATTCCGTGTACTTTGGGAGGGGTGACGTCATGGCGGCACCTCTGTTGGTCGAAAAATGAGTCATTTCAATGCTGACAAGTTTTAGGCAGTCCATTTTGTTGACGCGTGTTTCCTAAAAATAATATTCAAACATCTCAATGAGCTATGTAAACGTTTACTTAAATAAACGTTTTTGTCAAATTTTTTGTAGGATTAATTCATTACCACATTAGGGATATTATTGATCGACAATTTTGAACGAAAAAATTAAACAAAATCACTCTTGAATTTCAAGTCGTTTGAGCGATGTAAAATTTATTACAATCGAAGTCTTTGATCTACACTCAATGAGATGCCAATAGCGTTTTGCCTGCGTAAGTTTGGCTGAAATCAAGAAAAAATGTCTTATTAAACGGTGCTTTTAACTCTTAATAAGTTGATTAAATTTCTTTTTGACACTCGGAAATTTTCATTTCTCCCCTTTTTTTTATTTTTAGAAATACCAAAACAAATTATTATTATTTTTTAATCGAATGAAAAAAAATTTAACATTCACTATCATTATGGGAACAATACGTGATTCTCTTATTTAGTTTTTGTAATATTATGAAATTCGTTCAACTGAGTTGTTAAAGAAATAAATGTAAGCAATTTTGTGAAAACAAATTTTACATCTGGTGATGAATCATCCTTCAGACATAAACCGATTATAAAGTAGTTAAGTTTTGCTGAGTGTTCAATATAATAACATAATCACCCAACACAGTTTTTTATACTTCAGTGAAAGCGTTCTAAATGAGGGGCATTTGAGGATTTCCCGCAAAGTGAACCTCAGCATCAAGGCTTAACCTTTAATACAACGATGAAAGAAAAACTGAATACAAGTGATGTAGTCTATAGGATTGTTACAAATTGGAAAAGCTGATCTTTTTTATTATCGCAAATAACAGTTGAATTGATTCAAAGTAGTTTAAATCTGGTTAACATTAAAGAGCACAATGTTGTTGTTTGTTTTTGATTTTTTGTTTTATCAACAAAAGTTTAATTTTTTTTAAAGAACTCAAAGTTATTTACTAATCTTAGTTTTATTCAATGATGACGCATATATGTGTTTATTGTTTACAAAAGATTATTAGTCTGAAACACTTTAATGAAAGTTATATCTACAAGAAAGCTCAGAGGTTCTAAAAAGTTTTGTATAAATAAATGGAAGACATACAATGAAAATAAAAATAATTGTTGGTTAGGCAATTGTTTAAATAATTACTTTGAACAAGTATGAAATTAATGTTTCTATATCACGTAAAGCAATTTGAATAAGACATTAATGTTGAATAAATTTTAAGACATTAAATAGAACTGTCACTGTTTTAAGCAAGTGGAACTGTCGAAGGAGAAATGTTTGTGATAAAAGGTGATGAGATATGACGTCAACATTAGAACAATCTTAGTTCATTTTTAAATTTGCACATGCAACAATGTTACTTGATGATTCAAGGTAACACATCATAAATAGAGTAACAGTGTCGTTTGTTTCAAGATAGTTAGCAACATAGACTAAGTCAGACATTTAAACACCTAAAAACACACGGCACGATGCACGATGCACGATATCATCTAAAGACAACTCGGTGTGTGCAATTTAGTATCATTATATATTTTATGGAAAATAAGTTTTTACAATACTATCTCTTAGACACTTTAAAACATGTTAAAATTTAAGCAAATCCGTTTGCACCACTAAAAGAATATGTTAAAGTGAACTATTTAGTATATCACTTTCAAGACAAAGGAGATATCACATCTTCGCATCATTAACATGTCTAATTATTCATTTGTCTGTAACCAATGTATGATTCATTTTGGTATTGTAATTTATATGATAATTTTAATAATTTATCAACCTAACATTCATTAACCATTGAAACATCTCATGCTTGATTTTATTAAAATTATTAAGGAAAATCAATTCCAGTATTTAAGTAAGAATTTACTTGATCAAAGAACTTGAACTTATAACTTAACTATAGATTTGAGATAATCTGGATTCTGTCCCTTGAAAAATCTTCCGTATATTACATTTGCTCCCAGACATATTAGGCCTACCGCTCGATTCCAGAAAATAATATTACTAGCGCACTGGAAATCAATATAATATTTAAATAGTAAATAAATATAAAGATATATGTATTAATATTTCTAACTTTTTCATAAAATAAAATAAAGAAAAGGTGTATATTAGAAACATTGAAGTTTAAAATTATGTAACTATTTCCTGATCTCAGTATAAAGAGATTTTAAACCATTTTAATGACAGGAGATTTATTGTAACAAAATATTGTAAGAAATTAAATCAGAACAAGATATCAAATTTTACAAAAAGACTTAGATGAATTGTTTAAAATGGGAAACTAACTGGAGTATGTCTTTCCACACAAGAAAAGGTTGTCAACTGTTTAAGAGTAACAAAGAGTAAAACAACCCCGTAAAAAACAAAGTTTTTGACTATACAATCCCTTATATATGAGACATAACTAAAAGTATTGATTATGTTCAAACGCGACAAATATTTACAGACTGAATCTGTCTTAACGCCCGTTTGCTTTTTTTCCGTGGAAGAGGGGAAAGGTCTTGTCACCGATCGCTTGGCCGATTATCAGCGTGACACGCAAAATGTAAACAAAAGCACGCCGGTACACCTGGTTTAAAGCACGAGATGTGTTCACACTCTGGCTGGCGTGAAGTCAAGTGACCCTTAAAATGTAAACGATAGTGACCGCTACATATGTTTATATAGATAAACTAAAAATGCATTAATTTAATTACGGGTACTTTCGATCGATCTGAATTTTTGATACGATGCATTGTTAGGTGAGTCCAGTCTATGTGCCAAATTTCAGCTCGATTGCATGACGGGAAGTGGGTCATTCTTGACTTTTGTTTTTCCGCCGACCGACGTACGAAGAGATGACGACAAGATTTCTAAGTTAACTAATATAAGGGATTTAATAAACCAAACCCGTAAAATTAAAGTTTTTGACTATAAATCCCTTCTATATGAGACATAACTAACAGTATTGATTATTTTCAAACCAGACAACCATTTACAGACTGAATGTGTCTTAACTCCTGCTGTATAAAAAAGGAGGGGACATTGGGAGAGTTGAAAGGTCTGGTCACCGATCGCTGGACCGAGCTCAGCGTGACACGTAAAATGTAAACAAAAGCACACCGGTACTTCGTTGGGTCGCGTAAACGCGCGAACTGGAGCTCTCACGTGAAAAAAAACAATAACAAACTGTGAAATTGAATTACATAGGTTATAAAAGGATAAACTAAAAATGCATTAATTTAATTACGGTACATTCGATCAATCTGAATTTTGATACGATGCATTGTTATGTGACACAGGTCCGTGTGTGCAAATTTCAGCTCGGATCGGATCACGGGAAGTGGGTCATTTTTACTGACAGAGAGAGATGACGACAGAACGATAGTACGAGACGGCGGTGAAGTTAATATAAGGGATTTAAAAAGAACAAATAAATTCAAAATATTACAATCATGAAAAGAACTGACCCAAAACTAAAAGATGCAAAATACTTAGCATGTCTCATAAATGAGAAGCTATCATGGAATCCCCATGTCAATGAAGTTATTAAAAATCAAACAAAACCTTAGGCTTTATAAAAAGAAACTTTAACAAATGTAATAGAGATATAAAACTAAAATGCTACCTCACTTTGGTGAGACCTGTACTAGAATATGCATCTTCTGTATGGGACCCATCCACCAAAGAAAACATTGATAAACTAGAACAAATTCAAAAAAGAGCTGCCAGATTCATTACTGGAGAATATTCGAAACTGACAAGAATAACACCATTAGTTAAATCATTTAAACCTTGAAACACTAGAGGATAGAAGAACCAAGAGCAAAGTAGTAATCATACATAAAGCAATTAATTCTAATTTAGAAATACAACACAAAGATAACTTAATACAACCCTCAGATAGACATAAGGATAAAAACACCTTTCTTATTCCGTATGCAAGAACAAACACATACAAGTTTTCCTTCTTCCAGTCCGGAATTCGGGCGTGGAATGGGTTGCCTGAAGAATCCAGGAAAACCAACACTTTATCAACATTTTAAATCTCTAATAAAAATACAGACTAAACACAAACCATAGATAAGCGTAGGACGCAATAATCTTCTGTATAGAAGGAGCGTCTGTAACAGTATACGATAAGCCGCAATCAATCGCCATATTGTGTTGTTGCGTTTGGAAAGAGTTTTGAACAATGTTTGGCTTGCTGGATAATTTTTTCATTTGTGTCTCGAAATAGATAACTCCTTATATTTTTTTATCATATGATTTTTAGTCAAATATTCTTGTTGTATGTATAGGCTTCATAATTGTCTTTTACATTTCATGGCTATTCTAGCACATTGGTAATGTATTGTTTACATGTCTGACCACAATAAAGCATATTTTAAATATTCGATATTGATATTATATACATTTTGTCTTTGTTGACGATATTATTTTATGTACAGAACGGCATCATCATGGCACACATAAGATGAACAGAATAGTATGTGTGCGGTTGCACAGTACATCATGCAAATGTGACGTATGCGATGCGGAAACGAGTCACGTACAATAATTTGATCATAGACAGATTAAGTGTTATTTAAGGCAGAAAATAAGTCAATTTTTCTAATATTCTCTTCTTTCGTTCATGCATCTCACGCCCATTTAATAATGTATTTCATTAATCACCTAATGTACTGTGTCTGATGTGGCTTCATCGCTTTCCCTCCCCCCACCCACTTCACCCACGTGAACACGGCTACAGTTATATCCCTAGGCAGAGTATACAAGTGTGCTATTCTGCTATAGGCCAGTCAAGTGTATACGCGGGGTTTGTTGAACTGACCTAAGCACACTCTATATATACTAACATGATGCTATATGGTAATACATTGTATGTGAATGGATATTTATTGTGGGTTGTTTATAAGCATTAGTCAAAGGAACTTCATTAATTTCTAATTTAGGAAAGATGATTTATTTTTATTATTTAAATATTACATATATAAAATACTGTATATTACTATGTCTGAAGAACACGGTAACTTTTTATTTTAGTTAAATTCTATTCAAATATAGATGGAATCGGAGTTATCGTTATTTTTTTAAATTGACTCATCAACCATTACATTGATTTCTATATTGAAGTGCAATGAACAGGATTTATTTGTTGCTTTTAAAACGCATGCAAACATTTGTAATGTTGGACCTCGCTTATTATATCGAGATCACTATGTTTATTTTGAGTTGGCGAAAAAAATTATTGCATTAAATCAAGGGCCGTCCAAACTTTGGCATGGCAGGTCATATTCCTGTGAAGTAAAACATATCGCGTGCCGGATTGAATAATCAATAAACAAAAATGACATACAGTTGAGACGTTTTTATTTCAAATTTTACAGTGAAGGGTGATACTGAGATCTTGAATGCAGTAGTATAGTGAGGTCTAGGCTCAACTGTCACTGGTTTTTTGGGATACATATGATATCACGCAGGTAGAGAGTCACGTTATTCATGTCTTCATACGGTTCTTGTTACAATTCATAATGAAATGTCTGCTCATACAAGTAAGTCGAGCCAAACAAGCTGCGAATTTCTTAGCAAAAGTTCGAAACTCTTGGAACCTCTCTTTATCCAGCTGACGAGTAAGTCAATGAGAGAAGCTGTTGTTGGCACGTACTGTGCCCTTCATCATCACTTGTCAACTCAATGAGTTCCAGCATGCAGATTGCCTTGATGCATTATCAGGTGGGTAAAAAAGAGAACAGTGTAGGAAAAGACATGATTTTTTTTCAATAGTTGCAATAGTCTGAAATTCTGATCTGATCAGAAATGTGATATACACGTCCGAATTAGCTCATTGAAGCTTATTCGGGAATAAACACTTGGCATGCTTGCACTTTAATGTGTTAGTGAGAGGAGTAAATGTGTGTTATTATGGCTGCATTTGAGACAGTTGGACTCGAAAAAATTGCAGCTTGTTTCAAAAGATTGTGATGGTGTGAGAATATAATTGGCATTACAACTGCATTGTGCCTTGAAGATTTCTGTTAGAGAGTTTATCTGTCTAGATGTCTTGTCATTCAACTAAAGTGTGATATCTGCAGTCAAGCTAGTATCAGTATACTTACTAGGGATTGGTTGTTCCTTATACTTACCATGAATTGACCCATTTTCTTTTGTAAGGGCGTTTAGAATCGCTAAGTACGGTCTCCACAATGATGCGCCATCTTACATCATTGTGATACCAACATCTTTGTATTCTCCCAGGATGTTAAGAATTAACTGCTGAAACTGGTGGTTGATGTGGAAACAGAGGCTATTAGAGCGAAGTAGAGTTTATAGCTTAATGACACGATCACAATCTAAGATGTTGAGCACAAAGAAATTGTTCGTGACTATACAGTGATAGTTTAAAAGCTTCGCCATCCTCTTCACTGATTTGTTAAGACATGTGTTCTTGTCAACTGTGCTCACCAGTCATTGGTAGCAGCAACATCATTATAATTCCAGATTTTTTTTTCATTGTAGTTAATGTCAATACATCAGAACAAACGGATCAATACAAATCTTTTCACCTTGTTGTTCTTTAAGTCTGGGAGGTTATATTCTTCACTCACACACATGTCAACAATAATGCTATAAAAAATAGTAAGTTTGGGCATTGTCAGTTGCATCAGTGTATTCACACAGGCTATCGAAAAAAGTCAATATATGCTTTTGCATTTAATTGTCTCTTAATGTCAGATGAATATTTCTTCACATTCTGCGAGCCACAGTGTTGCGTAACAGCAAAATTTGCAAGCACCTGCTCTTTCTCAGGACAGATATTTAAAAAATTTTCATGAAGCATTCTTTTCTAAATCGCCATCAGTAAATGATTTGCTGTGTTTCTTGTCTAACAGGGAAATTACCAAATTGTACAAAAAAGAACTACTTTATATATACGTTCATCGACGCCATATTCACTTCTGATTCGGCGAAATAAAATATTACCAATGATGTCATCGATGTTTAGCGTAGGCCGATAAACGAAGTTCGTACAATTAACAGTACACTAACTATCGGGTTTGGAAAAAATCCATGTACACGTTGTGAAAAATAAAACTATATTATTCGTGTACTCTAAAGAGTACGAAATTTTAATTTCCTTGAAAATATAATGTCGTTACAGAAATAATACGTCAGTCAATTAATTATTTCAAAAGATGCGCGTGGGCCAGTTAAAATATTGCATCGCGAGCCCGGTTTTGGCCCGCGGGCGCACTTCGGACATCCACTGTATTAAATCATGGTAACGTTATGTTTTGTTGTTCGTTTTTTTCTCCTCATCCCACTATTTTCATGTTGCTATAACATACGGTATATGCCCACCTTTATAAAGGAAGAACATGTCATGGCACCTTTCTATATACCACAAATATATCACTTATCTGCGTCATACTTCAAAAATAATAGGCACGACTCTTAAAGAGTGGCACACAGTAGTTTACTTCTCCAATGTTGCCTGTCATATTTCTTATAACTTTATCTGTAGCTCGGTTATGACCTTCGGTTGACGCACGGCGGTGCTAAGCATATTCAAACGAAACCTCTTTTCCGGTGGCACCATAATTTTAATTTTATTATTTAAGAAGCACTATTCGTTTTAACCAGTGCTGCAGCGCTCGGTTTTGCAACTAAATATCTAGGTTTTTTTCAGACCTTGTCTAGGTTTCTAGGTTGTTTATTTCCAAAATAGTTATAATCTAGGTTATTATATTAAAAAGTAAATAAACGATATATTTAAGTTTAGTATAATATACGCAATTCAATGTCCTAAACCAAATTCGATTTTTCACAAATAAAATAGGCATTAGATGCAAAAGTTTTTTCACTCGCTCTGTAATGTTATACTAAAATATTATGATATATAAAACTCCACTCACTTGAATTCTCAAGGTGGCGGCGCTGCTGATTGGTACACACGTACATCTGTCAAAGAGAAATCTGATGTACGAGATAATAAACAAAAAGGAATATGAGCCAAATATTCAATTTTATACACCTCATCACAAGACTAACACGCTCTACATTTTCTTCTGCCTGACGTGGAGAGCATATTCTCGCAAGTATTCGTGATATATCTAATACAAACCCTCAGTGAGACAAAGTTATAAAACACTATCCTACTCGTATCGCAACAACAACTCATACAAATTCTCGTTACTTTCCGTCGGGCTTTGGAAGCTGGAATGGGTTACTCTGATCAAACGATGAAAACCAAAACACTATATCAACATTTAAAAACACAAATAAAAATACAAGACTAGAATTAACAATGGTTAAAGTTAGACTCAAAATTTCACTGTATAAAAGGAGCGTCTTTAATTAGATAAAATAGAGGAATGATGCAAAGAATGCTGAAAAGATTGCCAAATAGATTTATAAGATAAGATTACATAAGTGAGATATAAATGCAGTATGTAGGTATATTTTACAAATAGTTATGTACATCATACCTTAGGGACCGTCCATAATATGATTACTCGCATCTAAAAGGAGTGTCACACTTAAGTGAGAGTGTGTCACAATGGGGAGGGACGGTGTATTAAGAATTGTGACGTCACATCAAAATGCACAATTTTAAAATGAAAACTCCACTTAAATATTTGATTGCTTGCAACAAATTTATTTAATGACGTATTAAATGGCTTCCGTGCGAGTTACTATATTAGAATGCAGTCTTACACTAAATAGATACTTAATAATAACGTAAATTGACTAGAAACATGATAATAATTTTAAGTAGGATAGTACGCATGTTGAGTTTTTGTGAGTGGGGCTTTTGTGACGTCATATTTTGTTTATTTTTTAGCGTGTCTAGGTTTTTTTCTTTCGGATCTAGGTTTGTTTTACATGTTGGCTAGGTTTTTTTCCAAAAATTGTCGCTGGCAGCACTGGTTTTTTACCTGTTTACCCTTAAAAGTAGGGGTAAGAGGAACAGTATGGTCAAATTTGCTGGATTTCGCCCATGTTGAATTGTCCACGTTCCATGCCTTAATCTATTGTTCATGGTATTTTGACGATAGCCTGGTATACAATACGATAGGATAACTCGCGAATATGCAGGGCCGCGATGGGGACCAGCCAATAGCTGAGGATATACCCTATTTATATACATGTAATGTATGTATGTGTATCCCTGTTTGAGTATGTAGATGTCAGATAAACCTAAATTTAAAAAGTGAAAAACACATCTATTTTTTCCTATGCGAGGCAGACGCATATTAGTGCCAATGTAATAATATGCAAATATCTCTGAAAGATCTCCCAACTAACTATAAGGCCACAAGACCTAAAAACTGTCGCATCACGTTGTAACGGATGAGTGATAATTCAAAGCATGAAATAGAAGGGATATCATTATCTTGACATTTTGATTATTAGAGACAGAGAAAGATACAGATTTGAATTTGTAACATTAAAAAACATATAGCATGATAGATTTTGTTTAACGTGCAGCTCTATGTATATATAATAATCAGTTATCTATAATTATTATTAAGTTTGTAGACATTTTATAGTCAACAGGAGAAACTTCAGTTCAACAAACATCAATATTAGAATATGAGGACAGACAAGTGTGATCTTAACATACAGATATGATCTTGAGGATAAAAGCATTGTGAGCTGGATGATGCGTTGTTTTATAATTAGCTTGTAGTGAACTCCCCTTCATGACATCAAGACTGCGCTATTTTCATTAGTTACCTCTCATACTCAGTCAGTACCTAAAGCAGATCTGTCGCGAATCTGCTTTTTATAAGATCATAACAGCACAGAACTGGTCTCCAGATAAATCGTAATAAGGTCACAAGCACTAGGAAGTTAACTTTAGCCCAGAAAATCAATGTTGCTCAAATAATAGATATGACCTTGCAGTATTATTACAGTAAAGTGCTATCTTGAAAGTCTTTGACAGATCTTTGAAATATCAAACAGACTGAGCATATTAAATGTAAGATCCTGAGAATATCTTAAAAGCTCAAATCCAGCTTAGTTTCCTCGTTAGAGAGCAACAACTAAATTCACACTTGAAGGTATCGTTCTTTTCAATGGGTCATTGATATATGGGGAAGTATATGCAAAGTCAATGTTTCTTTTGTTCCTGCCCATTGCAGTAAAAGGAGCAAGAGTATATACTACAAGCCTGACCGTATGAAGTCTCATATCATGTATGATATGAGTGTATCAGCAATGACACTGAGTTATATATTGCTGTGTACACTTGGGTTAATACTTCAAATGACGATAAGTAGTATTAAATTTTTAAACGTAAAGAACAATTTTTGACAATAAATCCTTTATATACGAGACTTCACTAAAATATCACTGTCCATTATAATACAGCATCGAACTCGACACAATTCCTAAAAGCCAGATTTTCTTTTTTATGTCATGTCTACTTAAATTTAAGGATTTATAGTACACCAACTACTACAGTACTTCCTCGTCGAAAAGTTCCGCATAATTTGATCACGGGAAAAGGGTTACAAAACATGTTTAAATATAGTGCGCACCACGAGTAAACACTAGCAATTTACTAGCATTTATATTTAGATATCGGGAATATATTTTTAAAAAGTATCGTCAATATAATGCGCACGGCAATGCCACGATCGGAAAGTATTAATATAGGTTGTTCGTATAATCACGCAACGCGACACTCTAGCATCAAAAATTAAAAATGATGCATAGTGTTAAAATAGAGATAATCTAAAAATGCATTAATTCAATTACAGTACATTCGATCGTTCTGACATTTGATCGATCATTTTTATTGACGGCACGAGTCTGCATACAACAGTTCAGCTCGCTAGCATACGAGGAAGTGCGTTTAAATCGTCCAAAGTTTTTTCGGCAAATAAACAATCAAGCTAGGCATCATTCAAGCATATTAAGCAGACGCATACAAGTTATATAAAGGATTTAAAATTAAAAATAACTATGATAAATTATGTGGGTTCCCTAAAACAGGATGTTGTTCAATTTACAACTACACTTGCCTGTAAACCGTAACATTCCTTTTTGCAAAAATTTTAAAACAGACAAGCTTCATCATTCATCCATATAGTTGTATATGACGCAAACGCGCAGCCCTGAATATGTACAGAAATTGGCTGCCCTTGAGACGATGAAAGGGTTCACGGGAACCCAAGTGAGAGTATTCACGGATGGATCTGCCAACTTGAGAGAAGGACTGCAGGATATAGTGCGCTCATCCTATATCCAATTTGCAGACAACCAAAATAGGAAATTTCGGGACCCTGTGGGACTATGGCATCGAATTACGTGCGAAGCTAGAAGCTATAAACAGGGCCCTGGAAAGTGTGCACTAACACTTCAGGCGTTGGAACTAGTAGGTTTTGACTACGGTATTGTTTAGTGACTTGAGATTAGCTCTCGAGGTCCTGCAAAGGGAGAAACGTAACACCACTTGGTTGACGCCATCTTAGATGATGTGGGTAAGATCGAAAAAACTTGGGTGTAAATTGACAGCACAGTGGATCCGAGCCACGTGAATGCTAACGGCAATGTAAAAGCAGACTCTCTGGCAGAAGCAGGGGCGGCCCAGCCACAATCTGACATCCCAGTTACTTATCTCGGGGCAAATACCTGCCTTGAGGACTACTTTAAGAACAAGTGGTACCAGTAGTGGGCTGACAATACGACTGCAGGGGGTTTTCGCTAACATGCCCAAGCCAAGCAGATCAGACCAGTGGTGGCAAACCAAGAGTTTTGTGACTCAATACGAACAGAGCACTGTCCCAACTAACTCATATTTCAACAGGCTAGACCACAACAGGGACTCGAACTGCCGTCATTGCTGCCTAGCCGCTGAGACACACTGTTGACGTCGTGTCCCGCGCTTAGCATAGCCGTGGAGTGTTTGGGAGGCAAAGAGTCCGACGTTCAGGCAATGTTGTATGGCACTGCCAAACAAATGGAGACATGGTTGCACAGGTTTTAGCCAAGGTCTTAAGAGACAAGTCTCAGGCCTTCAGTATGTGTGTTTGTTTAGTTTTATTTTAATGCACCTCATTGGTTGTTTTATTTAATTTGTTATCTTACTCCATTTAGCTGTACGCTAATTTCAATTTGGTTACCTCCTCGATTAAATCGCAAAGGACATCATGTTTTATCAGTCAATATATTTTGAACCCATCCATTGTTATCCCTGTCACGAAAAAAATCTAGTCGCTAAATTTGTATGCGTACATTTCTTAAGAAATGCATATTATTCTCCAGGTGTTGTATTTAGTGACAGATACGTGTGTCGTACATTTAGTTTGATCAGAGGTGGATTAAGATATGCACTGGGCCCCTGGCTGCGATTCCACCTTGGGCCCAGTCCAGCCACTTTATTATACACTATAATATTTTGGGAACCCTTAATTAAGACTTAAATCATTTTTCCCCTGGGTTTAGACCAATCAGCCACCTTCCATTAGTACCGCCACTGAGTTTGATGAGCAACAACATCAGCTCGACTGTGTTTTAAACTTACGATTTCTGAAACATGATTCCTACTTCAAGGACACTTACGGTAGTTGGTGTTTCCTGTGCGACCACCAGGCAGCGTTCAGTTTTTATTTATCGACATTTGATATCATTCATTCGTCATACCACAGTTTGTCCCGCAACGCTGTTCTCCCATAAAGAATAGCCGCTTGTTGGATATAGACGACTTGGTTTCTTGACAGTTTCACACTGCCATTTTGTATGATTGCTGAGACGTGTCTAATCAACCGTTTCCAGTTGAAAACCTCTAAAAGATTTAACATTCAAACATATATGTAATAACTTTATAGGTTCAGGTTACTTGAATAAATAAAACTCAAGTCCCTGGTTGAAGTTTAAAACCAATTGAATACCGGAACTTTGAAAAAATGCAAACGTTTAACAAGCAGGTCTATATGTAAAGAGGTGGTAAACACGATGCAGGAAATAAGTCAGACTCAAATGCAACAATTATTTATAAAAAAATACGAGAGACTTGAATAAAAGTTCGCACCCAAAATTTTCCTCATTATGGTAAATAAGACAAAAAGATCTTTTTCGATTTGATGGGAACATTAGAGATTGTGAGCGAAACTTAAAGCGCATCTAGAAAAACATGATAGTTAACTTTATATTTGTATGTATATATATATATATATAATATATATATACATATATAATGGAACAATTCTTAATTTTCGTGTGTGAAAATGTGTCCCATGCATGTCCCACCTGGGTTGGAAAGATTCAACAATAAAATCTGCTGCAATAAATTGTATTATCCGATAACAGGTTTTAATCTTTGAGTTTTCTTTTTCCAAGGCCACGATTTCGCCAGTTTTTTTATATCTTTATAATAATAAGATGTAGTGTAAGGAACAATGTGATATTTTATTTTATGTTAATTACGCAAAGCAATTGTATTTTAAATTTTTCCCTTAAGTTTGCTAAGGTAAAAGTAATATATATTTTTATAGTTTCCCGACACACTTTAAATACAAGTTTCTCTCCGATACCTGTACAGTATCTAGAAATTATGCTGATTATTCCCTTCACCTGACCTGTTGCACACTAATGCCTTTGAAGTTAAACATTAAAATCTTATTTTGACACTTTGGAAAATTTTGTATTATGTTATTATTTTTAATATAATATTTTTGATTGTAAATAAAACAACAAACTATCTACCATGAACGAGGCTGGACATTAAACTAAATATATAATCTTTTAAAGCTTGTAAAATAATTTTCGTATATTAAAAGTTTTATAATAACAAATTTCATTTTGGTAAAGTAACGAAAATAAATAAACTTTTCAGTTAAATGCTTGGTGTTGACAAACAGTAAAATCTTCCCATGAAAGGTTCATTATCATAAACTCACATTTTTTACGTGTATCACCCAAAATAATAATAACGAAATTGATCAAATTCTAAGTGCAGAAATGTCTGTTCAGAAACAAGACGTTTAAAAATTATTCTTATTAAAACATTAAATGTCAAAGTCCAACAAACAATGGAGGATAGTATAAATGGAGAGACTGCCTCTAGAAATGGAGATGCTGCCGTGCTGTTGGTGCAAACATCGGAAAGTTCAGACCGATTGCCTGACAATAACAAAGCTAAAAGATATGTGTATCGTATGTGAAAAGGAGTGTAGTTCGACCCATTTTTGAAATAAATACGGTGGCAGTGATCTACATGCAAATTGTGAATATGCATTGAATCAGACGAAAGATGCAGTGGTAAAATAACTTACAGGCTATGTTTTAATAAACAAGAAATCAGGAAGAAGAGAACAACAGCTCACACCCATGTGCAAAGTCAAACTGCCAAGATGCTTAGAAATCAGATGCGAATTTCCCACCAGTGAAAGTTGGAGATAACGTCCACGTTCGTATACCAGATGTTGACACAGGTCGCGGTGATCCAAAAGCGTTCTTGCAGTTGTCATGAGCGTTGAGTATGGCTTCTTCAAGCTAGGAACACAGCATTGTGTTCTCAAACTACTTTATTCCAGAAGCGAGTTTTCCGGTGTACATGAGAAACTGCTCACACTAGAATCCGTGGGCACAGAAGAAAAATCATTACGAACCGTCACGTCATTCCAATCACTGACTGGTGGCCACGGCTACACTCGATGTAATTGCAGTTTTAAGTGCGCAACAAATCGCTGCAAATGTATGAATAACAAACGTTTATGTAATTCAAAATCTCATAAAAGTTCATCCTGTTGTAATAAGGGATAAAAGAAAGAAATAGTTTACAATACATAATAAGTTTCACTTTTGTAACTGACTTTCATCATTGTAATAAACAATCAAAGACAACTATTAAATCTTATTATTCAACCTTTAAATCTGCTCATGATTCTTTCTTCTGGCTTTGGCCAATCGACCCTAACCATTTCGTGAACTGGCGGCCAAAGCCCGAAGTTCCTGTTTTGGCCGGCTCATTTACAGCAACATTGGCAACTTAGCGAATTGGGCAGCCTTTTCGCGAAGTGGCCGATTTTGGGCTTTGGTCACAACATATACATTAATAAACTATTTTCAAGTAAGTAAATTACTACTTCAAAATTGTAATAAAACACGAGACAAAATATAATAATATAAATAATTATGAAGAATTTTATAAAATAAATCTTTTTTTTTATATTTTATTTTTATTTTTTCAGTTTAAACGATTCAATTCAATAAAATAAAAATTTTATAGTAATTTCTTTCTGAAACTCAGTTTGTTTACTTTTTCAAGAAATAATGTATAGCAGAGATGAGAGTTGCTCTAAAGATTTTAGAAGAATTATAATAAAATACCTCCTCCTTCACAAACACAGAAAATGTACGAAAATCCTAAAACATCCCCGCGATTATACTGTGGAAAGAATTTTCGTTAAATCTAAAAATACCATTTCTCGCTTCTCTCGAAATCTTATCACAAACATGAGGTATTAGAAAATTTAATGTTGAAAAACTTGCGCAACAAAATAAAGCTCTAATAAATTTAAGGCATTGACAATTTTAATCCAAACACATTGATGCCTTTCTGATATTAAATAGTACAATGCTTGTAATTTTTTACCTCAACCAATTTGGTATAATACGCAATAAAACGTGTTTTATTTTACAAATTAAATTACTCAAATTTTATTGTTCTATAGTTCTATAGAATATTGCCTAATGCGTTTAAGATGATCATTACAATTCTCTCGTGCATTAATAAAATAGTGTAAATAGTAGGAGCAGTGAGAGGTTCATTCACCAACACGGTGACCATGTCACTGCATGGACGTAATATAGTTGTCTTCAATCACTCATATAATTAAAGCTGATAGAATTTTATTTTTAAAATTCAACAATATTTTAGAAGAAAAAAATATGTGCTTCTATATTTGATACATTTAAAAAATATTTCCTCAATATATTTTCATATTAGAGATCAAATACCAGTAGCAGCACCTTACAATGGAGAAAATGTGAGTGAGTTTTTAGTTTTAAAAATTACAAGTCATTAAAGGTGATACCTATAGATGTATATAAATTATATAATTACGTATTTGTTGTTTGCTACCTACCCTCATCCAGTCTCACCCCAATTATCTCCTTGCGTTGACCGATCATAACATTGACGTGATGCTCTTAATATTATATCAGAATTATTACATGGCAAACTTAAGCACAGTAGAATGCCACAAGTCTACAGATTTTTACCTAATGATTACATTTCCGAATAAAGAAACAATTAAATGCTGTGTTAAATCAATCACATTTTCATCGTATTTTAAAGGGTTCTATTATGTTAACATGTGTTGCATTCAATCATTGAATTTGATTATTTCATTAAATTTATTTAATACTAGGGGTTGTAGGGCGCCTAAGGCGCCCACACCGACTTTAGGGCGCCTATGGCGCCCACTTTTTTTGTCAAAACCCCAAGTAAATTATCCTTGTTTGATAAATACGAAATATTAGACTTCCTGAAATGTACACAAAGTATTTTATAACTATAAATCACCAAATCCTATTTTTACATCGTTCCCTTGTCCAAATTAAGATATAAGCTAAAGCAATGACGTCATATAATATTTTTTTACAGCACGTCTTTAATTGATAAATATTTTGCACACCTTTTTGCGCGCCTTGTATTAAATATAAGATCAAACAATGACGTCATATAAAAAAATTTACAGTGCTAATCATCACACGATTTTTCAACTGCTATAGACTGTTGTACATCGTTCCTCAGCGTTCCACATCCAGCCAGCCAGTGACTTGGCCTATTATATTATTTATATTAAAAAATTAGGCAGGCCAAATGGCTTGTTTTTATTTATTACACATTTGTCAAGGCCGGTGAAGTGTATAAAATTTTAACGAGATGCGGTATAACAATTTAACTAAAATATTGACATAGCATGAATTACATACAAAGCAAACTAGATGATAGGCGAACAAAGAGTAAAATTGTAATAAATCTTATCTTATCTGTCACAGACGCTCCTTCTATACAGAAGATTATTGCGTCCTACGCTTATCAATGATTTGTGTTTAGCCCTGCAATCTTATTAGAGTTTTAAATGTTGATAAAGTGTTGGTTTTCTTGGTCCGAATTCCGGACGGGAATAACGAAAATGTGTATGTGTTTGTTCTGGCATACGGAATAAGAAAGCTCTTTGTATCCTTATGTCTATTGGAGGGTTGTATTAAGTTATCTTTGTGTTGTATTTCTAAATTAGAAGTAATTGCTGTATGTATTATTACTACTTTACTCTTGATTCTTCTATCATCTAGTGTTTAAATGTTTAATGATTTAACTAATGGTGTTATTCTTGTCAGTTTTGCATATTCTCCAGTAATGAAACTCATAGCGCTTTTTTGAATTTGTTCTAGTTTATCAATGTTTTTTGTTGTTGTTTTTACTTTGGTGGATGGGTCCCATAAAGAAGATGCATATTCTAGTACAGGTCTCACCTCGGTCAGGTAGCATTTTAGTTTCATATCTCTGTTACATATGTAAAAGTTTCTTTTTATAAAGCCTAGGGTTTTGTTTTGATTTTTTAATAAACTTCATTGCCATGATAGTTTCTCATTTATTATGACTCCTTAAGTATTTTTCACCTTTAGTTTGGGTTAGTTCTTTTCCATGAATGAAATATTTTGAATATTTATTTGATTCTTTTTCTTTGTTACTCTTAACAGTTGACACTTTTCTGGTTGGAAAAACATACTCCAGTTACTTTTCCATTTTATCAATTCATCTAAGTCTTAATGTAAAAATGTTGCTATCTTGTTCTGATTTATTTGTTCTATAGATTATACAATCATCAGTAAGTAACATAACTTTTGTTTCTGTTGAGATGTTGTTGGGTAAATCATTTATATAAATTAAAAAGAGTAAGGGACCTAGCACAGTTCCTTGTGGACCTACTGAGTTAACCTTTATTGGTGCATTTTAGATCCATTAATTATTACACACATGTACATGTATAGTAACTAGATAGAAATAAAAATATATAGTTACATTGATCGATGAAAAAGATATATATAGCTTTAGATTGATCAATTCAACACACATACGTAAAGTATTCTTTTTTTTAAAGGTAAATACAGTTAAATTTGGTAACTTCATAAAAGAATTTTTGACAAAATCGTCTTATAGCTGGGTGAACATAATAGTCCAAATCATTTAGATACCAGAGTTTCCGAAAAATGAGAATCAACCAAGAAATGTGAATGTACCAGGAGATGGAAATGTTCGTCACGAAGAACCAATTCAAGTAAACATACATCTACCTGATTTCA
>CALYLW010001036.1:12500-95000 GCA_944989445.1 Ampullaceana balthica | reverse complement strand
ATGTTTGTTAAATAACCAATAATGTGTTGTAATATGAATTAAAATATCTGCACTATTAAATGTTAAAAATAGAAATAACAATTTTTTCATATAGGGTAATAACAGTAGAGTAACTATAAAATCAAAAATATCAGTTAGGCACATTTTAGAATATGTTTTACTATATGGTTTAAAATGGTTTTCTAAAATTCATATTTTTTTAGATAATGCGCCGTATTTTCCTGTAAATTTTACATCAGTCTGAATCCGTTATATCAAGATCTGTACAAAAGAAATAACACATTTTATAATATTATTTTTTACCTGTTGAATCTTACATCGTTTTAGAAAAGAAAATTTCATGCACAGTGAAATCAAATTCTATATATTCGTCTTAGGTCGCGTCAAATTTCACTGTGCTTTTGTTTTTGAGAATGGTATCGTGGATTACACAGAAATCGTTAAAAAAATCCCAGAGGATGTTATGGTCATACTTGTTAAAGTAAGTATTTATACAAGTGCGATAACAAAATATTTTTAAAAAAAAATAAATTGGTCTTATTACATAGTAATGTTAGAATTTTACGAACACTTATTTTAAAACAAAATATCATGTTTGTAGATTTTGCTCATTATATTAGTAGTTTGTAATAAATCAATCGAAACCGATGCATATATAGTGGTACTTCGAGATACGAATGATGCAAGATACGAAAAATCCAAGAAATTCCTCTCGAATAATTTTTTGTTCCGAGACATGAAAACATTCCAAGATACGAAAAACTCAGCTAACAACATTGGGCACCCGTGTCTGCGCTCTACGCGTCACCAAAAGTTCTTGCGCTGTTCAATGACATTTGCCTGACTCATTTCCGAAACATTGTAAAGTGCAATCAAAATAAGCTTCCTTGGATCAACATTTGCTAAGAGACCATTAGTAAATGAAGATATAAAAATATTTGTTAAACATAAGACAAGAAGAAATTCATGGAATTGAGCCAAGGGAACATGATAGTTAAAACAGAAAATTAGAAATTGCAAAAAAAAGAATATTCTTTTTTAAAATGTAAACAAAAAATTTACAAAAGTTTAAAGGTTATGCTACGTTTGTTTAGTGAATAGTTTTACTAAATTAATTGTTAATTTAGCATTAATTGATGCAAAGTTTATACATAACATATTATTATCATAAATTTAAGTGTTTTGTACGTATTGCCGTAATGTTTTCTGCCATCCGTGCTCCTCCCCTACCACTTTCTCCGACACTTCGCGACATCGCCTCACTTGAAAGGTATATTTGTATACAGATTATTTAGCATTTATTTTATTATGTTTTCATTGTATAATTATTATTTCTTTGATTTATAATTTGTACTTTTCAGGATTGAAGAATCCTACTTTGTTTTCCTATACTTTTCAATCATTTATTTATTTTTGGTGTTCTTTCTGTGCGACAACGGATTAAGTATTTTTCAAATAAAATTTATTTCGAGATACGAAAAATCCAACATACGAAAGTCACCCCGGAACGGATTAATTTCGTATCTCGAGGTACCACTGTATGTATATATAAAAATAATATAAATATGGCAGCAACACCATGGCAGATCTGGATATCAATTAGGATTTGATTTGCAAACTTAAAAATAAAAAGTTTGCTTGTCTCACGTGTTATATCTTATTCAGTTTTATAATTTTTAAACTCTAGTCTATTGTGAATATTACAATTATACAACATAAGTTAAATAACAAAGTAAGTTATACATTAAATTATTAATAAACAAAACAATAAAAAAATTAACAAGCGTTGATCATGAAATCATTCAAATCCATGCAAAATATAGTAATACAATCAATTTCAATGCTAGAAAAAAAAATAAGTTAAAAAGTTACAAGTATAGTTATTACTTTGGTACATAAGATATCGAACTAAGTTAAATAACAGCATATTAAACTTAAATCGTCTGAATAAATGAACAGTTTTGATTAATGCTCCAAATCACGACTTCGTGTGCCCTACATAAAACAATATGTACAACACTGTTCACTTGGTACACACTACACAGTTCGTTGAACTTCGTTCAAGTCCGTTCATTCAATTCATTGTAAAATATTTATCGTTGACAGTTTCCCAGACTCTCATTGTAGATAGAAGGTGCTCTCCATATGTTGGATAATAAATATTTTAATATATAGTATTAAATACTTAAAAGAAAGTAGTAAAGTACACCCTCTTAGCTCTTACACTTAAAAGTGGAGGTATCCGGATCTGGAATCCGGATCCGGCAAATATTAGGGACCAGCTATCCTGATCCGGCAAACAGTAAAAAGCCATATAGGCCACCCCTTAATATATATATATATTTTAACCCTCACCTTTATTTATTGTCGTTAAAAAAGACGTTGCTAAAAAAAGACATTTAATCAAAGCAAGAAGCCAAATTATTTTTAAACCATGTATTACCTTCTCTTACATTGTGGAAATGCAATTATTTGTTAAACGATTCAATTATATAATTGTAATCTAATTAAAATCTTTATTTTAAAATTGAAATAAATTTTATTTTGCTTTTAATTTGCATAATTTTTTGTCATTATTTTCTAGAGTAAATTTGAGATACGCAATGAACAATACAACGAGTGAGTTGCAAATGAATACTTAAGGGATAATTTATTTAAAATTAGAAATCTGGATATACGTATAGTTACATTTTCATGCATTTCTATACTATAATAGTAGATTTTTTTATATAGTTTATCAATCCCAAACGTAAATTTGTTTGCACGCATTTAGTTTAACACTACTTTTGAACAATTTAAACTTTGTTGATAGGAACAGATGCGTTTTGAATCTTGAAACAAGCTATTCGGAAACAGATTTTTCGATTGGAAAGTTTATTCTTACAGGTACTGCAACGTGATAGTAGGAAGAATCCCTTTTTTGTTGTTATAAATATAGATTTCTAGTATTATCCTTTGTTGTTGTGTGATGATTGCTAGCAATCAGGACTTTATAAATTGGCAACAATATCATGTCTACCACATAACGTGTAAATTAAACTCATGGGAAGATGTATAATTATTTTGTTAAAGAATGAAGAACTTATTTATTACGCAGCTGAATTAAGTTTAAGAAAGGTATTTGCTATTTTATTTGGAGACACAATAAATAATTATATAATTTTTTTGCATGTTTTTTTTTAAAACTTAGCTCTTTATTTAAATAACTCTGGAAATATCATATTTTAAAAAAAAATATGTCCTTTCCGTTCAGATAACAGCTTGTCCATTTTAAGAATACAATAATAAAAATTGTGGACGATAAAAGGGGTCAGTGATTAATTTTATTTGTTTTGCGGTCCCTAATTTCTCCCATGAATTTCTGTCAATATGCTCTGAATATTTCCTTAGAGTTCCTAAAGAGAACAACTCTTGATGACATCAGACAACCACAAAATATGGTTTTATTGGCTGTTTATCTGAACCAAATTGAATTGGCCCCAGTCATTAAATATAAGGTAACGATGGTAACTGTTTGTAGCTAAAAGTAATTAAACTACCTTCACTATGTCCTATATTTTTCATGTATTA
The DNA here is from genome assembly GCA_944989445.1 of Ampullaceana balthica. Lineage (NCBI taxonomy): Eukaryota > Metazoa > Mollusca > Gastropoda > Lymnaeidae > Ampullaceana > Ampullaceana balthica. The sequence continues at coordinate 91,430 of CALYLW010001036.1, read as the reverse complement.
TAGTGAAGAATGTATGTGCATTTGAATACTCTTGACTCAAGCCAATTGATGAATTTTGAACTTAATTTAATTATTGTATTTTGAATACACATGCAATAAGCAGCTGTACTTACTAGTGGTGATGAGATTATAAATTAAGACGGACACAGAATATACGCCAGCCTGGTGAAAACAATACACACCACGCCGGTGCACCTTGGTGCCTTAAATAGAAGTAGGCATAAAAAACATGACAGAGAGATAGAAGTAAAATGATTTAGAACCGAATAGATACAAACAGAAACTCAATTGTAGAAAGTTGCTCTTTTATAAAAAATATTTCCTAACCTAAAAGGGATATAAAGAAAACTAAATGTTTGTACCTCTCAAATCCAACTGCTTAAATGAATAATATATTAATACTAGCGTATCATCCGTCAAAAAATGACAAAAGTTTTCAAAATAAATACACATCAGATTAAAAAATAATGTAATACAGAACATTCATTTATTTTATCTATTTTCATTTGATTAATTTATTATCATATTGAACAATTTTATGCGCAACGTCCGAAAAGTGTTATTTTTGGTGCAACACTATAAAACAAAATTGATCGCAGCGCCACCTAACAGAATTACAAATTTCGCAGCGCCACCTAGTTAAATACATACATACAGACAACGGAATTATGTATATTGATATACAAATATATACATAACTCACCTAAGCTATTTTTTTGGTGTAAAATTCAATTCATTATTTCTAAGAACGTTAGCCCAATTTTCATTTACATTTATTTAACATGGTTTTATTATGTGTCCAAGTGCTAGTTGTATCATGGTACGAAAGGCTATAGGGACAGTCTAAACTTTTTCAATACACTCATTGAAATTCTTCGAATGTGTTTATAAAACAATAACATTCATATTTAAGGATTACACGGAACCAGAGAGCACAGCTGAAGATTTGGTAATATTCTATTTCTTTTTCTTTCATAATATATGTACAATTTTTTTTAAAGTCCAATTTAATGAAAAGAAAGAACAATGAAAGAATTTGTTACTAAGCGGATATAAACTTTCGTGGAATTGTTCAAAGCTAGTTTTTACAATTAAAAATGATACATTAATCAGACCCATATAATCGTAGACTGTTTTAATACTAATACCATCAAGATAGGAGTGCTACAAAAAAAAAGGCAATAAACATTAAAATAAATGTGTGTAATGGAGGAGTCCAAAAACAAAAACCGAATCCCTTGCCCTCCAAGTTGCGTGATTTCTCTAGTAAAAAAAAACATAATTATTTCAAAAGTAATATACCCTGTTTATTATTCTTTTTTTCAATAGAGCACACACAATTGTTAATATTTTTTTTATTGTTATGACATTTTTGTTATCTTTAATGATGGTTCCGTTATCCCATCAGGAGTGGTTAAGAAAAATAGCATCCGTCTCTGTCAGACTGTATCGGCAGAATTGTTTGACCCACATGTGCCAGCAGGGAATGGATTTTATCAAGTATTTAATGGCAACAAATGTCCTGGAACACTTACAAACAGTATGTCAAAACAGTCCTTTAAAACAAAAACAATATATGTATATTTTTTGTGCAGAAAATGCGCTTTTATTAACGTCTTCAAATACTTTTGCCTTAAGTCTTGTAAATTCGAGAAATGTTATTGAGTAACCTGTCTTTTATATTCAGACCTCGATCTGTCTAGTTTCACAAATCCTTATTGTTAATGGCTTTTTAAAACGCCTAAGTTATTTTTTATTAAAAAATATAATAGTCGAATTACAAAGAGTTTATTATCCGTGTAAGCGACTAGCATATACAACATGATGTCTGCTAAATAACAAAAAAAAAGGCCTCCTAATTTCAATGAAACAAATGGTACTTTTTACTTTAAAAATCTCTAATATTCACGACCGTATGATAATTCATAACTAGTTAATTACTAAGTTTTAAAGAAAATAATGAATAATGATGACAAAAAATTCTGACATTTTTTAATCCAGAAATCACTTTACATGATTTTATTTTTATTTTAAAAAGGTGTCTTGGCTCGAAAAATCAATATTAAAGGAATATGTAAGATTTCATCCATTCTAATGCACCTTGAATCATTTTATTTGATCATTTATTTGAAACATTACAAAAATAGTTTCATTAAAACATTTCTTGACATTTACTTCTCAAAAAAAGGATTGCACAAATTTAAATACTTTTATGTTTTAAACGACTAATTGTTTGTTGTTTTTAAAGATTATAAATACTAATAATTACTTTAATGTGTTCGTAGAATAATAAAAAAAAGACTTAATTACATTCTTTCTAAAAAAGCAGAAATTTTCCTTGCATATTGTTCATTTGGAGATGCAAACTTTGATTGAACGAATTGTTGGAAAACATTATTTCCACAAAAAAGGTAATTTTTTTAAATAGTTTGAAATATAAAAGTTTTTTTTATCTGACTTAAAGAATATTTAATGATTGGTTCTGGGAGTATATGTTGTATGATTAACCTGTGGCACTATTTAATGCTAAAATAAATCTTATGTTGCTTCCTTTTTTTTTACATTATTTACTCACAGAAATCACATTTACCCTAGAAGAAGTTCTATTCTTTGACGCAATTTTGGAAAAAAAGCTTGAAGCATCCATTTTATACTGGACCCTGGTTCGGGTACAATTTGTTTCATTTAAGTTTGAAAGAAATAATTTGTTTTTGTGTGTGATGTCAAGCGTGATGATTTTAACGAACTTCTGACAAAGTTGAAGCAGTTTAAGTATCAGAAATCCTTTTTAAGACTCAACAAATCTATGAAATATATTGTTTTTTTAAATTTTATTTTTTAAAATTCTTATTTAGCACCCAGTGCCTGCTGCTCTCATCGCCTATGGATTATTTAAGGACATGAAGAGAAAAGAGAAAGGAGACAGGACTACACTAAAGGAGAATATCAAGTGAGATTATATTCATCATTAGTAATGCAGGCATCGCTAGTGATGCTATTTTGCATTAATTATCGTCATGTTGATCTATGTAAATGAAAATTATGGTGACACAATAAAATAAAAGGCAACGAGGAATGCTTACAAATTAATTTTCAAGTTGCACTCCTATACAAGTTTTTAATGGCTATTAGTTTTAATCATAAACAAAAAATAATTTCCTAGGTAATAAATTTAAAAATAAAAATTAAATATAACCCACATATCGAAGCAAGCACATGATATTTCATTTCATTTCATATTTGGATATTGTATAATTTCATAGATTCCGCGTCATTAATATGGTTAACGTAATCTATATATATCAATGCTAAGTTATAGAAGTAAAGGTGAACAGTGCAAAAAAGGGAGCCATATTTTAAAATTTTTAAGTAAAAGTTTCCAAGTTTCAACTATACCATTTAATACATGTTTTAATTTTATAAATACTTAATTATTTACAATTTTCATGCGTATTATCAAAACTTGTAGTTGATTTTATATAGCACGGTTCCCCAGCTTAGGGGCTGGACTCAACGCGTTTCACATAAAAAAAACAAATGAAAAATATACATTCATTAAAAAAGTTCATATCACAAAAAAATAATTTTAAAAAAAAATTTAAAAAATGCTAATAAGATTATTGGTACACATACGCTAGGCTTCTGGGTAAAATAAAGGCCTTAATGACCGAGATACGTTTTTCTGAAACTGAAAATTACGTCGCTTAGAGTAAATTAAGTTAGTGTCTGCAAGTTATTTCTAGTGCTGTTAGTGCAATGCTTAATTTTAATGTTATTCTATGATTGTATCCTCTCAACTCCTAATTTTTTTCTATTTCAATTTCTTAACCTCATTTATATATTGAAATATTCAAAACTCATATTTAACAAAACATTTAAATAAAATTTAAGGGCAATTTAAATATTCAGCTTTACTTTAAAATTGTAAATTTTATATTTTCACAGCCACTTGAAGATATGTCGTAGGTTCGTTCTTATACCTTAAAAAACAATTCAAAAGTTTAAAAGAAAAGATTCTTTGCGGAAATAACATCCATGCTAACTGAACTATGCTTTTATAATTAGCATTCTAATAACGAAACATCTCAAGTAATTATCTAGTGTCTTCATTTACATTCATAGGATCAATCCTGATCGACCCATTAAAGAAAAGCTAAGCTGGTTTGGAAAAAAATGTATGTCCCCTAGAGTTTTATTTTACATAAACTTTGTGAGTTGCAAAATATTTTTTTTCCTAAATTTTGTTTTTACTTTAGTTAACAAAACTTTTAATGTCCATCGTAAAATATATCATTATTTGAAAAAAAATAATTAAATATACAAAATACATTGGACTCTTGCTTAATTCAGTTAATTTAAATTGTTGCTCTTTTTAAATTTGCAGATGTTCTACTTTGCTTTCCACATTATGTATGGGATCCAGCTGCTTTACTTCTTGAAAGCATCAAGCTTTGAAATCTTAGAGTACCTGCCACCATTTTATGTCCTTACACTAACCCTGCAACTGATACAGCAAATAATTGGTACATATAAAATAAAACTACATTAGTTGGTAATTTTATTTAAGAAGAAATCGATTGTTCGTCATCTATAAATATCCAGGATGCACTGTTGAGGCTCTCCACAACCACTGCCTTAAAATATTCAAATAGCACAAATAATGTTTATACAAATAACGCGAATTAAACTAAAGAGTAGGTAAGAAGTATAACGGGATTATTCACTATTTTTTATTTTATTCGTTACTACTATGTTCAATACAAAAGTATGGAGTGTTACTCAAATAGTTATCATACTATTCAAATATTTCCTTGTTTAAATTCTTTGTATTAACTCGTGGAGTCTGCTTGATTGTTTGCTTGCCGCAAAAACTTTGGATAGATTTTTAACCAACTTCCCAGTATCATATCGAGGTGAAATTTTGCAGGCAGAGTCGTGGCGACGATAAAAATGATGTATCGAAATTTCACATCGATCACATGTACTGTTATTAAATTAATGAATTTTTAGATTATTTCTATGTATCTCTATGTAGCTTGTAAATGTTTTATACTAGTCTCGCTCAGTGCGTATCATATTGAACGCGCGGTGCGTATTATATTGAAAATACTTTTATATTTTCCAGATCTTTAAATGTTCATACTAGTCTGTAACAAAGTACGTGTTTATTGAACGTAATAAATACTTTTAGCTATTTCTCAAATATAAAGGAGTTATGGTTTTAAAAAATTAGGTTTTTACGTATTTTTTAAAATTTCTTGTTAGAAATATATATATATATATATTTTGTGGTAACATAATTGTCAATTTGTGAAAAAATGGAGATGGTTATTTTAAATTGTATTAAATTATCACCTGATTCGGTATTTTAAAAATGGTGAACACTTTTAACGAAGTCAATTATCAAGTAACTATTTAAAAAATTTGGAAAATTCAATTGTCATTTAACATCAATTAATTGTAAAATGGAGACAACGTTAATTATCAAGAATTATGGAAGCAGACCAGTTGGGGTGATAATGGAAGGTGGGAGAAATTTCGGCATAACTTCCTATGTTGCGAGTTGGTGGGTATAGGGATTGGGGGGGGGGTTGTTTCAGGCGAAGAAGAGAGTGAAGGAAAAAGTAAAAGGTAAACAATTAAATTTGATATAGAAATTTAAATTTTTGTATTCAGTGTCCGTTCAACAGACACGTCCTTGACATCTATTTTGGAATTGACGTCTTCTGCGTCACCTTCTTATATGTGGCCTTATGTCTACGTGTAGCAGGCCTTTTGAATCAAGGTAACAGGGAGTTGATGAACGCCGCACGCGTGTTCTACAGTTTGGACTACATAGCGTTCTCATTGAGGCTGTTCAAGTTCTTATACGCCAACAAATATTTGGGCCCAATAACAGCTACGCTTTATGTGATGGTGAGTCGTTTTTATTTAAACCCAATATCATTATCATTTGGATGACTTTGTTATACATATAGTGTTTTTGTAATAGGAAGAAAAGGTACTTATTTTTTCAGTCATGCAGAAAGTCGTTAAGCCAATCCACAAACACACACCAGGATCCCACAGTAAACATTGTTGTCAAAGATGATCTGCCCCTTAAAATAAATCAAACAATTTGCTAGATTCTTAAATACACATTTATAGGTGTTTGACTATTAAATATATTGTACATTACCTAAGACACGAAACACCAGTGTTAAATTTAATGTTTTGAAAGAAGCCTGGCCAAGCTTAATGTTTGTATCATGCTATTTTATTTATTTTTTTATAGTCCTATGTTAAAATGTCTTTTAAGGGGCTATCTTTAAAATATTTATTCTATCTCTGCCTTTAATCTTAAGAAAACTGATGACTAATGAGCATTAAGTAGTTTATGTTGACCTTTACAACGGGAGCGTCTGTAATAGATCACATATATTTAAAACAATTTAGTGGCAAATATTTAACATTTTTATAAAGAAAATGCTTTCTTTTATTGGATATAATCGCTGATGGGAAGGGCAATGTCCTATTGCCATAATAATCCTCTTCAATGTAACTATAAATTGTGTGTAATACATAAAACAACATAGGAACAGGAAAAAAGTGTATCTAAAAATATACGTAAACTCTAGGGGTGAACCAGAGTTTCGGCTCCGGCTCCGGCAAATCCGGAATCTGGCCATTTTTACAAATCCATCTCCGGCTTAAGACGGATTTTACTTTATAAATCCGGCTGCGGCCGGATTTCAAAAATTCAAATATTGAAGTTTATGCGCATTAAATGTGTCTGTATTATACACCTGTTTTGCAATTAATTTTTAAATACCAGTTTTGGACACTGCTGAGGTTCCTGGCAATAGTTGGGGTATTTTTATTGGGCTGTATGGTGGCCACAGAGTCAGTGATGTACCCTGAGGCACAGTTCAACGTGACGCAACTCTTCACCTTGTTTGTAAGCCTTATTGGAGCATGTTTGGGGAGTTCTTTCTTGACGAAATTGAGGCAACAGGTAAAAGATGGGCTATTTCGAACCTAAGGCCATTAAGAAAACCTATCGTGTAATCATTAAATATACAAAATCAGACATTCGTTTACAGACAAAATATATTTCTCCCGCATCAGAACCAACATTTACACGTTAAAATGAACAAAGGAAAACATGGGCTTGTTAAATTCAACTTTTTCTAAAAGTTTTACTCTCAAGCTTCGCTTTCAATTAGTAAAGTTATTGGTCCATTATAGTAAAATCGCTGACGACATATAACAATTTAAATATCACATGTTCTGCTTTCTAGTCAATGCAATTAATTAAAATGGCAGTAACATCAAATAGGGAACATAAATTTTTATAAAAAAATTACCTAAATATAACTATTGAGTTTGCTTAATAGAATCTGCAATATTCAACTTCGAGTACATAAAGCGCTATATGAAGTTGGGAGATAAAATAAAAAAAACACATACATGTTTCCTCTAGATGATACCTGTACCAACAACTTATATGGTGAGCGGTGTCTTTCAAAAGTTGGACAATATTATGGACCCATCATATTGGCTACATTTGTTCTCGTGGTCAATCTGCTCGTCTTAAGTTTGATTGTAGCTAAATTTAAGTACGTGGATAAAAAAAATAGACTCAGATGGATGGATGGATGGATGGATGGATGGATGGATGGATGGATGGATGGATGGATGGATGGACGGATGGATGGATGGACGGATGAATGGATGGATAGATAGATGGATAGATGGACAGATTGATAGATGGATAGATGAATAGATGGATAGATGGATATATAGATAGATGGATCGATGGATAGATTGATAGATGGATAGATGGATAGATGGATATATAGATAGATGGATAGATGGATAGGTAGATAGAGATATGCATTAATTTGAGTTAAGATAAAAACACTAAAAGTATTGATATCTATAACTAACTTTTGAAATGATTTTATATGCATTAATGAAATTTTAAAAAAAATATAATAAAATATATTGATTTTTTTCAGTTCAAATATTGTGGCTATGGAAGAAAAATCGGTAGAGATTTGGCGTCAGCAAATGTTTAAGCTGACAATGGAGTATTACAGAATAATTATCCTGCAACCACCGTTACCTATCTTGTGTCTATGTTTTGGAGTATTTCGCTATCGTGAAAGGAGTAAGTGAAACAGACATATTAAGATCATGTTATATCGTAATTTAATTTAGTTCACACAGTTTTTTGACATATACATCGATGGCCATATGCCCAAAAAGTACTGAGAGTAAAGAAGCCATGTTAGATCTGACCTATCAACTTCCTTTCCCCCTTACCCAGTTAAACCTTTCTTTGATGGACAAAGGTATTGCGAGGTGGGAAGTTTATAGCCATGAAAATACGAGTAAATTAGTCTTTTGATGTAGGATTTTCTGAGCTCAGCTAATTTCACTTTTAGGCTTGGGGCTAATTAAAGATTTTCGACTAGACGATTCTGTCTGGGGACACCCAGGGGACATCCAGGGGAAGGTATTTGATAAGAGACAGGAACCAGGCGTGGTGAGAAGGCCAAGATTATTTGAGTTTTTTTTAAATTGGTGTAGCTTGTAAAGTGAGTAGCCAACAAAATAAAAACAACAACAAAAAAGTGGAAAGAAATATTAGGTCTCTGCGAACAGACACTGTCCACATCTATAGAGAATGTTATATTTAACCGCCAACTATTTTTGTAATTTAATTTTCGTTTCCTTATATCTAACATTGATTTTTCACAGAAGAAACGAAAGACATCTCACGTGCGGCAAACTTGCAGAAGTTTGAACAAGATGTCGTGCTTTATCTAAAGCAACAGATTGATGACGGACGGTTAGTGCAATAACAATTTTCATAACACACAATACATTTGACAAATTTTAATCTTATATTAAAAGGATGATTCTTTTTCATTAGATCGTTAGTTTCAAATGCATTAGTTACATGATAAACTTTTAACGCAATTTCCTCATGGGACAAATTGCGTTCATATATTTGAAATGCCTGTCCTGTCTGTTAGAACTTGCACAAGCAACTACTCCCGAACTATACCAATATGTTAAGGAGGTCCCAAGGATGTGCACGGGCCAAAAAAAATCCCGAAAGGATTACTGGATTACCTGTGTTTAAAATAAAAAAACATATCAGTATTGTGTCTATTTCTCGCCAACTATAACACTTATGTGGTTGAAAAAAAACGCTAAACGATAGCTAATAATATTTTTAAAACAATGTTGGAGACGGAATTTTTAAAAAATCTCTTTTCGTTCGACTCCCGTAATTTTAGTAGCAATTTGTATGTTTACTTTCAGAATTATTGATTTGAAATTACTTTTTTATCGTAATCTATAATGATTTCCCTTGAATAAACAAGTAAAGTGTCGTGGCGGATAAATATTTATTCAGTTTCTTAAATCTCATTAATAAACTTATTTTTCTGTTATGAATTATTAAAAGTAGGTGTGATCGTTATTTACTTGCTTAACACTATTTAGAGATTTGTCTAGAAATTTGTTATGGACAATCTTTTGGAAATTGCGCTTAAATAATCATTCGAGTTTTCATTACTTGTTTCTCACGTAAACCAAGATATGAAAACTTAATATTTATTTTTAAACCTAAATTTTAACATAAACGTACAAATATGTTATTTTGATTTTCTTTTCAATATCAATTGGAAAATCATACATGAACAAATTTAACATGCAGTATATGTCTGTTAGCAATCGCGAAATTTATCCAATGGCTTACATAAGTATTCGTTTTAAAATACTGGGCTATTGCAAAATTTAATGGGACCGAATAAAACGATTGAAGCAGGGGGGGGGGAGGGAACGGGTTCTATAACTGAAGGTTTACACATTAAATTTTAAACTGAATGAGTTGCAAACGGCTCTAGAGAGATGCAAACAGTGAAATCAACAGGTATAATATATCAAAGTTCATAACGAGTAGTTTAACCCTCAGGCAAGTTAGGACGGATAAAGCTGCTGCATTTTATCAATAGAACTTGGAATACAGGCAGGCTGCAGAAAATGTGGAGGAAATTCACAATCATCCCGATTCCCAAAGAATGCAAATCAGGCGAACACCTGTCCAGCTACCGGCCCATTTCCTTCAAGTCCTGGGCGGGAAAGGTTGCTGAGCGAGTGCTGTGAACGCACAACTCTTACTGACACCTATAAAGACGCAAGAGCATTTCTGTGACGTAAGGAGGTATCCGTAAAGGATGCCAACAGATGGACTAGGCCTGTTATCCATCTAATACAGTCAATTACGAACGAACTCCAAATACGAAACAACATGGCCGCTGTGTTCTTCGATGTGAAACAGGCTAAGTAAAAGTATGGCGAGGAGGACTATTATACAAACAACAGCAATGAGGTTACGCTGCTAACATGCATCGCTGGATATCATAATTCCTAACGGACAGGACGATCACAACCCTAATTGGAGGCGACGATCTTGAGGACGTTCTCCCGCAGGAATATACTTTAAGCTGCACGCTGTTTTAAGCTTCTTTCTCGAACTACAAGGGATAATAGAATGTCACAACCAAATATATTTCCAGACGACTTGTGTATCTGGATTTCAGATAAAAGATTTTCAAAGAGCTGACTGCATACTGATCTATAGAAATACGCTAACTGATGGTGCCGAGTGGTTAAGATAAAGAAAATGATAGTCTGTGCACCACATCTGTAGTAATATTATGAATTCTGATAAGATGCCATCGTACTTAGGACTAAAGCTTGACTGTGAGGTCCAGCTACACAAACATTTGAGTGAATTAAGCGCTAAATCCACAGTTAAACTTTCCATAGTGAAAAAAACTGGAAAGTACGTACAAGGCGCTGATGCAATAATACTGATCAATATATCTTATAATTTAAATGCAGTTAATTATCTTATCCAAATAGCACAACCTTTACCCCACTGATAAACAAACCTAATCAGGGGGACAAACACAGACTTAAATAACTAATCAGATTCGTATTGTACAGTGCCGTCTCTCAGCTCTGAACTGATTGCATTTAGTGCGTGATGCTCAAGGGGGACCTTCACGTTACGCTTCCTTTTCCTTTGGATTGGTAAACTACGGGTCAAGGTTCATATTATTTTTAGGAATGAGGCGAACAATGAACCGAAGTGTATAAATCAGCGGGTATCATTTTTCACTGGATATCAACACCAAAAATACAAGAATAGGACAATTTAAATGTGTTTTCTCTATTAATATTCGTATTTTAATCACTCTCTTCGGAAATGTTTATAAAATAAATAAAATAATATCAATGCCTTACATTTTCAGGTTTTTCAAACGCCTTAGAGAATATAAAAGAGTTGGTTAGTAATTATACTTCTATTTAACTTATATTTAAAATATTTTGTCATGCTCGAAGACTTCTTTTAAACCCGTCAACTTCTTATAAAGTATTTAATTTTGTCATAGCCAGTCAATATTTATTATCACAGTTTCATTTTGTCATATTTTAACTTTTAAAACTAATGAAAGATAATTATATTTGAATAATCACTAAAAACACAAGTAAAATTATTTTGATATCCCTGTATTTTCTAATGCTGATTTTTAAAAAAAATATTTTCTATTTATTATATAAATTACAAAAAAACAACATATTTATGAATAAGAAATGTTAATTATTTTATATTACCTATAAAACGAGTTTAGGTTTAACATATAGCATTTCATCGTCTGAAAGTGATGTAGCTAATCATCATATAATATGCCCATTTCTATAACTACATTTAATTTAACAAATAAGAAAGTTATGAATAATTTTAAAAAATGTAAAAAAATTAAGTTTTTGACTATAAATCCTTTATGTACGAGACGTAACTAAAATACCCAGCGCAAGAAGTGGGTTAAAAATCGATCCAAAGTTTTGGCGACACGCAAGCAACCAGACACCACGATTTAAGGTTTTAAAAAATAAAGATCCTCTGAGATGAACACATTGGTTTATGAAAAACCTGCACACTATTTTAATTTTCTTACATTATAAAAATGGACTAACATATAGAGACCTAGTTGTGCTACTATTTCCCACCACAACTTCCCTTACACATAATTGAAATCGTTTGTAGAATTTCAGGTTTTTTTTAAACGCACTTGAATGTAAACTATGTACGTTTGAGTACTGCTACCTTTGGTGTTTATTTTAAATTGTTGTTATATATTTTAAACTCAATATGAAATACCCCAAAATATAGTTTCGAAGGCCACCTAAGGAAATCTCGGGAAAAAAACTTTAATATGCGACCAATTTACAATGTAATGTACTAGAAAATAATTTTCCAATGCTAATTATAGAGTTCTTCTTATTTAAAGTTAAGTTCATTTAATTAAGACTTTTATTTATTGAATATTGATTTTCACATATTCTTTCATATCCCTAGCATTAATATTGATTAATTTCATATTTTAAATAACCAAACTATTTGAAATATTTGAATTTTAAAAAAAATAAATATAATAGTGCCATAAATAAAAATAACCTCTTAGTATTAAAGAAAAAGAAAATTCTACTTTATAAAGATTCATATTAGAACTAAAATATTAAGAATTAATAATGAACCATGCAAAAAAATTTAATTTAAAGGAAAGGTTGATGTCAACGTGGTACTTGGCAATTTTCAAAGCACATCCGAGGAACTAAGCAAAAGCATTTCAAAGGAAATGGGGTACATCTAAAGTTAAACAAATATAACTTAAAATATGAGAAACATTAAATTATTTATTATATGTTTAGCATTTTAAAAAAAGATTTTTTTAAAAATAATTCCCAAATTAATAGTTTGATATCGTAATTTGTGAATATTAATATTAAAAATGAAAATGCGTTTGTTTTCATGTTATTTTCTGTATGCTAATGTTACGGTGTGCTCTGTATTCTACAGACAGATGGAATCTCTCAAGAAGTTACAGAATGAGTCAAAAGAGGATCTTGTAAACCTAAGTAATGGCATTTAGTTTATGTGTGTGTGTGTGTATATATATATACATATATATATAATAAATATAATAAATAATGAGTAGATTTATGCTGAATAATTTAAATCGTTTAAAACAGTGCTTCTTCGGCTTTTTAGTAATGCGGACCGGCAGGAATTTTTTCCTTCACTCCTGGGACCTGTGCACTATTTTACATGTCCTTACGTGATACCAAAATATATCAATTTTTTTTCATTGTATGTGCGTTTTGCCGAAAAATTGACATATTCTATAGGGTTAGAATAAATTATTGCAAATATAGAATTACAAATATATTTTTATGTCCTTTCTTGATAACTTCTGCGGACCCGAGGCGGATGGCCCACACACTGGCACCGGTCCGCGTAACACCATTTTGTGAGAAGCACTAGTTTAAAAGATATACATTCGGTGCCACTCCTAACTAAAATGTATTAATTACAAGAAAGAGTATTTAATGGAAAAAGAAAATATCCCAATCAAACTTGTATTTAGCAACAATAAGATACATCTCATTTGTGTGTGTCTACTTTATTTTAAACAGATGCTAAAATTGAGAATTTACAAAAATTTATAAAAGATGTTCCAAACCAGCTTGAAAATCTCTTTAAGCCACCGAAGAATGAGACTCCAACGTGTAATTATCTGTTATTGTTATTTATAACGGGTATTAGGGAAAAAGATTGGAAAATGTTACTTGATAATAATTTATTTTGTTGGCTCACTGTTTTGAAATATGCCTTCATTCTGTCACAACTTATGAATATAACAACGGCTTTCATATTTTCCCAACAACGTTTTGGCTAAACACAAGTCATAACATCAAATGGAAAGATTTTTAAAAAAAATATATTCTTATTACAGAGTATTAAATTTATAAATAATGTTGGTACTCTTATATAGTATTGAAGAGTTCATTTTTATTATATTTTAGCTCTAGCCTTTATTTAAAAAAAAATTAGCCAATCTGAGTAAAGATGATTTAAAAGAAATGCTACAACAAAGTGAGAAGGCAACAGTCGAGAGAGTCGGTGCAATGATGTCTGATTTTGAGCGATCCCTGGGTAATATATTGGCAACAACGACAAAGATTCTCAACAAGGAGAGGTACTTTGATGGTAAGTTGTGGATACACTTAGCAATTCAGAAGGCTCTCTACCCTCTCTTGTGAGAAGTTTAGTTATTCCTCCAATTAACTATGATTGACAATTGAAATCAGAGTCAAATATTTCAGGTAAAATGTCTTGTTCCTTTACAGGCGTCAAGTAATGTATGGGATCCCACACAAAGTTTGAAACACAAGATATTTATGATGTGACATAATACCATTTTTTTAGAGCTATTCAATATCGTGTTTTAAATGTAAATGAATAAATTGTGTGAATATTTTGTAACATATGTTAAAGATAATAATATAATTTAGTTTGAAAAATCATCATAAATGTACATTTCAATATTATTCGACCATTTTTTTCAAATATCACTCAACTATTTCATGGTTTATATAAAGGTAACTCACGCTATCTGCATATTTTTTAATGTTATAAATAATATTATTTTACTTTTCAAAGCTGATGTTTTCATTATTTGATTCCAAATGTAAAAAAACTATTTTAAATAAAATTATCCATTATAAATGTATGTACAGCTTAAAATTTTACATAAATATTTTGTTTAAAATTGTATTTCAAACATTACATTTTTGTAGAAGTTGTATACTATCATCATATATATATTTACCCTCAATTATGTAGGACTGTGGCCTAACACTAAGGGGCATCACTCTGCTTTTTTTAAAAATTGAAAATAAAGACTTAAAAATCATAATCATTTTGGTTTCCAGATTAACATTAACCAACAACGCACGAACCTTTGACGTCAGCATTTGTGTTGTAAACAGTGCGGACTGACTCAAAGAGTTATTTTTGGTGCTGTAATTTGGTGCGCTGCATTCTAAAACTAGTTAAAAAATCGTGTGGTGATTAGCACTATAAAAAATATTATATAAATACTTCATATTATATAAGTACATTTCAGGAATATTTCGTATTTATCATACAAAGATAAGTTACTTGGGCTTTTGAACAAAAACAAGTGGGCGCCGTAGGCGCCCTACAACACCTATTATAAATTACTTTGTGTACATTTCAGGAAGTTTAACATTACGTATTTATCATGCAAGGACAAGTTAGTTGGGCTTTTGAAAAAGGTTGGCGCCGTAGGCTCCCTAACAAAAAGTGGGCGACGCAGCACAAACTAGTTTAACATAATAAGTAATTTTATTTAGTGTGGAAATGTTTCTAAATTAAATTGTTATAAATATTAAAAAACATTTTGGCATGATACAATGTTCGACTCTCTTTATATATATTTCATTGTAACAATACGAAGATTTGAGGTTATTAAAAAATAATATATAATCAAATGGTACCGGAGTTTATTGTCTGACAATTAAAATCACATTCGTGGAAGATTTATTATTTTATGCTAGTTTTTTTTTAAAAGGTATTTATCCATATTTGAACTTAAACTATCCGTCGTTGGGTTGTTGGGGAACTATCGTGAACTGAACACTATCTCACGCCATTTGTCCCGGTCCTGTGCTGCCTTTTGAGAGTCGCTGAATGATAGGCGGTCCACTCTTTGATATCGTCTTCCCATCTCTTCCTTTGTCTGCCTCTTTTCCTTCCTCCCTGGACTGTGCCTTGCAATATAGTCTTTGCATGACCTCCAGTTCTTGTCACGTGTCTGTACCATCGTAGTTTCCTCTTCTTAATGGAGGTGAGAAGGTCCTCGGAGGGGCCAATGACAGTACTTATTGTGTTGCGGACCGCTTCGTTTGTGATGTGTGCTGTGTAGGAGATGTTCAGTATCTTTCGGAAACATCTCATCTCTAGCGCATTGATTCTTCTTTGGATGTCTGCATATTTACACCATTTAAACATTCAAATCCTTATACATAAAGCATAATTTTGTTTTATTTAAATGCATAATTATTTAAGAATATGTTTAATTGGCAATATATTTAAAAAAATAAGAAGTGTGTAACACATTGTCATGTAAAGCAATGTGAGCCCAGTTCCTTATTGGGATACAGCGCCATAAAAATTAGCAATTTATTTTTATTATTATTATGTGGATTTATTTCATCGCAAATCTGAAAACATTTGAGCAATACTTTCATCCCATTAACTGTGGTCACAGAAAATATGTTAAGCTACTATTTTAAAATAGATACACACATTTCGTAAATACAATTAAATTAGAATAGTTTCACTCATAACTGATGTAATATTAACTCCTAAATAAAAGCGTACAATACAAAGTGTTACTAGCCTGCTTTTTAGTAAAACATTGTTTTGTACTGGGCATCACATATCTATTATCAAATTTCACGTACGTTCAAGCATGCTGTAAATTTAATATTAAAAAGTAAAATAAAATAGCTTTTGCTATATGCTATTTTTAAGTTTCAACAAAAACAAACAACAACAAAAAAAAACAACAAATATACAAAAAAAACTTCTAAATTGGTTTGTCAAAATATATTTTTGCATCTTTAGTTTGAAGAGCTCTTACATCTTCTCCTTACTTTGTTCATTTATTAGAACAAATGTCAATATTTATTATTTTCTAAAATTAATTAAACCACACAAATAAAGATTGGTGGCCTGGATCCAAAGGACTTCAACAATATCCGTCCAGTTTCTAGCCGGCCGTTTGTTCCTAAACTTCTTGAGAGAGTAATATCACATCAGCTTGTGCAGCGTCGATATACTTAAGACTTACTTGATATGTTTCAATATGCCTATGGACCTGGTCATAGCTGCCAGACAGCATTACTCCCTGTCATGAATGATGCTCTTTGTAAGGCTGACCATGGTGATCTTACCATATTGGTCCTATTGACCTCAGTGCTGACCGTGGTTATCTTACCATATTGGTCCTATTGACCTCAGTACTGACCGTGGTTATCTTACCATATTTGTCCTATTGACCTCATTACAGACCCTTGTTATCTACAATATTGGTCCTATTGACCTCAGTACTGAACGGGGTTATCTTACCATATTGATCCTATTGACCTCAGTGCTGCCCGTAGTTATCTTACCATATTGGCCCTATTGACCACAGTGCTGACCGTGGTTATCTTACCATATTTGTCCTATTGACCTCAGTGCTGACCGTGGTTATCTTACCATATTGGTCCTATTGACCTCAGTGCCGACCGTGGTTATCTTACCATATTGGTCCTATTGACCTCGGTACTGACCGTGGTTATCTTATCATATTGGTCCTATTGACCTCAGTACTGCGTTTGATGTGATTGTCCATGAAATTCTTTTGTCAAGACTTTTGAATAAGGTTGGCATCTCTGAAACTGCACTTTGTTGGTTTTAATCTTACAAGGCTGACAGAGCACAACGTCTTGTGGTGAATTAGTCATTTTCTTTTGAGATAATAGTAAACTGTGGCATACCGCAGGGCTCAGTCTTGGGACCAATTCTTTTCTCCATCTACACCAGTGGTTCCTAACTTTTTGGGGTCCATGCACCCCTTCAGATGCCCAAAAAATTTCATGCACCCCCTCGTGAAACTTGCAGAAAATGCATAATAAACTATGTTTATTTTAGGAACACAACAGTTTTGACCATAGGCAACAGTGAATTTAGTGAGAGACCTGCTGCTTCTTATGATCAATCAGCGATTTAAATTTGGGGACTGTTTTGGACAAAGCAACTTTCATTTCATCCTCTACATTCAACTTATTCCTTGCCTTGGTTTTAATCGTCAAAGGTGTGGAGAATCCTGCTTCACAGAGATAGGTTGTGGCAAATGGAAGGAGAGTCAGTACTTCCCTCTTGGCTAGATGTGGGTAGGAATCTAGCTGGGCGCACCAACATTCAATCAATGTATTGCAGCTGAAGGCACTCCTCAGTACTTCTCTGGTTCTCAAATAAATCAGGTCATCTTTCACAAAGTCACTGTCATCAATGTTATCCAAGTCACAGAGAAAGGGATTGCGAATCCAAAGATCTGTCCTAGAAATGTCTTGACAGAAATACCCATCAAAGGACCTTTGCAATGTTGAAATGTGCTCTGAAATTTCCCCTTTAATGTTTCCAGGCAGTTAACCCTCAGTGCTTCCTTCTGCACCAGATATTACAACTTCGTCCAAGATTGGAAAGTTGGCCAAGTTAGACTTTTCTAGTCGCCGTTGGAATTGTGGCACTTTGTTAAGAAAGGCTTGCAATCTCTCAGTAGCATCAATTACAGTCACAGCAGGTCCTTGGAGAGATGTGTTCAACTCATTCAAGATGGTGAAGATGTCAGCCAGGTATGCCAAGTAATGAATGAAATTTGGAAAGTCAAACTTGTCTGAAAGTTCACTCTCTTTTTCTTGCAAGAAAATGGCAAGCTCCACTCTCAGTTCTACTAACCGAGAAAGTATCCGTCCCCTGGACAACCAGCGCACCTTAGTGTGGTAGAGCAGAACTTCATTCTCAGAGCTGACAGAACAACTTGAAGAGGCTGTGGTTCAAGGCATGTGAGCGGATAAAATGTACAATTTAGACTGCAGTAGAAAGAACTTACTTCAAGGTTGGAGGTAGAGTTTTGCATGCCAGTGCCTGACGATGAAGAATACAGTGTGTAGTGACAATATCTGGAACTTCTTTCTTTACCAGTGCTGAAAATCCTGACTTATTACCGAGCATGGAGGGAGCACTACCTGTGAAAATTTAAGAAAATTCTTGAAGTCCAGTCAAACTTATTTTCAATGAAGAATGCCCTGACTAGCTGCAGCACATCAGCAGCTTTGGTAGTAGCTAGGAGTGGCTTACAAAAGAGAAATTCCTCATTCAGCAATGCACTGAGAACATATCTCCAAAATACAAGAATCTGACTGCATTGGGCTACATCAGTGGATTCATCCAGCTGCATGCTAAATGGAAAAGGACTGCTTCTCATCTCGTACAAGACTAGATCCAGAATGTCTGCAGCCATGTCACTAATCCTGGAATGAATAGTGTCAATGGACAAAGGAACTTTCTTAACATGCTTCCTCTGCTGGTGGCCACACATCAGTTCCACCATCTCCAGAGCACAAGGCTTCACCAAAAGTATCCAATGGTGTGGGGCTTCTTGTTCTTTGCAATAAGATATGCAACCTTGAATGATGCCTCCAGTGCAGATTTCTGTGACAAAGAAAATCCAAGCTTGGGCAAGGGACCTGAGGTCAAGAAGCGAGCTCTCTTCTGCTTGAAGACCTCAACACTGTCCTTGGAATTGGATGGATGGACTTTCTCCAAGTGCTCTCATAGTCTAAAAAGCTACATGTTGTCATTGCACAGGATTTTTCCACAGTGGAAGCACTGAGACTTTTGTGTTCCATCTCTCTCTCTCTCTCTCTCTCTCTTTTCTTTTATTATTTATTAACGATTTTGAGGGGGTGATGACAATCGGAAAGTCGTACCAGTCACAGGCAAATTTTTAACTGACGAAGTTGATGTTTTTAATGACCGGAATTGGATGCTCAACTCAAGATTTTAGGTTTCAATGACAAATAATGGCTTACAATTATTGTTTTTAAGACCTTTGCAGCGTACAGAGCAATAAAAGGGAATGAGAAAAAAATCCCAACTATTACATCCGCTCAAAACAGTTACAGGGTCACCGGAAGAGATATATTTGACGTATTTGATGACAAAATTAAATTATTTTTAGAAAGCGGTGACGTAAAACACAAATTCCGAAGAACACGTAGAGCGAACAGTTCATTTTGCGAAAGTTTTTCCGTCAATTTTTTGGACATGCGCAGAACGATGCGCAAACGAGTAAAACAAAAGGTTTGTATATGGGCGCCCTTTAACGCGACATGCCTTGCTTATGGTTTATATTTTCAGATTATCTGTTTTTCTTTCTTTTTTTTTCCTTCTTCTTTTTTTTCTTCCTCTTCGCTGAATGGTTCATGCACCCCCTGGAACCTGCTTATGCACCCCAAGTGGTGCATGCACCACTGGTTAGGAACCCCTGATCTACACGATCCAGCTAAAACGAATCATTGAAGATCGTGGTATATTTTGCAAATTTTTGCGGATAACACAGAGCTTTACAAAAGTTTACACCCGGATTCTTTGAGCTGTGCTGCCGATGTTCTGTCTGTAAAAGAAGGTCATGTTGTAAAATCATGGATGGCATCAAACAGATTGAAGTTGAATAATGATAAGACAGAAGCAACTATTCGTGGCTCTGACACCTATCTTCGAAAATTATCCATATTATCGATAATAGTCGGCACTTCTGAGATCACTTTGTCAAACACCGTCAGAGATCTAGGCCTCTTTATCGACCATAAGCTCTCGATGACCTCACATATTGCGTCTGTGGTCAAATCTTGTTTTTCTCATCTTCGTGCAATGGATCAGTTGCGTTCTCAATCTAATAAGAGAACTGCAAATGCCATTGCATTTTTTAATACAGCTGAGACTGGATTACTGCAACAGAAATCTTTGAGGATTGCCAAAAAATAATTGCAGAGACTCCAGAGAATACAAAACGCTACAGCGCGGATTGTACTGAGAGGGAGAAAGTCAGACGCATTAAACCGGTGTAAAACGCCAGATTAAACCCCTCACCAGAATATACCAAGGGAAATTCTGGCTTTAAAAACTTTTTATTGCCAGATTAAAAATAAATAAAATTAATAATTTGATTAATAAGCCAAGTCAGTGAATCATAAAAGTTTGCAATCGTTTGAAAAGCAACAAAAATTATTTATCATTGCGCTTAGAGTATTTTTGAAAAAATTATAATAATCATGTAGTGCTTAATTTTGTCAATTTTTAAAAAAAAATGAAGCTGATGCCATCAATATTTTTATAGACTAAAATAATAAGTGATCGCCCTTTGCACATAAACAAGTTTTTTTATTATTTTTATTTATTTGTAAATACAAAATCTTTCCTACGTAAGAAGTGAGTTTAACTTCTATGACAAAGCTAAAATACCAATAGAATGTCTAAATAATTAGTCATTGATCAATTAAGTACTGCATAATCATGTTTGTCCAAGCAGTATATTCTGACCTGTGGGAGGTATATATTGGCCTGTTTATATTATGGCCTAGGCTAGAGTAGATCCGGGTATGTATAATTCTTAACCAAAATTGGTACATAAATACAAAATGGCACATTTTAAAATACTAAAGGGAATTGAATTTCTAAATTTTTATTCCTTCGGGCCGGGATTCCCAAGATTGTTTTTTTGTTGTTGTTTTATTTTAATTATTTTTTGAAACCCTTAAGATTTAATTTCTCATCCGATTTTACGAAAAACCTTGACAAATATTGACAAATATGTTCATCATGATTCAAATCGCACTTTAAACATTGGCCAACGGCAGGATTTATCTGATTGACAATAAAACTTTTTTGAAAACATCTTGTCGTTTTTTTTTCTTGTATGAGCATCATAACAAATTATTTAAAATATTAGCTTCTGTGTAAATGGATGATTCTTGATCAAAGTTAGTACATTGTCCATATTTTAAAAAATGGGGCAATGAAACCCTGATGTACATTCCATCGAAGCCTTGAACCCTATTTTTTTAAAAACATATACGACTTTACTTCTGATTCGATTTATCTTGATTTTAGTAAAGATTGTGTAAAGAGCATTGCTAAAAATATTGAAAAGAATACACTTTTCCCAAGAGTTAAGACATTAATATATGATGATCTAGCTCATGGCATTGAGTGCAGTGTTAATACTTTTTTAATTTATTTGAGTACAAGTGCACGAGTAAAGTTTTATTTCCACACATGAGTAGACCTTTATTTTATTTATATGTACTCTAGACTAGTGGTTCTCAGCATGTGGTCAACGGACCACTTGTGGTCCGCGGAGATGTCCTTGGTGGTCCACGAACAAGGGATGATTTTTTTTTAATATTAAAATCACGAAAAGGCGTACTTTTTGTAACTTTTTAAAAATATATTGATTAGTTTTAATTACTCGATGGCGATAGAATAGCGACTAAAATACTTTGATTCTTTGTTTACTTTTAGCTATACCGAAAATCACATGAAGTCACTATAGATTCTAGAAGACTCATGTTGTTATATTGACATTCAGAAATAATTTTTTGAAACTATTGAGTAAATTAACCTTAATCAAATATTATAATTATTACATTAATAAACACATGACAAATTTCTAATAAAGAAAACAACCGTGGTGGCTATACGAGTCACAGAGGCCAAAAAGCCTGGCTATTTAGGGGAGGGGGAGGAGTTTAACAGACTCTTTGAATTGTGTGATGATGTGAAAGACTTGGAGAAGAAAAAAAAAGCATATTGATAGTGTATTTGAACGACAGCTTAAGGGTTGCTATTCTGGCTTACTTGGCTTTTTTGAAGAGCTTAATAAATTTAATTCATCTCTGCAAGGAAAGCTGACAAATTGTATTACTCACTGACGAAGTTTTTGCTCTTACGAAAAAAGCTTGATCTTTGGAAGACACGATTATTTAAAGGTAACTTTCACATGTTTGATCAATTGTACGAATATACCGATATGCTGAAAACAATAAACAACTGTTGATAACTTTGATTACTGACCATATTCAATCACCGCATGATCAAATTTAACTTCTACTACAGAGTTTTTCGTTGGTTTCCATTCCGTTTCTTGCACACATTGATTCATTAAATTTAACAACGTCGAATTTAAACAATTTCATTGAACTGACCAGCGATACCACTTTGAATATGTTACATCATAAAGTGAGATTGATGAAGTTGTGGAGTACTCAGAACTGTCTCGGAAAGCTTTAAAAATACTTTTACACTTAACCACATTATATCTTTGTGAATGTGGATTTTCTGCATTGGTAACAAAAAAAATAAATAAATTAATTAAAAAAAATTTAAAAAATAAAAAAACGATGGAGTCTTTCAAGTATAAGACCTCGTTTGGATATTAAGTGATGAAATGTACAAGCTCGAGGCTCGTACTAAATAAACTAATGTAATAGTCTTACTAATACTAACTACTGCTTATGACTTTAAGTTCTTTACAAGTAAATAATAATTGAATAATACTATAAGACTAGTGTAGGTGACATTTGCTCGTTACACAAGAAAGCCATTACAATCTGTTTCCATTCAATAATATTGTAATTATCAGAGCTGCGGAAATTAACGATTAATTTCTCGATTAATCGTAAAAAATTTGTAACGATTAACATTTTTTTAACGATTAATCGAACCACCACTTATGTACTGGAAGTCAAAAAGTAAAATATTTCGGCCGATAAATATAAACTAATTTCCGTACGATTACACGAACATTTAGGTTTTAAACTATTGACTGACTTGAATGTTCAAAAAGTTGATAAAGGTTATTGTGTCCATTGAAAGAAATCCTTTGCCTGTCATGCAATGTTCCCTCTAAGTCTAGGCTTCGTTGGTCCGTGTGCAAAGTTTAAAAAAATAAACTCTTGTGCAAAGTTGCACAACGTCCATTTTTTGTGCAATATTTTAAAAATTTTGCTGCACGGTCATTGTAAACTCCTGCTGGCGTCGGTCAAATATCTGCGCAGCCGCGCTACTTAAAGGGAACATTGCTACCACGGTTCTAACACTTCGCTTACATATCACCTGCAAACCAAACATCCACTACAGTATCACAAACTTCAACCTAGACAATCTAAAGCTATGTGAACGTGTGTTCAGCTCGGCTGGTTATACGTATATTGTGAATAAGACCTGCTCATCACTTGAACCAAATAATGCAATACACTTGTCTGTTTGCGCTGTTGGTTAAAAGATGTCATGAAAAGAAGACATTCCAGTGTTATTCCGATTTTCAACAAGTACGTTTAATAAATGTTACTTATGACACCATACAATTCAATTTTTGGCTTTAATCTAAATTAACGATTAATTATTCGTTAATTTTTCAAAAGTCAACGATTAAATTTAAATTAATCGTTAACAGCCCTAATAATTATATATACATTTCCAGCACGGTAGTAGCACAATTTTAACTAGTGGTCCACGGCTAAGACACAATTTTTTTAAGTGGTGCTTGAATCTTTAGAGGTTGAGAACCACTGCTCGAGACCATTAATTAAGCCTAATAACAAAGTTTTCAAATTTGTGTGTGTGTGTCCTGCACTATGGGATTCTCTCCCATTTCACATTTGTAACATTCCTACTATTTAGACCTCCAAAACTGCACTCAAACACATCTTTTAAAACTATATTTTATGGACTGAGAATCGGACCTATTTTATGATATGAGTTCTCATAAATAATATTATTATTACGAAGTAAACAATCACGAAAGAAGGAAGTGACAAATTGAAATTAAATTACATATTAACCTGCACTAGTCAATTACATATAAAGATTAGGGGGTCCTACATGAGCCATGATGTAGGCCTATACCTAGTCTTGCATTGTGATTTGATGTTATATTAATTTCAAATGATTATACATATTAATATTGCTTTCGATGTTTAGGTACATACGTAAACATCCTAGCTTGCCGGTTGAAATTATTTGAAAATGATTATTTAATAAGACTTCTTGTTACATGATGTGGTCAGACAAAAACAAAATTTTGAGATTATCTGAAAGAATATGATAAAAAAATAATGATCTTAATTATAATTTATTAAAGTCAACATTTAAGTTATTCCATTTTAAATACATCATTTTTAGCAGAAATTTTTTTTTAAATCCCTTTATGTTTTTTTTTATTGACTTTTCCGTAAGAATGAGAGGAAGTTGTGTAAAAGTAAATAACGGGGGAAAAGTCTCTAATAAAAATGCAGGACTAAACACAAACAATAGATAAGCGTAGGACGCAATAATTTTCTGTATAGAAGGAGCGCCTGTAACAGATAGATAAGATTTAGATTACTCAGTGTTTCGTAAAAAAAAATTGTCGTTACAGTTTGCTGAAAAACAATCAATGTTTTAGTAACACAATTAATTATTTTCAAGTTTGAGATGCGCTTCTGAGAAAAGGTTCGCACCAAAGTAGTCTCAACTTTAAAACACAAACTAACGTCGAATGATTTGAGACATTGAACGGAAAAGGTAAGCTATAGGAAGCAAACATGACGTATTGGTACACAATTAATTTCATTTAAAGTAAATATCGATGAAATGCTAAAACAGTATATGTGGAAACTTCTGTTACCTGTTTTGTTCCAAAAAACAGTTCGTGGTAAACAATAAAAATTTAACAAAATACGTTCATCTTAAAATAATATATAATCATTATTACTAAAGCAAACAAATAACATAATTTTAGAGATACTTAAGTCTTATATAACTTAATTTAATGTGTGTAGTTAGTACGTTAAACACTAAAATGTTTCAATTAAATTTTAACTATGATCATGTTACAAATTTACCTAATACATCTACAACTAAAATAAATTTTAAATTTGATCACGTTAAAATTTCTACTTAACCGAAAGTAATTACAAAGAATATATCTCTTGAGTTTAAACGGTTACAGCCTTCGCCATATCAATGGGCCTGGATTTTGCTGTTGCTCTTCCCAGATTAATGGATGAACGAGTGGACACAAAACCAGTTTTGTTTATTATGACAACGTTTGAAACTAGAGAATTCCAGGTAATTTATTTCGCAATAAACTAACATTTTGAGTTGGGAAAAGTAGAAAGCTTTATATTAAGTTTAGCAAATTTAAGATTCAATTGAAACGTTCTAAACCTTCTCATAGAGAGAGTGTTCAAACATTTAAATCGTCAATAATGTACATTTTCATCAAAATATTTCGGACTTCTTTGTGTGCTTATTTTAGACCAATATATAGCATTCGACAATCTGCTGGATAACCCACATGTCAGGACTGTTACAATACAAGTCACATTGCGATCTTTAGACGATGACATAAAAGAAAATCACTGACTGAAGGTGTAAAGACAGTTGTAAAATATATCATTTACTTGTGCCGATGTCATAATTACTACTGCTATTACATTGCACAATTATATTTTAGAGACTATACATGAAATCGCAGTTGTGATCAATTAGATTACGTTTCGTTGCAGGTAAAATTTGAATTTGTTGACCTAACTTTATTCATACCAGTGTCCCAACAGACAGCGGGTAAATACCTGCTTCAAGATAAATACGAGTAAGTACCCATGCTTTCTATGATGAGAAGAGGCTACGAATAACGTGTGCAGCTCGAAAAAATGAGAGTGTCGAGCGTGAGGGAGGGAGAGAAAGAGAGAGGTGTGGAGTACACATTTTTTGGAGCACTTAAGTGCAAAATTAAAAAAGGAGAGTGATTTTTATGAAAGGCAAGAGGGATAGAAAGAAGGGGGTAAGTGAGAAGAAAAACTTTGGAGAAAGAACGATTGGGGCCTTGAGAATAAGAGACAGCCAATATGAATTATTATTAAAAATATATGACAATTGCCTGGCGGAAGTTTGTGTAGGAGCAAAAAAGAAAATCTGGTATGTAGGATATTTTCCGAGTCATGTTAAAAAGCAGTTAAAAACCAAATGCAGCATTTTTAACAGAAATGAAAAGAAGAGGCGGTTCACTCAAAAACAAATGTCATAATCACTAATCTCGATTCTAAAACATTTCTGATGGACCACCTAAGTAATAAATTGAATATAAAACAATAAAGAATCCAAGTTGATACAAGCGTACATGCTCTGCCAGATAAACCACCAGTGGTGGAAACTGAGTCGCCAACGCCAGAGTCTGTGGAATCAAATGAACGCTGACCATCGTCCTACGAAACCTTATTAGACCCCGAAAGAGTAGCCCAACTGTTGACTTCGTAGTGCGAGCTAGATGTAGCTTGTAAGGCTAGTCCTTTGGTCAGAAAATGTTGTATGGTACTGTCAAACATATAGTGCAGGTTGCGAACGTTCTAAAGCTACATTAGGGTCGTCACACATCTTAAAGTTCCGCTGATCACGTAGAGTAACAGTCATTCTCGAGTAATATCTCTTGGTAGGATAATTCCCTCTTGCAATCTTTACCCCAAAATCATTTTTCTGACTACTTTCCAATATTTCGTATTCTTTCCTTGTGGCATTTACCGTTATTAACCGACATTTTATTTTAAGCTATCAATTCTTAATCATCAAACCAAATATTCTCGATGTTATATCGTCTTTCCCCCCCTCTCACCTCCCCCGTTTCTTTGATTCTTTACTTTCTCGCTATTTATTGTTAGACACATTTTATTAATCCCTCTTTTACTTTTGAATATTCAAAATGCACTTGATTCTAAATTAATATGTACAAAAACAGGAACGGATACTTCTAACTTGAAAAACAAAACTAATGACTAATGCCAATGTTTTATTTTTTTTAAATAAAAAATTGATTAGAAATTTAGATTCATAATATTTCTTAAGTTAACTTGAATGGAATGTTTTAATATTAAATAAACTAGGTTAGACGTCCAAGTAGGACCTAAACCTTGTTACCACTTTTTATCTGAAAAAACTCCGTTTGGTCTTACGGTCCATATGTTCAACGAGCACTCGTCAGCTTCGTCTTTGACTGCACTTCCAATCAGCGCATGGGGGAGAGAATATTTCACCGTCAATTTAAGGTAATATAATTTATCAAAGTGTTTAGACACGTTTTTTGTAGTTTATTAGAATACGAGTAAACTTGTCCAGCTCTCCCATATTATTACCGTGTTCAGAGGCCGGAACTAACTTTTTTTTATCATGCTTGTCTTAGATTTTAGCTCTTTTTGTCATGCGTTTTATTTGGATATTTATTACCTTATTCTTCCTATCACGTGTGAAACGATTAAAAAATGTTCGAGTTTATTCTCACAATTATTCAGTGCACACAAAAACTAATAATTAACTAATTACAAATTATTAGCCTATAGGTAAATGTCTTTTGACAACTACGTAGCCTGGGATAAATGAAATTTCTTCAGAGTCTAGGAAACTAAATCGTTCTTTTTTATTAAATAATTCAGCCTTTTCTTGAACGTTACTCATTAAAAAAAAATTGTATTCATTTCGTATTTTGCAACATTGATTGAATTTATATTTAATTTGTCTCTGCTTACAGGGGGCAGCCATCTATTCAAATAATCTCATCAAATTACCTAAACAACATTACCATAAAATTGGTTTTGTTTCGGACCAACATGACAATATCATACAACGATACGGTTTATAAAAATAAAGACCACTTTAAAATTGTGCTTGAAAAGTAAGCCGAATTTTCCTGGTTGTGGTATGTTTTAATAGTTTTCTTTCTTTTTAAATATATAATATTTTAAAATAAATATTAGTTTTGGATTTGAAAATTTGAATGTTATAAAATTGAATAATGTGTCCAGTAATTTGTTTAGTCGACATTGCGAACTATTTTATTTTAAATTGAATAACAGCCAAGTTGCTGGAATTCTATCTTATTAAGTTACTTATCTTTGGGGTAAAATCCTCGCTGGAGACAACTTTGGGAACAAATGGTACTAGCAATGGGCAGAATAAATGATGTTTATGTGTGACACAGTTTCCACCATTGATTTGTTCGGCTTAGCTTGGGCATCTTTGCATATACTCCTCTGGCCATACATACATACATACATACATACGTACGTACGTACATACATACATACATACAAACATACATACATACA
This sequence comes from Ampullaceana balthica, assembly GCA_944989445.1. Classification (NCBI taxonomy): domain Eukaryota; kingdom Metazoa; phylum Mollusca; class Gastropoda; family Lymnaeidae; genus Ampullaceana; species Ampullaceana balthica. The sequence goes on along the minus strand of CALYLW010001036.1, from coordinate 62,747 downwards.
CACACACACACATACATACATAAATACATACATACATACATACATACATACATACATACATACATACACACACACACACATACATGCATACATACATACATACATACATACATACATACATACATACATACATACATACATACATACATACATACATACATACATACATACATACATACATACATACATACATACATACATACATACATACATACATACATACATACATACATACATACATACATACATACATACATACATACTTACATTCATACATACATACATACATTCATTCATACATACATACATACATACCAACATACATACATACATACATACATACATACATACATACATACATACATACATACATACATACATACATACATACATACATACATACATACATACATACATACAGACATACAGACATACATACATACATACATACATACATACATTCATACATACATACATACATACATACATACATACATACATACATACATACATACATACATACATACATACATACATACATACATACATACATACATACATACATACATACATACATACATACATACATACATACATACATACATACATACATACATACATACATACATACATACATACATACATACATACATACATACATACATACATACATACATACATACATACATACATACATACATACATACATACATACATACATACATACATACATACATACATACATACATACATACATACATACATACATACATACATACATACATACATACATACATGTATACTTACATACATAAATTCATACATACAAACATACACACTCATATAAATTACTCCCTAATGCCTCCCTTTGCATGATTATTACATTATAATAACTCATTAGACTACAGGTGACCAGACCCTTAGTAATTGAGAGCCGTTTTAAAATATTTAAAAATTGTTGAGAGTTGCATTGAAGCATTATGAGTCATAAAACCTGGCTTGGAAATCTTTCAGTAATCCTTTTAATATACCTTTCATAAATTGCACGCGAGCCGCAATGTGAACACAGAAGAGCCGCATGCGGCTCGCGAACCGCGGTTTGACCACCGTTGCTTAGAACGTGAAGGTTTCCTAAGCAGACTTCTTCATACATCAGCTAACTATGACTCGATAGACAACTTAAATGGCCAATACGTGCCCACCTTGAAGCAATCTATCTACTTAGACATATAGCTAGTCTTTACCCGCTCAACAAAAGACGCTTCATGTTTTCCTGTCGCATTTCATCAATAAACAAGCCCACCTCTGTGTTACCCCTTAAGTCTCCAGGATTCTAACATTCCGTAAGGTCATTGACCTTATGCCTAACTAATTCAGCGGCACACCAAAACGGGAATCTCAAGCTAACTAAGTGCCTCATCTCAACCCAGATCTCCACAACACTTTGATCTGGGTTATATTGTTAATTTAACTCAATGGGTATCACCAACCCTAGCTAAGACACTGATTGTTTAATCGTGTAACCTGTTTTTTTACTTTATTTTCTAAATTTAAAAACCTTGGCTACATTTGATTTGTTAAATTTTCTCCAGTAACTTTAGTAAACGCTACCGATAATAGACAGTAATAATGTTTTTGAATTATTTTAATGCACACATAGAAATCGGTAATTTCGTTTAGGTCCTTAACACATGATCTACCCACAAACGTAAAGAGTGAATTCTTGTTCCGAAATATCGATGTCACGTTCTCGTATTACTTGATCATCTTTGTATTTCAGTTCATTTGTCTGATATTCTTTTAAATAACTCTGGGCAATTAACCAACTCTAAATATGTGTCTATACAGGCATACATCCACTTAGCCCGCAAATTGCTACGCCCCTGACAAAGCTTAAGATAGCTCAATTTCCAATAATCATACAGAAATGAATGTAGAACAAATACAAATTATGTTTTAAGTAATAAAGTTTAATAAAACAATTATTTATAATTTCCAATAATTAAGGGGAGGGTTTATGTTAACCCGGAGACTTCATTTTAAAACAAAGTCTCCGGGGGCGACTTTGTTTTAAAATAAACTCTCCGGGGGGAGACTTTATTTTGGGGGAGACTTTATTTCGTGACACCGGCATTGCAGCCTAGTCCCAGAAACAGTAGTGCAGGAGGCTAATGCGTTGAGTGAGCCCTACGCTTTTACAATGTTGTATGGAACTATCTAGCAGATGTGGCAGGTTGTCTAAGTACTAGCCAGAGCTTTAATAGAGTAATCTAAAGTTGTTTGTTTTAGAAATCTGATTAGATAAGCGGAAATTCTCTCTAGATCTATGGTGACTGCAATATTTTCAACGCTATAACAAATCGTCGAAAAATGATTTTAATTGCTTATTTGACAGGAAAATAAAACTGTTAATAATAGTTTCATTCCTCAATCATTTTGTTATTAATTTCAATCTCTTAATCGTATTTGTTTGTGTGTGTGTGTTAGAGAGAAAGAGAGAGAGAGAGAGAGAGAGAGAGAAAGAGAGAGAGAGAGAGAGAGAGAGAGAGAGAGAATGTGGTTCAGTGTTATATTTAGTATTTCATTAGGTGAGGACATAGCTAAGATTATTTAATGTAATTAGAACGACAGAAAGTCGTTGACTGTGCTTAAGTGAAGCAACAGAGACAATCCCATTTAGTTATTTATTTTTTATTTTACTTTATTTCTCTGTAAGAGTTGTTGTTTTCAATCATAGATTGGAAGCCTTTGCCATATCATCTTGCGCAGACGACAAATACGAAGAAGGCGACATGTCTAGTAAGTGAAGGTCTATAGGCGCGCAACTGTTATCATTAGCTCACTTAGATAAAGATGAGTTACACAGGAATAGTCTTAGGCCACTCACCACTGCTACTCTAATGGAAACATTGTCTGGACATCAAATTAACGTTCATTATAATCAAGAAATGAAATAATTGTAGAGTAAATTAAAATGCATTGTAACTATATATAGAAAAAAAATGTTAGCATTAGTCTCAAAAATTATTTGACGTGATGTTGCTTGTATCCATTCGTTTCTGTATTTTTTCAGTGTATAAAATTACACTAGGCTACTTATTTGGACAACAAAAACCATCGCGGTTAAATGATGTGAACGTACATTTAAAAGCTGAAGAAAATATTATTTGTGCATTATTATATGACTCTACCAAACGTATCATAACCTTGATTTGAATGTTTCAGATACCCTTGTTCCATTTAACTTGTATATTAAAATCATACGTTGACTAGCCTTTAAATTATACTTTATTGGTTAAATCATCCCTAGATTATTTTAAATTAGCAAAAAGTATTTTCACACGGTTCAAATACCAGTGTGTTGTGTCGGGGCTCACTGTTTTCTCTACCAGGTACTAAAATCACGGGCGAATATCCGGTGGGCGTCGTGAGTGGTAACTGCCTGACTGTCACGGATACGTACACTTGTTTATGGAGTATCAAAAAAGAGACGAGCCAATATAAGGATGGCACCGCTGGTAAGTAGAGACACACAAGAAATTGGCTATTCAGCCAAATCAGACGAAAAAGTAGCTTTAGGTTGGGAAAGCTATACAAGTGGCAGGTAACCTAACAAGAAAAATGCCATCAATTAGATCCACGTGATAGACTAGATCGTAGTCGAAGGCAATTAGCATGTAGGAGGCAAGAAAGAAAGAGGATGGATGTGGTTATTGGCAAGATAAATAAAAAAAACGTAAACAACAAGTTTTTTACTATAAATCCTCTATGTACGAGAATTAACTAAAAGAATGTTCATTATAATACGCAGCGCAAGACCATCCAAAAATACAAAATAGTAGTTGTGTCGTAAAACATGTTTAATATAATGCACACCGATCAGGAATATGTTTATAAAAACTGTTGTCAATAAAATGAGCACCTTATTGCGCGACAGAAAGGTTGTTCAATATAATACGCACCGCGACGCTATATCTCTAAAAATAACATGATACATAGGAATAAATAAAATAATCTAAAAATTCAATAATTTAATGACGGTACATGCGATCGATCTGAAATTTTGATACATGTTTTTATCATTGGCACAAAACTGCCTGCTAAATTTCAGCTCGCTAGCTTACGAGGAAGTGGGTTAAAATCGATCCAAAGTTTTGGCGACAGGGCGCAACCAGACACCACGAGTTAATATAAAGGATTTAATAAGAAAAACCCGTAAAAAACCAAGTTTTTGACTATAAATCCTTTATGTACGAGAAGTAATTAAAAGAATGTTCATTATAATACGCAGCGCCAGACCATCCAGAAATACAAAATTGCAGTTGTGTCGTAAAACATGTTTAATATAATGCGCACCGATCAGGAATATGTTTATAAAAAGAGCTGTCAATAAAATACGCACCTTATTGCGCGACAGAAAGGTTGTTCAATATAATACGCACCGCGACGCTCTATCTCAAAAAATAGCATGATACATAGGAATAAATAAAATAATCTAAAAAATCAATAATTTAATTACGGTACATGCGATCGATCTGAAATTTTGATACATTGTTTTTATTATCGGTACGAAACTGCCTGCAACATTTCAGCTCGCTATCTTACGAGCAAGTGGGTTAAAAATCGCTCAAAAGTTTTGGCGACAAGGGTGGGCGGTCGGTCGGGCGGCCGCAGACACCACGAGTTAATATAAAGGATTTAATAAAAACTAGCTTTATTTAAGCTGATCAATTAGAGCATGAAAAATTGTTGATAAAGGAAGGCTATGTATGAGAAAGAGAAAGACAAGATAGAGGCAAGGATATAGGCAAGGATATAGGCAAGGATATAGGCAAGGATAGAGGCAAGAATAGAGGCTAGGATAGAGGCTAGGATAGAGGCAAGGATAGAGGCAAGGATATAGTCAAGAATAGAGGCAAGGATAGAGGAAAGGATAGAGGCAAGGATAGAGGCAAGGATGGAGGCAAGGATAGAGGCTAGGATAGAGGCTAGGATAAAGGCAAGGATAGAGGCAAGGATAGAGGCTTGGATATAGGCAAGGATAGAGGCTAGGATAAAGGAAAGCAAGAAAGTTTGTGGAAGGGCTTGAATGTATAACTTTAGGAAGTGGTTTATTTGATCATTTCATGAAGATTAGTTTATTTATGAGGGCGGGGGTTGTGCCTAAAAGCACGTTCATATAAACGGATGTCTTAAATTTACTTTTATATAAGACTGGCTTTCTTGCTGACTTTACAGAACTCTTCTCATAGATGATGTAGTGCGCAGTATCGAAGATTACATAGTGCCTTTACTTACATATAATCTAGTGCTCTTGGTTACACGTAATGTTGTACTAAATTTAGCATGCGATATAGCACTTTGATTTACATACCGTCTCATGTTCTGTTTTTATCACATTCTACAAGAGATGCTGATGCCGACGGACTACTATGGAACAGAGTTTATTCTCATAACCCTGCCCAACAGACGTGTGCCGAGCGAAGTCATTGTTATTTGTCCAAATGAAACGGGAAACGCCGTGGTCAACATGAGCATTGGATCTAGTGGACTCATGAAGACATTTCTCATAGGAATCATTGATATCTTTCACGTTAGTAATTTACATTTCGAGATGTGCTAAGCAAGGGAGGTAAGCGGGATACAATTTGTGGGCGGCGTATTTAATCTCTAATCAGGCCAAGCTATTTTTTAACACTTAATATTATTTTAAGAAATAAATATTATAAGAGGGTGAAATTTGTATTCCAATTATATTTTAAATCTTTATTTATTAGTTAGTTTCCAGTAAAGTAATTAAAAAGTTAAGTTCCTGAATTGTTTTTTCCCCTTGCAATACATTAACCCATGTGATTTGTGATCTGTTAGACAATATGGGTGATAAAATAGAACACACACACATACAAACACACACATATATTGTAGAGAACCTGATTGGTACCGGTTGTAAGCACCTCGTACTTGTTGGTTAGTAATTTAGTTTCTCTCTTGGTTACTATTCAGTTACACTTTGTCTTCTGCTCTCGTTCTAAAATCTCAAACACCAAGACTGTTACTACACTAAATACTTCTGTTTGTTGGTTCACTGGTTGTTTTACTTTCCCATAACACTAATTACTATAGTCCTTCTACGTCAAATGGCTACAAGTACAACACGACTGTCCAAGCAACTAACCAACATTTTCCTAGTGGTGCGACCCCCGGAGTCGACATTTCGCACATCTGTCGTCGCTGACCACTTTCTTGGGGCTCGGTCTATTCATCTACCCCAAGCTACTGACCGGAGCGTTTCTCGCCTTTGCTCAGTCAGTCGTGGGCTACCCTTTTATCTCCATTCTGGCGGTCTTACGCCCCCGCCCCAAAATCCAGGGACCTGCCGTGTCTTTGACTGCTAACCACCGTTAACGGCCCTAGGGCTTCCACAATATATTAGCAACTTTCATCGTGAGTATTGTATAAAAATGAAGCTGTATGATTTCATCGTGAAAAAAAAATTGCGAGAAGACTATAACCATTCGACTGTTTATTATACAACACTTAAAATTATTTTTTTTTATAAAAGAATTATAATGAGGTTGTATTTTGTTATTATTTTTTCAACTGGGGATGTAACTCTATTTTTTTCTAGATAGAGATTCGAGAGAATGCCAAGGTATCAAGCGATTTGCCAATTCAGATTATGTATATTCAACGCAGTAATTGTTTCTACGCATATTTTGGAGAGCTCGAGGAATATGGTGACGTAGCACTAAGCCTTGTGCTGCCAACGTCTTTATTTTACATCGCTTATGTTTGGAGGTAAGGACGGTTTATGGCTGAAGGTCCAGGTATTGTGGGCACAGGACTGTATATAAAGAGAAACTTTCGTTAAAACAATATTATTGTGTTAACAAGACCTTAAAAAGAGTGGTTCTATTAATTGACACATTATTTCTTACAAATTTAATATTCTTCAAAGATTTACTTAGAGAAGCTAACGAGACCTTGAGAATACTTGAGCTGTTGAAGAGGCAAACATTTGAAAAAATAATGTTAGCTTTTCCTATTAAAAGAAGAAATAGCAATTCAAATTGGGGCCGTTGCAATAAAACAATATTGACAATTACACATTCTTTTTATTCTCTTATCTTGTGTGCGAAATGTATCACAAATAAACTATTATGATCAAATTATCATTTAAAGGAATACATTTTAAAACATACAGTAATAAATCATGTACCTGAATTTCAGCTATCCAGAGTATGCGAAAGTGAATTATGCTGTATTTATTGTACCTTTTCATGAAACCAAGCACCTCTATTTGAACAAACGCCACTTGACTATGAAGTAAGTGTGCCTCACTTGAAAGATATTACAGTCATTTTTAAAAAAAAGATGTTAAATACTTTGACATGTTTGCCTAACGGCAAATTATTGTGACAATTTCAATATCAGAAGGAAATTAGCCTTATTTTTTTAAAATTTATTTAAAAAGACTTGCTATTCATTTCGGTTCGAACGATATGACTCACTAAATTCGCCGCTCCACCCCTGCACTGCTGTTTGCCTCACTTATTTCCGTAATGTCGTTTAGCCAACCATGAGAATATAGTAAAAAAAGACAATGAGAAAAAATGACTAAGAAATTTGAAATTTACATAAATAATGGATTTCATTGAAGCTTGACTAACGCCAGTCAGAAAATATAACTGTATAATAAAAGTAAATTTTCTATCTTTTGAGGCGAAATTCTTATGGTGGAAACTAATGGCTTCAGGGTTAGGGGTCACGCGGTAATCTACGAGGCAGTGCTGGGGGGGGGGTGAGATCTTAGAATTAGTGGGCCTCTCTCTCAAGGCTCCAAAATAAATTAAAGATGGTTAAAATATGTATTAGGCTGTAGTGAGTTACGGAGCTGTGGACTTTGCGCAATAACTTTATATAGTCATGCCTTGAGTGAGCAAAAATTATTTATATATATATATAGTTTTCATAATCTTTCTTTTCGATAAACCTAAAAAAGAACTATTTAGAAGAGCTTACAATTTGCTAGTCTTGACTTGCCCAGTAGCTTATCAAAAACCTTTTTCTGCTATATTCACTTAAGACCTTGGAGTTTCGTTGCTGGAGCACCGATCTTTCGGGTTAAACATTTGTTGATTTCACCAGGCGACTATTATGTTAACTCGGTCCCGATTTTCAAGTTTGGCTGCTATCTGTACGGTTATGGCCCCGGTATGGCTTACATGCATCCAGCAGGATATCAGGTAAAAAGTAACACACAAAAAGTTATATAGCATTAACAATTACACAATTTTTTTCTTTAAGAATACTAAGAAATTAACATTAATTATGTTCAGATAGATTCAAATGCGTCACGCAACGAAATGTGTGTTCAGAAATGTGAAGAAACTTTTATTATAACCAGGATAATTTTTTTCCTATTCTCAAGTACAAGGTGTTTCTCAAAAATGTTTAAAATACATTCTTAACTTCACAGGTTCTTTATTTGAGAAATGAGGTAAAATAAAGTGTAAGAAATTTAAAATGTTCTCAAGTGCAATCAAAATGTATTTATGTTATTTTGTTTTAAATGTTTTGTAATGAAACCTTTCCTACAATATGAAGCTGAGAAATAGAGAACCACCGCTGTGTACATGAAGACCATCGACTCATTTATCAATATTGTCTAAAAAAACATTTTGGATGCCTAACAGAATTAGCAACATGAAGTTGTGGCACAGGATAAGACAGAAGACCGTAGAACAAGAGATGCTACGGAAACGTTGACCATTGATCGTTATTATCTTCGTAAACCTGCCTACACGGCAAGACAAGGCCTGGACTGGAACATACAAGGACAACGGAAATGAGGCCGACTTAGTACTAGTTGGTGGCGAGATGTGGAAGCAGATATCAAGAAACTTGGGTACACTCGGAAAGAGCTTAGGAGACACGCGCTCGGGAGAGAGATGCCAGGGGAACTATTGTACGCAATCCTTGGAAGGAACGCAGACCTCGATGACGATCGACTGCTTTCCCACAACATGAAAAAGTAAAATAAATAAAATCATTTAGTTTTCTTCAAGACATTTTTTTCTTGTATTGCAGTATGTTTTAAAAAACAAAAAAATATTTCAGGATTGCAAACTAAGTAAAGAAAAACAACTGATGTATGATGGTATTGATAATGACTGTGATGGTCGCATAGATGAAGAACGAAGAAATAACATCGGTAAGGTTAAAGTTCTACTATTTTCTCACTAAATAAACCAGTATAATAAAACATGAAACACAAATAGAGATTGGGGAAAACCCTAATCAGATCTTTTCTTTTATTGATTTTGATAGATATGACTAAATCGTTTGAAACGGACAGATATCAATTAATTATATCATCACACAATTGAAAACTGATGTTTTCCCTTTCTATGTGAATACTATTGATGGCAATAATACAATTAATATAATCTTGAAATTAATATATAAACCTGAATTTTAATTTGGGATAAATTTAAATGCACAATCTATTACCTGGAAACAAATATTTGTAAACACATTTAAACTTTTGAGAAAAACATTATTTTTAGATGATGATCTTGACAACCTAATAGACGAGGACCTCAGCATCGAATACAATGGTAGGTTTTAATGGGTTTTAAAGACAATGGCAGGTTTAATTGGAATTAAACACAATGGTAGGCTTGATTGGGATTAAACACAGTGGTTGCTTTATTAGGGATTAAGGACAATGACAGGCTTGATTGAGTTTAACCAAAATGACAAATTTGATTGGTATTTTTAAAAATAGTGGGTTCAATTGGGATTAAACACAATGGTAAGTTGTTGTTTTGTTAGCCCCCCCCTCGCCATGATCGCGTAGTCGTAGGGGGGTTCTAATGTTTCCATCTGAACTTTCTCGGGGCTTGGTAGAACTGGCGGCGCCTATCTCCTCTTCAAGTCAACGTTGGATTATTTAGCAACAGTCGTTCATCAATATTTTTGTTGTGGCTTAGCGTGGGCAAGATCCCACAACCTCAGCTTGTGAGGCGAGTCAACTATTGATGCTATTTTTGAACACAATGGTAGGCTTTAATAAGCTTGAATGCGATCCTAGGTTTGAAGATATCGGGTTTCAACACAATACCTTGCTAAATAAGATAACCAATCTTCATTGGGAAAAGTCATTCTGGAAAGAAAGAAGTACAGTGATACCTCGAGATACGAAATTAATCCGTTCCTGGGTGGCTTTCGTATCTAGGAACTTTTGTTTCTCGAACAAAGATTGCATGTAAAATACCTAATCGTTTCAAAGCCACACAGAAACAACAATAAAAAATTGAAACTATCATGGTAAACTATAGAAAAACAAAGAAGGATTCTTCAATCCTATAACGTACAGATTATAATCAAATAAATATATAATAATACAACAATGAAAACAAAATAAAATAAATGAAAAATAATTTGTATACAAATGTAAACATTTAGCTTTCCAGTTGTGCGATTAATTATTAATTTATTTGAAGCCAAGGCCATAAAATATACTCTTTTCCAAACATTTCACGTAACTATTCATGAATTTAGGGCACCAACAGCAAAAAAACTACACTGTAAATAAAGCACGCATGACACGAACGATCACACATCAATAGGGCTGGAATAGGAGAGCAGAACTGATAATGGCACGTTGAATCACGTCACTTTATTTCCAGTTTCGTCAGCTGTGCTTTTTTTATCTTAGCTTTTGTTCATTTATTTATTTATTTATTTTTTTTTGTAATTCCAGTTGCCTTTCATATGTTGGATTTTTTCGTATCTTGGATTTTTTCGTATCTTGGATTTTTTCTTATCTTGGAATAAAAAATTATTCCAATGGCGTTTCGTATATTGGATCTTTTGTATCTTGAATAATTCGTATCTAGAGGTACCACTGTAATTGCTTGAGCTCACATAAACAAGGAGAGGATTTTCCAGACCCTGTAAACCTATTGGTAAAATCATCAGAAAATACATCACACGGGACACATCCGGCAAATAGAGACGGACCAAATAGAACCAGCTTGACTCAAAGAGTTACATATATATTTGAAATTACCGTATTACCATTAAAGGAAGGCATAGAGTGGAAACAAGAACTGACTTTAAAACTTCAGCTGTGCAAAAACGTTAAAATTATTCATTGTTTTACCTTTAAGAAATTGATAAAAAGAAAACATTTTTTGTTCGAAACATTTTAAGTAACCTGTTTAAGTTATCATAGTCTTAAGATGTTTTTTCGTTGTTATTGTTGCAGCAAATGGTGAATGGAGTCAGTGGAAGTCGTGGACTTGTTATGAAAACTGCTCTTTCCCACTGCTGTATCGCCGAAGGTCAAGTTTGTAGCCCGCGTTCATTCTTCATGTGACCACATACATTACTTACTCAGAAATTTGCGAGCTGAATACACCTAGTTGCACGCTCCTTAGATCGAATATCTGATACGAAGATTAAATTAAATTTTAAGATTGAACTTTTGAAATTCCAGGTGTATTTTGATTATTTGTGGAGGGAAGGTGGTGTAAAGAGAATTTTGGTTTTGTTTTAAATGATAGCCTTATTGTAATTATTTTATACAAGAAATCTAAAGACTGCACACGAAAATATTATGTTGAAGATAATTGTTACCTAAAATTAAATGACTTTAAAAAATTAAGTTTTGAACGTTTTTGTACGATAGATTGTGTGATAACCCTCCACAACAAGGGTTCGGAGAGCCGTGTCACGGGCCGGCTGAAGAATATTCCAAAATCGTGTGTGTTCCTAAACGAAAATGCCCCGATAAAGGTATTTATTTTCAGTTAAATTTATGTTACCTTAATTATAACTCACAAAACAGTGCGTCACGAATATAACTAAACATTGCTCTTAAAATTAAATCAACCTAATTTTGCTTGGTTATTGGTTTTTTATTTTCTTTTACGGCTATTTAAATATTTTTGATATTATCATTTGTGTTTAAGTTCTTAAAACAATAACGCCTGTAGCCTTGTTCACATTACTTTCATATAAAACAGTATGTTTTTAAATGTCTATTTTAATAAATGATATTCAAATTCAACTTGTGCTTGCCTCTCGATTCGACGCTCCCGTTTCCTAGTGTGTCCCAAAAAGAAGTGGGGACCGAGTTGTTTGTGGGACTGCCCTCACTGCTCATCAAGCTGCAATAAGTTCAACGGTTCCTGTGACTTCTGTGAAAGTGGATGGAAACATTCAACGCACGCTTGTGATCAAGGTATGTGTTAAATTCATTCCACTTCTATAGCTTTTTAGTGATAAAACCAAGATCTAATATTTTCATACATAATTGTATGCATCATATATACCTATATGAATACCTCTATGTCCAAGAAATTTCTCATATATATTTAATGAATTATTTAATGTAATACCGATCAAGACACTTTATTACTCTTACTTTAAAACTTCGTTTCATAGATACAGTTTTATAAGTAATATTTTTTTAAATCACTTGACTTCGCAATTTTTGTTATTTAAGTGTGTAATTAAAAACTTCCTATCGAGCACAAGTGGCATGTAGCAATTTTTCTATTCACCAATAAAGAGTGTGGACGCTATGAATGGGGAGAGAACTGCTTGTACAATTGTTACGACAAGTGCTGGACTGACTGCATTGATCGAGAAACAGGGGAATGTTCACCAGGTAAACAAATATGGAGACAGTAGTGAAAGATATGGTTATCTGTATAATTTGAACACACTACAATATACTTATTCAAATTATTATAGATTTAAAAAGTAAATATTCTGAAGTAAGAATTTTCAAGTTCAATTGATAGAAAATTGACATATGAAGTAAGATAAGCGAATTCATTTTGACATTTTTAATTATCAATTTTTAAAAAAAATCAATTTTCAGTTATTCCCATTAATAAGTCTTTAACTATAACAAGTAAATTTGAAGCAACTGTATGGCAAGCTGTAGCCAAGAAGTAAAACAAAATTAGATAGTACAAAATTATATAAATAGTTGTTGGTTACTCAACATACAACTTTTAATAATAAATCACATATCAATTTTTGTATTAACTTGTGTGTATCAATTAAAAAGGGGAGTGTGTAAAAATATTTTTAAATAAACCGAAGCATGTGTACATGTTTATTGATATTTGTGTTAAATACTGCAACGTGTGTGCTAACTACTTTTAGTTGTGTTAAAAAATGTACAAGATAGTTAATGTTTTGAACATTGCAAGTCATTTTCAAAAGATAAATATTGTTAAATGTATTGTCTTTTGCGTGATAACAGACGGATGGTAATTGAGACAGTTATCGATCCCAAACATTATTTGTATTTCTAATTAAGTTTAAATAATTATTTTATCCCTACAAACTCCCTACACATATGTGTGAACAGTTTAGTATTTCGAAAGTTAGATTAATGTGACGAAATCGCTGGACAAGTGAACTTTGGTACTCACTTTACCACAGAAAAAAGCTAAAACCAAAGAGAATTCAATTCCTGCTCTGACAGAGCCATGGTGAATGACATTCAATGAACACTACATAGCGTCATCAGTTAAACTAAAGTCATCTTTATTTACTCGCTCCATATCAAACTTGAATAGCCATGACACATATTTTACAACTGTACAATATCATAACTCATCTCTCTGGCAGCTGAAAGCAGATCACACTCTTTAGATCATCTGCCAACTAATTCTACTACACATTTTACTAACCCCACCCTTCCAACTAATTCTACTACACATTTTACTAACCCCGCCCTTCCAAATATTCTACTACACATTTTACTAACCCCACCCTTCCAACTAATTCTACTACACATTTTACTAACCCCGCCCTTCCAACCAATTCTACTACACATTTTACTAACCCCACCCTTCCAACTAATTCTACTACACATTTTACTAACCCCACCTTTCCAAATAATTCTACTACACATTTTACTAACCCCGCCCTTCCAACTAATTCTACTACACATTTTACTAACCCCGCCCTTCCAACCAATTCTACTACACATTTTACTAACCCCACCCTTCCAACTAATTCTACTACACATTTTACTAACCCCACCCTTCCAACTAATTCTACTACACATTTTACTAACCCCGCCCTTCCAACTAATTCTACTACACATTTTACTAACCCCGCCCTTCCAACTAATTCTACTACACATTTTACTAACCCCGCCCTTCCAACTAATTCTACTACATATTTTACTAACCCCACCCTTCCAACCAATTCTACTACATATTTTACTAACCCCACCCTTCCAACTAATTCTACTACACATTTTACTAACCCCGCCCTATCGCTCAAAGCTGGTAAGACACAAGACATAAAACATGTTTTACCAGTTATTTAATTTTCACTGATTATGAAACATATGATTCTGTCCACGATCAGTCACCATTCTGATAACAGTCTTACCTTGGATTCTGTGCTTTGGATTTATCAGTGCAACATTTCTCATGTGTCATAAGTAAGTATCTTCATAAACACTTTAATAATCATATCTATCTTTTTTTGTAAATAATAACTATGCAATTATTGCTATATGACGCGTTTAAAGATATTCAAAATTGCACTTAACGAATATAAGTTCCTTCTTTTTGTGTGCTCTAAAACATTTTAGACAAATCATGTTTCTTTCTATTTTTTTTATAGTTTGACACACGCTAATCAGTGCTTGTGACAAAGATGTGTTGTTACATTATCATTCGTTAGCGTCTTGCCTTCTTTTGTAGCCACGAAGTCAAACAAATTATTTGTTAACACTGGTTGTTCGTCCAGACAAATAATAGTAATTGACCGGACACATTTTAGCACATAATACGAATATAAAACTTGAAAAATATCATTAGATGCAGAGGCTGTGTTAGGTACGCGCGAGGCCTGGTGCAACAAGGACCCCGCGGGGCCCCCCTAGATTAGATCAATTCTTGGGCAAACTCTGTAGTGTATTATTTGCCTGCTCTTTTGTTACTAAAATATAGTCTCAAGTCTGAAACGCGGGGCCCCCCTAAGCGCGGGCCTGGGGCGGTTGCCCCAGCTGCCAACCCCAAAGGCCGCTCCTGATTAGATGATAGGATAAATACGTGTTTTCTGAATGGAAAAATACATATACATGACCGGAAAAATAATAATAAATTTTCAGACATATGCCAATGTATGGCATGACAAACATTGGCACATGACTGGGTGAATGCGGGTACATGACCTGTCAAATACTACTACATCGCATGACAAATACTTGTTTATGACCGGACAAAAGCTATGAGATAGGCGGACAAATAGGCCGGAAAATATCTATACATGGCCGAGCAGATACTAGTATATGACTGGACAAGGGCTAGTTTATAGCCCTAAAAAATACTTGTAAAGTGTTGTCCTCCTAAAGTTATTTTAAAGGAGTCTTTGATATGATTAATTTATGTGGTGCTTCTAAATTGGTTCTTAACTCTACTTGTTCCTATACAAAAGAAATCGCTCTATTCTTAAACGGGTTTCTTCCCCCACCCACACACCACTAGAATTTAACTATAACTAAATGTTGGCGTCGGCCCATACAATTATAACTGGTTTCCTCCGACTCAGCAGTGACCGTCGGTTGGGTGGGCAATTAGGCAAATTAAGGAAATCCTTCCTTTTGAGACCATTTGACATTTCTTGTTATGTCCAGGACCTGTGTGTTTTGCAGGTGTCATAACAGGCAGGTGCAAATTGTTGCACCTGTGAAGTGTTTAAGTGTTTAAGTGTTTCAGCAAAAAATAACTTGGAATCACAAGATCCTCGCATAAATATTAAAGATTAAAAGAAAATGTTTTATATAGAAATCTGAAACAAATTGTGATCGTTTTAAGCTAAAATTTCGAAGCGGATATTTAGATGGTATTCTTATTGAAAATTATTCTGCGACAAATGTTGCTTCAGATTGATTGAAAAGTATTCTCTTGCCAATCAGAATTGAGTGATAAAAATAATGTTAAAAAACAAAAGAAAGAAAGAAAATCAAGGTATAACTATCTCTAACAAACATTATTAACAAATTGAGAAATGTTTTCTGAAACTACTGAAATCATCTTACAGAAAACGAGAGCGGGAAGAAATTTTACAAGTACAAAATGTAAATGAGGAACCTGAAGTTCACCAAGAGAAACCTGAAGACCAAGTTAGTAAACAGTGGAAGAAGCAGGTTGTACAAGAGAAAACTAAGGAAAGTAAACGGATGAAGAAAGTTCGAAAAAAAGTTTGGAACTGGTTAATGACGTCAAAAGCTGATCTTACAGTTGATGGGGATAGGGGTAAGTTCCAAGTTATGTTAAAAAACGTTACTACTTGCAAAAGAAATATATCGGTCGGGCAAATTGTAATCGATATATATAATTCACCAAAGCGACTTTGTGCAAACGAGCATAACGAATGACCCTCGCTGGGTTCGACCAATTAGTTTTTTAACCCAGTTTTATTAACTCGCTTTCGTTCCTGTTTGTTCCAAGATTTTTTCAAATCTGCCAACGTAAAATTGAACCACTTGTGATGGTCCTAGAGATCTGAAAATTTGACCACAGATAGATCTTGGATGAAAATGCATTTTATTAAAATTTCAGATCGATCGAATTTACTGTTATTAAATTATTGAACTTTTTAGTTTATCTATAGTCTATATATAAGCATCTGTACCGTCTGCTTTTGTTGACATCCGTGAGTTCACCCCGTGACCACATCACAATGTTTTTAAAACGTTGGGCGGGCGCTTGTGAGGTGTTTGGTAAAATAAATATAGGTAAAAAATATTTTTTTAAAACCAGGTTGTTATAGGTGGACTAAAAAGAATAAAATAAATAGAAGTAAAAAAAAGATTTTTAAAAACCACGTTTTTATAAGCGGACTAAAAATAATAAAATAATTTAAAAGTTATAAGTTCAAGTACTTTCATTTAATATGACTAAAAACGTTGGGCGGGTGTTTTTTATAAAAATTATAGATTTTTAATTTAGAAGGCAAAAGAGAGATCTATAAGTGAGAGTATGAGTGAGCCGCATATGTTGAACCTCATAAGCGCCGGTGTTGCAAAATAAATCCTCCCCCTACAGAGTCTCCCCCCGGAGACTCTGTTTTAAAACAAATCCTCCGGGGGGAGAAAATATTTTCCTCCCGATTAAAATAATTTCGCCCCTACCCTGTAAAATATTGTCTCCCCCAAAATAAATTCGCCCCCATCATACTTTCGATATAAAACAAAGAGATCATTAAAAATCAAAAGAATAAAGAATACTTACTTGTGTATTGCTGTAATATTCACACATGTTTAATGTAATACTATTTATAGTAGTGGCGTAGATATAGAGAGATAAGATGGGGGTGCGGTCCATACCGTTTGACACCACTCAGGGGCGTGACATAATACTCACACATGTTTACTGTAATACTATTTATGGTAGTGGCATAGATATAGAGAGATAAGAGGGGGGAGCGGACGATACCATTTGACACTTCTCAGGGGCGTGACATAATATTCACACGTGTTTACTGTAATACTATTTATTGTAGTGGCGTAGAAATAGAGAGATCAGAGGGGGTTGTGGACCATACCGTTTGACACCTCTCATGGGCGTGACATAATACTCACAGATGTTTACTGTAATACTACTTATTGTAGTGGCGTAGAAATAGAGAGATAAGACGGGGTTGTGGACCATACCGTTTGACACCTCTCAGGGGCGTGACATAATATTCACACATGTTTACTGTAATACTATTTATGGTAGTGGCATAGATATAGAGAGATAAGAGGGGGGAGCGGACGATACCATTTGACACTTCTCAGGGGCGTGATATAATTTGAAAAATTACTTAATTACTTAATTTTTTTCCGCTGTACAAATTGACGCACATGCAGTTTTTGGGTGTAAAAAGGCAGTTGTTTTGTTTCATAAAGCAAGGATTATGTCTTTATAGGCATGGGTTTGTGTTGTTACTATAAATAGTAAGTTTGTACAACGTCGGGTGTTCAGACGATGAGAAGGTTTCTTAATATCTAGAGTCGGGGGGAAAGGATGGGAGTGACCCAATTAAGTAACCGCACGGAGGGAACAAAAATCGGGCTACGACACTGACCTGTTTAACTTCTGACCTGATTATAAAGTCGTTTTTTTAAAAAAACTCTGTGGGCTATGCATTGTTATTGTGAGACGCAGAGGCGAGGCGTCAATGGAGGTGGGGGGGGTACTGGTGGTGCTGACTGCACTAGCTGACACTATCACAAGGGGTAAAACAAAATCTAAAATTAAGTTTGTTCCCGTTATTTGGCACTAGAAGACTCGGAGGAGGACTATGGGTTTAGTCGTGAGGGGGTGACATATTAAGCTTATATACATATATATATATATATATAGTCAAAAGTTTGCGTACACACAGACATAGATTTTTAAAATTAAATTATTTTGTAAACATTCAGAAATACAGCGCAATTATTGAACCTTATTTTCATAACATCACCATGCACCAATAGATTATCTCATATCACGATTGGGAAATTATCTTTTACTGTACACGTGTATTATTTTTCTTTATGAATTTGAATTTTTAAATGCCATAACAGTTTTAAATACAACGAATATATTAAAATTTCAAAGCATTTTACACATGTTACAAAAAATTTAGACGTTGGCTCCAATATTCATGACTAACATTAAATTTTCTGCCTATAATTTATACCGCCCCTTTCTAGAGTGTCTAAACTAATTATGACATTATGGACTGGACAGCCCAATCTAGAGTTGTGTCCATAAGAGAAAAAATAATTAAGAAAATTGTATCTATCCGTTAACATATTATACAAAGTCTTTAAATGGTACTTTGATTTTACTATTTATATTGCTAGATATTCTAAAATATTAGAAAGCTTTAGGAGATAAAAAAAAGAGTATTAACACAAGAGAATCACAACTACAGGTTATTATTTTCATTTCAGTAGGTATAAAATACTTCGAGGATAACAATTAAGCTACAATTGCAAATCGCATAGTGAGAAAAGATTCTTTTTAAAAAAATGATCAATACTTTCATTACAAAAACTAGTACATGCATTGCAAAATTTATCTTTCAAATATTTAAAAAAAATTATTAAACAAAATATTAAACTTACATGCATACATACATAACATACATACATGCATACATGTATACATGCATACATACATACATAACATACATACATGCATACATGTATACATACATACATACATACATACATACATACATACATACATACATACATACATACAACTACATACATACATACATACATACATACATACATACATACATACATACATACATACATACATACATACATACATACATACATACATACATACATACATACATGTATACGTACATACATAAATTCATACATACACATATACACACTCATATAAATTACTCCCTAATGCCTCCCTTTGCGTGATTATTACATTATAATAACTCATTAGACTACAGGTGACCAGACCCTTAGTAATTGAGAGCCGTTTTAAAATATTTAAAAAATTTTGAGAGTTGCATTGAAGCATTATGAGTCATAAAACCTGGCTTGGAAATCTTTCAGTAATCCTTTTAATATATCTTTCATAAATTGCACGCGAGCCGCAATGTGAACACAGAAGAGCCGCATGCGGCTCGCGAACCGCGGTTTGACCACCGTTGCTTAGAACGTGAAGGTTTCCTAAGCAGACTTCTTCATACCCTAGCTAACTATGACTCGATAGACAACTTAAATGGCCAATACGTGCCCACCTTGAAGCAATCTATCTACTAAGACATATATCTAGTCTTTACCCGCTCAACAAAAGACGCTTCATGTTTTCCTGTCGCATTTCATCAATAAACAAGCCCACCTCTGTGTTACCCCTTAAGTCTCCAGGATTCTAACATTCCGTAAGGTCATTGACCTTATGCCTAACTAATTCAGCGGCACACCTAAACGGGAATCTCAAGCTAACTAAGCGCCTCATCTCAACCCAGATCTCCACAACACTTTGATCTGAGTTATATTGTGAATTTAACGCAATGGGTATCACCAACCCTAGCTAAGACACTGATTGTTTAATCGTGAAACCTGTACTTTATTTTCTAAATTTAAAAACCTTGGCTACGTTTGATTTGTTAAATTTTCTCCAGTAAGTTTAGTAAACGCTACCGATAATAGACAGTAATAATGTTTATGAATTATTTTAATGCACACATAGAAATCGGTAATTTCGTTTAGGTCCTTAACACATGATCGACCCACAAACGTAAAGAGTGAATTCTTGTTCCGAAATGTCGGTGTCACGTTCTTGTATTACTTGATCATCTTTGTATTTCAGTTCATTTGTCTGATACTCTTTTAAATAACTCTGGGCAATTAACCAACTCTAAATATGTGTCTATACGGGAATACACCCACTTAGCCCGCAAATTGCTACGCCCCTGACAAAGCTTAAGATTGCTCAATTTCCAATAATCATACAGAAATGAATGTAGAACAAATACAAATTATGTTTTAAGTCATAAAGTTTAATAAAACAATTATTTATAATTTCCAATAATTAAGGGGAGGGTTTATTTTAACCCGGAGACTTCATTTTAAAACAAAGTCTCCGGGGGCGACTTTGTTTTAAAATAAACTCTCCGGGGGGAGACTTTATTTTGGGGGAGACTTTATTTCGTGACACCGGCCCCACGTTTTTAGTCATATCAAATCAAAGTACTTGAACTTATAAGTTTTAAATTATTTTCTTCTTTTTTAGTCCGCTTATGAAAACGTGGTTTTTCTAAAAAAAATTTTTTACTTCTATTTATTGTCTCTAGACAATCAATGGTTCTTGCGTTCACTTGCGTTGTTCCTTCACAGAATATCATGTGATTCGTAGTGTAGTGGTGATCACGTCCGCCTTACACGTGCGAGGTCCTGGGTTCAAGCCCCAGGTAAAACGTATTTTTTTTAATTTTAAAAAAATGTGTGTTTGTGCCGCTCTTTTCCCCCTTTTTGCGAACATGGCTGACCTTCGCTAGGGTCGGCCAATCACAGTTTATGGTTGGCAAGTTAGGGTTAGGTTAGTTAAGTGTGGTGGGCAGGTAGATAACCGCTTTGCGAAAGTATCGAGACAAACAAGGCGTCGGTGGTTTCCTCGACGTTCACTCGCGTTGATTTGATTTCTTGGTTGCTCTAGTTTGTGTCCGTTCTTTCCCTCCCTTTTCTTTGCACTATCCATGATCAATTCTGCGGCATATGCTACGCCACGGGGTGTATCTAATTATAATATTTTAATTCACTTATTAGGATCATATTATTGTGGAGACAGTTTACAACGAATAGAAAAGTAACATTTTACTTTTGATGTCAAAAGTTTTTTTATGTTGTTCCGCAAAATATTTTAATAAAATGTGACACTTTTAAAACCTGACATTACTTTTAAAAATGATGTGTGTCTGTTGAATCATATAGAATAAAGATAGTTCCAAATAATTTCATTTTTATATTTATTAAAAATACTTACAATAAAAATATGTGTAAGCAATGTTGGCAACAAAATAAAAATCAATAAAACAGAGATGATGATCACAACAAGAAGAAAGTATTTGCTATAGTAATAGTTTTATTGGAAATAGATAGCTCGTGCGTGTGTTCATATAATTAAATTTAATGTTTCAAATATGGACATTTTACTTGGATAGTAGGATAGACATAAACCCAAATGGTTTTATTGTTGCACTTACTTTTATAGCTGTCTTTGAAATCTTTATTAACTACCGTATATACTCATTCTGTGGTCCATTCGTTCATAAGCCGACCCCCCACCTCCATCTTTTGAAAGAGAATAGTATAAAAAGTCTGCAACCCGTTCGTAAGCCGACCCCAAAAATAATGGGACAGCGTAAACAAAATTTGTACACATTT
The DNA here is from genome assembly GCA_944989445.1 of Ampullaceana balthica. Lineage (NCBI taxonomy): Eukaryota > Metazoa > Mollusca > Gastropoda > Lymnaeidae > Ampullaceana > Ampullaceana balthica. The sequence goes on along the minus strand of CALYLW010001036.1, from coordinate 40,801 downwards.
AAAAAAAAATCAAGTAAAAGCTAAATCGGTCATTATGATAAAAACAAAATGTGTATTTCCTAGTACTTTTTACTACATATTTTTGTCTTTGTGCTCTTTGTTAGGCAAGAGTTACCGATATTTGTTTTTATTTTGTTTCTTTGGAAAAAAGTGGCGAAAATTCGTTTTGAAAACAAAATTCGTAAAACAAGTTATTAAAACATTTTAAAAAATTAAATAAAATGAATAAATAAGGTAAGTTCAGATGTTTAGTAATGTTTTATAGCTTCTGGTATAGCAGTCGAATCTTGTAGAATGTAGAAAAGGGCCTTGATAATCTACAATTACAACACCGATATTCAATGTACATGCAGAAATCACCTATGACCCGCTCGTAAGCCGACCCCTCAACATTTTCATTTAGATTTAGTCAAAAAAAGGACGGCTTTAGAATTAGTATATAAGATAGTTTTATGAAGTTTCCTATGGTTCGATTTACATTGAATTTAATTTTTATTTTACTTGTTTATATCATACCATATTATTTTCAGTCTTTCAATTCACAATAGGGCCTCTAAAACAATGTGTTAATTTGACATTCTTTTGATCATTTTAATTTATAGTAGTATATTTTGCTGTTTTGGCTATATACGTCAAGATTATTCAAGCTATTTTTCATCCGCCCGCCCCCAATTCGTTCCTTTTAGGTTCCACTTCAACAGGTTTTTCAGAAGAGAATTGATCAACGACAGAAGCAAAATGTGACTCGACTTATTGTTGTTTTTCTTTTTTAAATGTATATTGTATTTGGTATCAAAATAAAGGTTACAATGTTGAATCGAGAGTCTTATGTTATTCCTATGATTACCGTCCATTGACATGTACCATTTAAACATTATTGGACTATGGTTTCGTACATTAAGTTCAACAGCAAGTAACGATTTATATTAGAGCTCTTATCGATCAATTTAAATTTAATCCATAAATTTTGAAAAACTTAACGATTAATTAATCGTTAATTTCGATTAAAGCCGAAAATTGACATTTATGGTGTCATAAGTAACATTTATTTAACGTACTTGTCGAAAATCGAAATAACACTGGAATGTCTTCTTTATATGACATCTTTTAAATAAAAACGCAAACAGAAAAGTGTATTAACATTATCTGGTTCAAGTGATGAGCGGGTCTTATTGACAATATAACTAGTAGAGCTGAAGAATCGTTCAAATAGCTTTAGATTGTCTCAGCTGAAGTTTCTGATACTGTAGTGGATGTTTGGTTTGCAGGTGATTTGTAAGCGAAGTGTTAGAACCATGGTAGCAATGTTCCATTTAAGCAGCGTGGCTGCGCAGATATTTGACCGACGCCACGCAGGAGTTTAGAATCACCTCGCAGCAAATTTTGTAAAATATTTCACAAAAATGGACATTGTGCAACTTTGCACACGATTTTTTTTAAAACTTTGAACACGGATCAACAAAGCTTAGACTTATAGGGAACATTGCATGGTAGGCAAACGATTTCTCTCAATGGACACAATAACCTTTATCAATATTTTGAACATTCACGTCAGTCAATAGTTTAAAACTAAAATGTTCGTGTAATCGTCCGGAAATTAGTTTATATTTATCGGCCGAAATATTTTACTTTTTGACTTCCAGTAAATTTATAAGTGGTAGGTCGATTAATCGTTAAAAAATTTTAATCGTTAAAAATTATTTTCGATTAATCGAGAAATTAATCGTTAATTTTCGCAGCCCTAATTTATATCATTCCCGAAGAATAGATAATTATTTTTCATTAAACGTTTGAGATTGTTTATAACTAAGTGTAGCTAACATTTATGTTAAAAATATAATGGATTTTTTTTAATTCGTGAAAATCACTTTTTATTATTATAATCTTTTATGACAATAATTTCTTGATTAAATTTCACTTTGTAACAAAAAAAATATTTTTTTTTCTTCAAACATGTACTTTCCACATTGTTTGGAATACTTCTTTACACAATGAAAGACAGTGCCTTTTAAAATTGACTTTCTTTTTGAATCCCTTAAATAAATTCAATAGCCTGATACTGATACTGCGGCCTGGACCAGAAATTTGAAAGCCAATCCAAGATAATTTTTGAAGTAACCCATTTTCTGTGGTATTTGAAAGTTAAACATGTTAAAACATTGGTGAAGCGAATATTTAAAAGCACGTAATTTAGTTTCAAAAAGTGTTTCTTATTTTTCTTATGTATATATAATAATAATAATAATAAATTGATTATTTATATAGCGCTATATCCCAGTAAGGAACTGGGCTCACAGCGCTTTACAAGAAAGAAATAACATACTTATAAGTATTAAATTAACATTCATATCACAACAAACACACAAAATTACAATACATTATACATAAGCTACGTTAATCATTTACAAGTAATGTTGTTTCATCAATTTTAAAAATAAATTTTGAAAAGATGTGTCTTAAGTGCAGTCTTGAAGGACTTGGTTGTTTGAATACTACGTATGTGTAATGGTAGAGAATTCCATTGTTTGGCTGCACAAAAAGAGAACGACCTTTCACCAAACGTTTTGGTGCGTGTCGTAGGAACAGAGAGAACGCGTGTGTCTGCAGAAGATCTTAGCTTGCGAGTGGGTGAGTAGACCGACAAAAGTTCAGTAAGATACGATGGGCATTATTTTGTTTTACGAAACGCATATTTGTGTGTTAAACTTTATTTACATGGATAATTTTTTTTTAAATTTGTAAAATGTGCAGATCTGATAAATAAGTTATTCCTATTAAATATTATTTAAGAATAAACATACTTTATGATCAAAAGGTAATTATGTTATTAAACGTTCAAGTAAGAAAATAAAAGTGAACCTTATAAATAGAACATATGAATTTTGAAAGAACAGCTTTGTTCTACTGTAAATATTACAACAAAAAATGGATGAAACTTAATCACGTCAATGATTTTACTGAAACTTTTGAATTTAATTTAAAATCATTCTCCAGTTCTCTCTCCCTTTTTGAACCAAAAAACATACTCGATGCCTCCACGATCCTTCATGCCCGATGTTACTTTGACTTATTGATAACACAAAGAAAGATAGTTTGTATTTAAAAAGGGAAATAACTCTTTGGGTTACATTGATGGCTGATAACATCAATAATTTAACGTTCTTGTGCAGAATGTTTGGAGAGGGGTGTAGCTAAACCCCCAGGTAGATTATTTGTTCGTGCTTTTCTGTTATACACTACAGCAGACGCTCTGTTAGATTACAATTTTTATGGAGTCCATGTATAACCGAATGCGCAAACAAAAAGACTCTTCGAGGTAATTTAATTTTTTCCAGGTCCAAAATATCTTTTAAACATGCTACATATTGACCACTAATATGACGTAGATGAGCCACGCCATCAGTGTTACAGATTTCTGCCATCCACGCTATTCAGTACATCAATTGTTTTTGTCTTTTATTTCCATCTTTTTTTAATCTTCAAAGCGTCTTTATTTTTTTTTAATTAAAAAAATATATTTCTTAATTTAAAATATATCGCTAATTGCAAGCCAGTTGAGGTTTCATTATTTAGCATCTTTTGGAACATGTTTGAATGTGTTGTCTGAAAATAACTCGTTCTTAATATTTATCTCAACTTAAATATTTTTAACAATGTTTGCAATTTATTGAGATACATAAAACAAGTCTATAAAATTGATCGACAACAATTTTAATTTAAATCATTTGTACCAAATTTCTAAACTTTTTAGTACATACTATGAAATTGCATCGGTAAATAAAAATATTTCCATGAAATATCACACGACTTAAAATAAACACATTGGTATCTACGTTATATTCATATTGATTAATTATAACAATACGCATCTTAAACATAATGATCTAGAACTTGAAATAACCTAAGTAAAACGTAAAAAACATTTTTTTTACTATAAATCCTTTATATATATGAGACATGGCTAAAAGAATTTTCATTAACATACGCATCGCACGAAAATCCAAAATTGTAGTTATTTCTCAAAGATATATAGGATATCCTATATAATATAAGGCAATTTTCTGTCTTTTCTGTCCTTTCTGTCCCGTCATCTATAGCGATTGGTCCCTCAAACACATATGACTCCTACAGCCAATCACTAGCGGAGAAAAATTTACATATTACGCGGAGGTTCAAAATGAGTTATTTTTGGTGCAGTTTTTTTGTCATAATTCATTATGTTGTTCCCATCTTGAAGTGATGCCTGCCGCTTATTCCAATGACAATTCTGTTAAATGCTTTTTCCTTGATGATCCTGGGGGGTAATGGTAAGAGTTTTAAGTGTTGTTTGTTTTTTGTTGCTGTTATTGTTGTTGTTGTTTTGTTGTTGTTTTGTTGTTGTTGTTATTGTTGTTGTTTTGTTGTTGTTGCTTTGTTGTTGTTGCTGTTGTTGTTGCTGTTGTTGTTGTTTTGCTGTTGTTGTTGTTGTTTTGTTGTTGTTGTTGTTTTGTTTTTGTTGCTGTTGTTGTTTTTGTTGTTGTTGCTGTTGTTGTTGTTTTTGTTGTTTTTGCTGTTTTTGTTGTTGTTGTTGTCCACATCCCTTGCCCTGCGACGACAATGTCCTGCAAACGCTTCAGCATAACAACTACCAAAACATAGCGTCCATGAACTTCACAGGTCACCCTACACTTAATCCCGTCCTTGGGCGGGCTTTTTTACTAGTATATTATAAAAAATCTACTACAGTCTGTCTGCCTGGTAAATTTCAGCTGGATTTGATCATGGGAAAAGGGTTATAAAAACATGTTTAATATAATGCGCACCACGAGACCGACTAGCAATTTTTAGCATTTACATTTAAAGATCAGGTATATCGCGACAGGAAAATATTTTAAAAATTTTTCAATATAATACGCACCGCGACAATGTAGCATAAAAATGTCATGCTACATAGAGATACATAGATATAATCTAATAATAATATAATTTAATTACAGTACTTTTGATCGATCTGAAACTTTGATAGATCATTTTTATTGTCGGCACGAGAATGTCTGCAAAATGTCAGCTCGCTAGCATTCGATCGAAAGTTTTTTCGGCAAACAATCAAACAAACAAAAAAACAACAACAATTAAGCAGACGCCACGAGATAATATAAAGGATTTCATTTTACTATAAAAAACAAAGTTTTGACTATAAATCCTTTATTTACGAGACATTACTAAAAGTATATTCATTGAAATATGCATCGCACGACAATAAAAAAATTCAGTTATGTCTCAAATATAAAGAATTTATAGTAAAAAAACTACTACAGTCTACCTGCTAAAGTTCAGCTCAATTTGATCACGGGAAAAAGGTTATATAAGTATATTTAATAAAATGCATACCACGCGTTTCATTAGCATAAACATTTACAGATACGGAATATATTTTTAATAAGTATCGTCAATATAATACGCACCGCGTGATCGTAAAATATTTAAAAGTTTGTTCAATATAATACGCAGCGCTACAGCCTAGCACAAAAATGTACACGCTACAAGATATACATAGAGATAATCTAAAAATTCATTAATTTAATTACAGTACATTTGATCGATATGAAATTTTGACATATCATTTTTATTGTCGGCACGAGTTTGCCTGAAAAATTTCAGCTCGCTAGCATGCTTGGAAGTGGGTTAAAATCGATACAATTTTTTTCGGCAAACAATCAAGGCATCAAGCAGACGTCACGAGGTTATATACAGGTTTTTAAAAATCTAATGTGTGTTTCAAAATTAAATACCATAATACCTAACATAAACAAATTTAAAATGTATTAGTAAACAGGGAGCGTTAAAAGACATTAACACAAATATGCATTCTATAATTGCTACCCAATTTTGCAATGGCTAATGATATATATGAAAGGAAATTTGAAGACATTCCTTCAGCAAAATGTTCTTTTTTTAAATTGTAGTGAACCTGTGATACTCAAGCAATAAAAACAGTTTTTCAATGTTGCAAATGTGTGACGTATTCCACAAACAACTAAAAAAAAACCAATTTTAGAAAAATTCTATTTGAAATTTATAAAATTTGTAATAGCAAAAAAGTTCATTTTAAATTTAGCTATTTCATTTTCTATACAAAAGACATTTTTAAAAAATAGGATTTTCATTGATTAGGAAAATACAATATTAACTTTTTTTATTTTCTTGGTGTGTTCAGAGGATATCCAACTTTAACATTAAAATCACTCTCTTGAGCAGAACCTGTTGGTAAATCAAAACAAACAAACAGATTCGTTAATGAGAAACAATGACATTAAGAATAAATTATAACTAGATACATTGAACCTCACAATTCATACCATAATAATTCTAATTACTTTACCAATAGACATTTTAAAATATTTAAACTGTCAAAATTTAATTGACAATTTTAATCAAATTTGAAGTTTCCTTACGACAAACCGAGCCAAAATAGAAAATATGCAAGAAATTAATTTAATTCAACTTGTTTAATTATTTAGGAAAGTACCTGGCTTTTCAACACGAGGCTTAACAGCAACACACTGCCATCTAATTCCATACTTATACTGAGACCGCCTGGAAAATAAATTTTATATTTAAAATATCTAAGTAAAGTTTTCTTATTTATAAACGGGTGTAGACTTTACTTAATTTGTTTTTCATTTCAAAATAGTATTTAGCTATATAATAAAGATGGTTAATAAAGTAACAGTAAGCTTACACAGCAAAGAACCGCCTTCTTGTGTCCTCTCTACCGTTGCTGCTACTGGTCACAGAGTCCGTGTCTAGGACGCCTACAAGAACAAATATTTGGAAACATAATACATGTCAAACTAGTTGAGTAAATAATTCTGCTTCTTGAAAGCTATAGTGAAATATGCACAGTTACATGGCAGCGTCACAACAAACCAATCAAGTAAATAAAAGTCAAACTAAATGAGTGTTTTCATATAACACGAGAAGAGGGAAACATATTTAAAGCTATATAAATAAAACGAGAAGATGAAATTAACTACCATTTCTGGGTGTTGCCAATACAGCAACAGCAACTTCTTCTGTAAGTCTTTCATTCTTCGTTGGTAAAGTGATAACTTTCTCATGTATTACATTTTGTCCATCTAAACATGGAAATTGTTATAAGAGAAAAATAAAAGTTACATCAAAATACACATTACAAAAGTTATATTTGTTTAAACAATATATAATAAATAAGGCATCTTTTCTCATAAACTCTTGGGGAAATGTTACGAATTTGCTCCTTAGATAACAGGGAAAGACGGTGCTAATATCGTTTAACTTTTATACTGAACATTCGGCAAATAGAATAAAATAAACAGTAAAGAAAATACTTTTAATCCTGATATCGTTAGTTAGGTTTACCTGAATGTGGACAATTAACTGTGCACTGAACCAACAGCATACTAAAGAGAAGAAATACAAATAAAGATTATGCTGAATAATATTGCCATTTTTAATTTTAAAATATTTTGTTTGCTTTGTTTTCTTTTTTAATAAAGTAGAGAAGGTAGAAAACCTAAGGAATCGTACAAACTATAATGATTGGTTTATAATAAAAATTCAATTAGGTTATAACATTTTTATCGTACATATTTCTCAAATGAATATAACATCTTGTGTTCAATTTCACATCAAACTAATTTTAACATATAGGGTTAGTCATTTCTAAAACCTGAAAACGCCATAGCCCAATGAGTGATGTTCTATTTTTATATTACATTTTAGCGGAACAATGTTTTACAGCATAAATAAAGTCGAATCACGATATTCTCAAAATTGTTAGCAAAATTACGAAACTGTTTTTCCTTTTTCAAGTCCAAAAAGCTGTCTTAAGTTAACGAAGGATTAACAAATAGCTGATAAGATACTTCCTTCTCAATATACCTACATTTACATATTGACTCGTATCTTTAATTAAATTTTTATTATATTCGTCCATAAAAAAGACCCGTGTAGTTTTATTAATAGATTTCCAACATACTATGACAAGGCCTATTGAAATGCCTAAAAAATTCTTATTTTTTAAAATAATTTCTAATGTGAAACAAAACATACAGAAACATTGATTAGACTTACTCAGGCTTTTCCTCCAAGGAATCAATATAAGTTTGCCGTACATCATTCTGCATGTTGGATAGTGTGATAAGATCATGATCCCTTAGCTTCTCTTTGACTAGAGGAGATTGTTGGAACCTTGATTATTTCTATCAGTGATATGTGCTTTTAATAGACATGTTTTAATTGCTTAATGATTTCTTTTCTTAAAAGTTTAGTATTTAAAATTGTCTTTTGAAAATTGAAAATGCGATGCAAAACAATGAGCATATACTATAAACGTAAAAATAAAGTAATATAGCATTGTTGATAAATTACATTTGCGTAATGTTCACAAGCGTTAGCAATCTTGAGCACTTTAAATACTTTTTGAAATTGAAAATCATAGGAAAAGTCTCTAAATCTGTTAATCAGTATTTTCAATTTTCAGCCGCTACTTTAACAGAATTGTTCGTTTAGAATCGTTTAGATGGTTTAGATGATACAGTTTGACTTGAGTGGCTGTTTATGAAAGTATTGTAGTTTGGAATGTTTTTTTAAGATGGACTCATACTGTCTATAAAATTTATGAAGAAAGACCATTAAAATAGTTACTGCAGGGATCACGGACTTTTGTGTTTGGCTACCTCAATACCATAGCACTTACCACTTGTTTAATGATGTTACAACATTTTCATTAGTACGGTCAAAAGATCCTAACTTACAATTTGTGTCGGCTTCTTTTTTGTGACTTTGAATCCAGATCAGAAACGGCGTGAGTACCAGAAATGGGATTGGTGGAAAAACCATAAAGTAATACTTCATCGTATAAGTCATAATCTGTAGCGCCCAAACCTCATTGGCTTTTTCTTCCATTTCTTTAATCTTTGAACTATGGATGTAGGTAAATGACGTTAATGTGATACCTTCAATAGTAGTAACTTACACCTATCATGAAATAAGTTGTTTTCTGATTGTATTATTGTTTATTACTATTTTTTTACAAAGTAACAAAAATGAATTGTTTTTTTTTCACCGTAGTTCTAAAAGAGTTCTAGGCCCGTTTAGAGTTAACAAAGATTTGTTTACAAATACAGGTTAAAAAAAAATTCCAGCTAAAGATAGCATGAAAAGAAGATTGTGGTCAAATATTTCAAATTAATTATACATTTTAGTTTTGGACAAGCCTTTCTGAGTCAAAAGGTACATCATTATAACAAACTATAAGATTTGGTCTTTTTTGTTTTCCCTATGAGAAATCGCTTCGAGGTTTATTACGCGGAGCTCATACCCCCATGTATCAGGTTTTGGATGAAAAAAGTGGTATGTTTATTAGAGTAAAAAGCACTAAAATTACTCGTCTGAGCTCAGCCAACTAATTCAAATCATTTAAAGTCATTGAATATTATGGCACAATTTAGATTACAATGAGCGAAAGTAATGCTCTTTGTTTTATTTATTTTTTAAATTACACAATAAATAAATATCTTGTTGATGGTAAAGTTAGTCTTTGTTTAAGATATACACGTTAACGAATTGTAGCGGCCGAAAAATAAATATTGACATGAAGGTTCTTATATTTTCATAGTTTACATCTTTAACCCTTTAAATGCTTTTTCATTTTATCTTCGGAGATTTTTTAAAAACAATCGGCATACAAATTGATTGATTTTAATGTGTTACACTTGCCTGAATTTTGCAATAAGCACATTAAAGAGAAACACATTGACAGCAATAAAATAAATTCCAAGTAAGATTGACACGTAGTATCGGCCACTGTATGTTGGACAGCGCAGAATTCCGTATGAGTTGTATTCTTCTGGCTTGTTGGTGCACTTGACATTTGTGTTGGACGCTGTCATTTTAAAAAATTTTAAGGTAACATAAAATATTTAGAATTATTATATATATGGATTGTACAACATAATAAATGAACTGATTTCTGTGTTAAGTATGACTTTATTATCAATTACATTGACAATTTAATTTGAAAAACAATTTGTCAAATTATTTGTTAATATTTTAAAGTCCTTTTAAATACTGAAATTATTATAAACTGTGTTATCTATACTATAAAAGACAAAGCCCTGACTGACTGACTCAGTGACTGACTTATCACTAATTCTCCAACTTCCCGTGTAGGTAGAAGCAGGAAACTTTGGGAAGTTGTTGAGTACACTCTCAAAACGATAATTGGTGAAAAGGAATTCAAAGATTACACTTATTGTGGACCGGGGGCCCAAATGTAAGGTTTTTTTTCTAATATGAGCTATATAAAAACTGACTCATCGCTTATTCTCCAATTTTCAGTATAGGAAAAAGCATAAAACTTTGAGAATTTGTTCAGTACACTCTCGCGATAGAAACAGGTGAAACAAATAATAAAATTATCCCCCACTGGGGGGCCGGGGTCCGAATGATTTTTTTTTCTTATATAAAAACAGACTCATCATTAATTCTCCAACTTTCGGTGTACGTAGGAGCATGAACATTTTGGAAGTTTTTGAGTATACTCCCGCGATGGTAACGAGCGAAAAGAATATAAAATTATCACTTACTGCGGGGCCGGGGGGCAAAATGTATGTTTTTTTTCCTTATATGAGCTTTATAAAAAACATCATTAATCTCCAACCTCCTGTGTAGATAGAAGCATGAAACTTTGGGAAGCTGTGATGTACCCACCCGCAATGGTAACAGGTAAAAATAATATTTAAATTATCTCCTACTGGGGGCCGGGGGCCAAATATAGTTTTTTAAATTTTATAAACATTTGCTCATGACTAATTCTCCAACTTCCCGTGTATGTAGAAGCATGAAATTTCGGGAAGTTGTTGAGAACCATCCCACAATGGTAACAGGCGAAATAAATATAAAAGTATCACTCACTGGGAGGCCGGGGACCCAAATGTAGTTTTTTTCCTTATTTGATCTACTAGCAAAATACCCTCGCTCTACTGCGGTAGTTAGGATTTTAGTAAGCATTGAAAACCCGTTTCACACACTTTCAAAACACCAATTGATTTCCGTCTGGATTATAATGGATATACTTGTTTGCCAATATTTGTCAAGGTCGTGTAACATAAAATGTGTACTAAAAGGACATTACGGGCCCTAATGCAAAATGGATGCAGGATGTGTATATCTCATAAGGTCTGAGGATTTAAATCTAGGTCATGATAGAGATACGTGTGTATATATATTTAAACTATGTAAAATCTAAAGGTAAAAAAAAGCTTTAAATGTTTACGAAAAAAATATTTTGGGTCCCGGCCCCGAAGGAACAGACGTTAGAAGTTCATTACCCTATAGAATTTTTTTTTATTTTTAAATCAATTTTGGTCAATAATTCATCCAGTTACCCAGTATCCACTTTTTAAATTACCTTTTATATAACTAGTTTTAAAAAATGACATGCGGGCCTCAAGCCCCTTATAAGTGATGTTTTTTAAAACTTTTACTTTTAATGCCAGAAACCTTCCCTAGAGCGTACCCAAAAACTTACTAAAGTTTAATGACCGAGGGATGAATAAAATACATTGACAATTAATACGTCTTTATAAGGGCCGGGGCCCTATCGGTGTAATATGGATAGTTCAAAACAACAGCTTATTTGAATTTGGATTATGATGAATATATTTGTTAGTCAACATTTGTTTTTTTAAAAATCGAGTAAAACCGAATGGTTAAAATGACTTAAACGTTACAAAAAAGAGATTAGGGGCCCTAGGCTACAAAAATTGAAAAAATACAATTTTAATTTAATATAGGCCATCAAGTTTTAATCTTTTGTAAAAAACAATTTACACACTATCCAAACTTTTCTTATTTGTAATTTTGCTCATATAAAATGAAAAATTACATTTATATCCTGGGCCCCCAGTGAGTGATAATTAAACAAACAAATTTCGCCTGTTACCATCCCGGGAGAATACTCAACAACTTCTTAAAATTTCAATCTTCTACCTACAAGGGAAGTTGTAGAATTTGTGATGATTAGCTTTTTATATGAGAAAAACATACTTTTAGGCCCCCGTGAGTGATAATTAAAAAATGTTTTTGCATGCTACCATTACGGGAGGGTACTCAACAACTTCCCAAAGTTTTATCATTCTACCTACATGGAAAAGTGGAGAATAAGGTGATTTTCATTATATGGGAAAAACTTTTTTGGTCCGCCGTCCCCCATGAGTGTGAATTTTAAAATTCTTTTTCGCCATTTTTCGTTGTGAGAGGGTACACAGCAAGTTCCCAAAGTTTCATGCTTCTACCTACACGGGAAGTTGGAGAATTAGTGATGAGTCAGTTTTTTATATTAAAAAAAACTACATTTGGACACCCGGCCCCCATTAGGTGATTAATTAAATATTTGTTTGCTTGTTACCATTGCGGTAGTGTACTTATCAACTACCCCAAGTTTCATGCTTCTACCTACACAGGAAATATGAGAATTTGTGATTTTTAGTTTTTATATAGCTCATATAAGGAAAAAACTTCATTTGGGCCCCCGGCCCCCGGGAAGTAATAATTTAAATATTTTTTCTTCCGTTACCATCGTGGGATTGTACTCAAAAACTTCCCAAAGTTTCATGCTTCTGCCTACTCGGAAAATAGGAGAATTAGTGATATTCAAATTTTATTAAGGCCATATAAGGAAAAAAAACGTTTTTGGGCCCCAGGCCCCCATGAGTGTTAATTTTAAAATTCTTTTACTCCAATTTTCGTCGCGAGTGACTACTCAATATCTTTGCAAAGTTTCATCTTTCTACCTACACGGTAAGTTGGAGAATTAGTGATGAATGAGTCAGTGAGTGAGTGTGTGAGTGAGGGCTTTGCCTTTTATTAGTATAGAAGACTAGCAATATACTCGCGCTTTGCTGCGGTAAATTAGGATTTCAGTAAGCGTTGAGAACCCCCGTAACACAAATTCAAAACAAAAATTGATTTCAATCTCGATCATGATGGATGTAATACATATATTAACTCCACCGTCTTGTCCGTCTGTCTGTCGTAGTCCCTCAGAAAAACAAAAACGAAAAGTAAAAAAGATGACAGACTTCCCGTGATCCTATCGAGCTGATAATTTAATTTTTTATTTCGTCTGCTACCATTGCAGGATGGTACTAAACAACTTCCCAAAGTTTCATGCTCCTACCTACACGGGAAGTTAGATACTTAATGATGAGTTTGTTTTACATAGTTCATATAAGAAAAAAAGTACATTTGGGCCCCCGGCCCCCTAGTGAATGATAATTTTATATTTGTTTTGATTGTTACCATCGCGAGAGGGTACTCAACAACTTTCCAAGGTTTCATGCTTCTACCTACAAGGGAAGATGATAAATTAGTGTTCATTCAGTTTTATATAGCCCATATAAGGAAGAAAACGGTTTTGGGCCCCCGGCCACCCATGAAAAAAACGTTTTTGAACCCACGGCCCGCAGGAGTGTGAATTTCAAAATTCTTTTTCGCCTGTTACCATTGCAAAAGTGTACATAACAACTCTCCAACGTCTCATGCTGCTACCAACACGAGAAATTGGAGAAAAAGTGATGAGTCAGTTTTTTAGATTAGAAAAAACTACATTTGGGCCCCCGTCCCCTAGTAAGTGATAATTTATATAATTTTCTAAGCTGTTACCATCGCAGAATATTACTTAACAACTACTCAAAGTTTCATGCTTCTTCCTGCACAGGAAATAGGAGAATTAGTGATTTTCAGTTTTTATATAGCTCATATGAGGAAAAAACTACATTTGGCCCCTGGGCCCCAGTAAGTGAAAATGTGAATATTTTTTCGCCTGTTACAATCGTGGAAGTGTACTCAACAATTTCCCAAAGTTTCATGCTTCTGCCTACTCGCAAAATTATAAGAATTTATTATTTTTCATTTTAATATGGCCCATATAAGGAAAATAATTGTTTTGGGCGCCCGGCCCCCATGAGTGTGAATTCTAAACAATTTTTACGCCAAGTATCGTCGCAAGAGGCTACTCAACAACTTCCCAAGGTTTCATGCTTCTACCTACGCGTGAAGTTGGAGAATTAGTGATGAGTCAGTTTTTTATATAAGAAAAAAACTACATTTGAGCCCCCGGCCCCAATAAGTAATAATTTAAATATTTTTTCGCTTGTTACCATCGCGTAAGTGTACTTATCAACTCCTTAGAGTTTCATGCTTCTACCTACACGGGAAATTTGAGAAGTTGTTATTTTCAGTTTTTATACAGCTCATATAAGGAAAAAACTTCATTTGGGCCCCCGGCCCCCACGAAGTGATAATTTAATTATTCTTTTCACCCATTACCATCGCGGGTTTGTACTCAACAACTTCCCAAAGTTTCATGCTTCTGCCTACTCGGGAAATAGGAGAATTGGTGATTTTCATATTTTATATTGCCCGTATAGGGAAAAAAAAGTCTTTTTGGGCCCCCGGCCCCCAAGAGTGTGAATTTTAAATTTCTTATTCTTCAATTATCGTCGTGAGAAGGTACTCAGCAAGTTCCCAAAGTTTCATGCTTCTACCTACACGGGAAGTTGGAGAATTAGTAATGAGTCACTTTTTTATATAAGAAAAAAAATTCATTTGGGCACCCGGCCCCCATTAGGTGATTAATTAAAAAAAATTTGCTTGTTACCATTGCGGTAGTGTACTTATCAACTACCCCAAGTTTCATGCTTCTACCTACACGGGAAATATGAGAATTTGTGATTTTTAGTTTTTATATAACTCATTTGAGGAAAAAACTTCATTTGGGCCCCCGGCCCCCGGGAAGTAATAATTTAAATATTTTTTCTTCCGTTACCATTGTGGGATTGTACTCAACCACTTCCCAAAGTTTCATGCTTCTGCCTACTCGGAAAATGGGAGAATTAGTGATATTCAAATTTTATAAAAGCCATATAAGAAAAAAAAACTTCTTGGGCCCCCGGCCCCCATGAGTGTTAATTTTAAAAATTTTTTACTCCAAATTTCGTCACGAGTGGCTACTCAACATCTTTGCAAAGTTTCATACTTCTACCTACACGGTAAGTTGGAGAATTAGTGATGAATGAGTCAGTGAGTGAGTGAGTGAGTGAGGGCTTTGCCTTTTATTAGTATAGAAGACTAGCAATATACTCGCGCTTTGCTGCGGTAAATTAGGATTTCAGTAAGCGTTGAGAACCGCCGTAACACAAATTCAAAACTAAAATTGATTTCAATATCGATCTTGATTGATATAATACATATATTAACTCAACCGTCTTGTCTGTCTGTCTGTCGTAGTCCCTCAGAAAAAAAAACGAAAAGTAAAAAAAATGACAGACTTCTCGTGATCCTATCGAGCTGATAATTTAATTTTTTTTCGTCTGCTACCATTGCAGGATGGTACTCAACAACTTCCCAAAGTTTCATGCTCCTACCTACACGGGAAGTTAGATACTTAATGATGAGTTTGTTTTACATAGCTCATATAAGAAAAAAAGTACATTTGGGACCCCGGCCCCCTAGTGAATGATAATTTTATATTTGTTTTGATTGTTACCATCGCGAGAGGGTACTCAACATTTTTCCAAAGTTTCATGCTTCTACCTACAAGGGAAGATGATAAATTAGTGTTCATTCATTTTTATATAGCCCATATACGGAAGAAAACGGTTTTAGGCCCCCGGCCACCCATGAATGACAATTTTTTATTTCTTTTTCGCCAATTATCGTCATAAGAGTGCACTAAGCAAGTTTCCAAAGTTTTAGCTTCTAACTTAACGGGAAGTTGGAGAATTAGTGTTGAGTCAGTTTTTAATATTAGACAAAAAAACTAAATTTGGGCACCGGTCCCCAGTAAGTGATAATTTATATACTTTTTTACCTGTTACCATCGCGGAATATTATCCAACAACTACCCAAAGTTTAATGCTTCTACCTTCTCGGAAAATAGGAGAATATGAGATTTTTAAATTTATATTGCACATATAAGGGAAAAAAACGTTTTTGGACCCGCCCCGCGAGAGCGTGAATTTCAAAATTCTTTTTCGCCGTTTACCATTGCGAAAGTGTACTTAACAACTCTCCAAAGTCTCATGCTGCTACCAACACGAGAAATTGGAGAAAAAGTGATGAGTCAGTTTTTTAAATTAGAAAAAAACTACATTTGGGCCCCCGTCCCCTAGTAAGTGATAATTTATATAATTTTCTAAGCTGTTACCATCGCAGAATATTACTTAACAACTACTCAAAGTTTCATGCTTCTTCCTGCACAGGAAATAGGAGAATTAGTGATTTTCAGTTTTTATATAGCTCATATGAGGAAAAAACTACATTTGGCCCCTGGGCCCCAGTAAGTGAAAATGTGAATATTTTTTCGCCTGTTACAATCGTGGAAGTGTACTCAACAATTTCCCAAAGTTTCATGCTTCTGCCTACTCGCAAAATTATAAGAATTTATTATTTTTCATTTTAATATGGCCCATATAAGGAAAATAATTGTTTTGGGCCCCTGGCCCCAATGAGTGTGAATTCTAAAAAAAATTTACGCCAAGTATCGTCGCAAGAGGCTACTTAACAACTTCCCAAGGTTTCATGCTTCTACCTACGCGGGAAATTGGAGAATTAAGGATGAGTCAGTTTTTTATATAAGAAAAAAACTTTATTTGAGCCCCCGGCCCCCAGTAAGTAATAATTTAAATATTATTTCGCTTGTTACCATCGCGTAAGTGTACTTATTAACTCCTTAGAGTTTCATGCTTCTACCTACACGGGAAATTTGAGAAGTTGTTATTTTCAGTTTTTATACTGCTCATATAAGGAAAAAACTTCATTTGGGACCCTAGCCCCTAGGAAGTGATAATTTAATTATTCTTTTCGCCCGTTACTATCGCGGGTTTGTACTCAACCACTTCCCAAAGTTTCATGCTTCTGCCTAATCGGGAAATAGGAGAATTGGTGATTTTCATATTTTATTGCCCATATAATGAAAAAAAGCCATTTTGGGCCCCCGGCCCCCAGGAAGTAATAATTTAAATATTTTTTCTTCCGTTACCATCCTGGGATTGTACTCAACAACTTCCCAAAGTTTCATGCTTCTGCCTACTCGGAAAATAGGAGAATTAGTGATATTCAAATTTTATAAAGGCCATATAAGAAAAAAAACCTTCTTGGGCCCCCGGCCCCCATGAGTGTTAATTTTAAAATTATTTTACTCCAATTTTCGTCGCGAGTGGCTACTCAACATCTTTGCAAAGTTCATACTTCTACCTACACGGTAAGTTGGAGGTATTAGTGATGAATGTGTCAGTGAGTGAGTGAGTGAGTGAGTGAGTGAAGGCTTTGCCTTTTATTAGTATAGAAGACTAGCAATATACTCGCGCTTTGCTGCGGTAAATTAGGATTTCAGTAAGCGTTGAGAACCCCCGTAACACACGTTCAAAACAAAAATTGATTTCAATCTCGATCATGATGGATATAATACATATATTAACTCCACCGTCTTGTCCGTCTGTCTGTCGTAGTCCCTCAGAAAAACAAAACGAAAAGTAAATAAATGACAGACTTCCCGTGATCCTGTCGAGCTGATAATTTAATTTTTTTTCGTCTGCTACCATGCAGGATGGTACTCAACAACTTCCAAAAGTTTCATGCTCCTACCTACACGGGAAGTTAGATACTTAATGATGAGATTGTTTTACATAGCTCATATTAGAAAAAAAGTACATTTGGGCCCCCTAGTGAATGATAATTTTATATTTGTTTTGATTGTTACCATAGTGTGAATTTCAAAATTCTTTTTCGCCTGTTACCATTGCGATAGTGTACTTAACAACTCTCCAAAGTCTCATGCTGCTACCAACACGAGAAATTGGAGAAAAAGTGATGAGTCAGTTTTTTAGATTAGAAAAAAACTACATTTGGGCCCCCGTCCCCTAGTAGTTGATAATTTATATAATTTTCTAACCTGTTACCATTGCAGAATATTACTTAACAACTACTCAAAGTTTCATGCTTCTTCCAGCACAGGAAATAGGAGAATTAGTGATTTTCAGTTTTTATATAACTCATATGAGGAAAAAACTATATTTGGCCCCTGGGACCCAGTAAGTGAAAATATGAATATTTTTTCGCCTGTTACAATCGTGGAAAGTGTACTCAACAACTTCCCAAAGTTCCATGCTTCTACCTACTCGGGCAATAGGAGAATTAGTGATTTTCAAATGTTTATTTAGCCCATAGAAGGAAAAATAGCGATTTTGTGCCCCCGGCCCCCATGAAAGTGAATTTTAACATTCGTTTTCGCCATTTGTCGTCGAGAGAGGCTACTTGACAACTTCCATAGGTAAATTTATAATATAAAAACAGGGTATTAGTAGGCCTGACAGGACGTAACACAACAGCGAACGTTTCGGCAAAGAGCCTTCCTCAACGGACAAATAGTACACAAATGAAACGAATAAAACGAAATAATAAAAAAAAACACTTAGCTGCGGTGAAATCCAAGTAGTCCAGTAGAGATAAAGTAAGGAGAGAAAAGTAAGAGCTTATATAGGAAAGGATAGGGTGGGTGTGGCCAATCAATCAGCTTGTCAGTGCGAACACAACGTTGATCCCATGTGGTGTAAGAGTCCCATACTCATGGATTAGTCTATTCTCCAGACTGACCCGGCCGGGTGTGTTTGTACAAGAAACCAAGGTGGTGACAGACATGTCATCGACGCCCATGTGGTCACGTCCATTGAAGTGTCGGGAGACAGGACACTGTTTGTCTTGTTTAATGGCACGTACATGCTCAGCGATACGGCAGGAGAGTAACCTCCCCGTCTCACCAATGTACTTCAAAGGACAGCGCTTACACACAATGGTGTAGACCACATTGCGGCTGGTACAAAGATAGCCATTCCTAATCTTGAATATCCCCTTAGGGAAGACAATCTGGTCCGTCTGGGTAACAAAGGGACATGTCTTGCAGCGATTACGACCACATGGCTTGGTGCCCAGATGGGAGGACGGAATAAGCAGACGGCTACGAACCAATAGGTCTCGCAGATTTTTGTCCCTCCTGAATACAATGAGGGGTGGGGTGGAAAATATGTTGTTTGTCTCAGGGTCCGCGAGGAGGATGGTGCGGTTTTTCAAAAATATTTCCTTGGCTCTGATGTTGTGGGGATGGTATGTGAGCACCAATTTGCTCCTTTCATTACTATCACTGGAGCGTGATACAAAGGCGTCGGCACGAGTGAAGTTTTTAACTCGCTGAAGTGCAGATTGAAGTATAGCTTCAGGGTAAGACCTTTGTCTAAAAAACTCCACCATTTCCAACGCCTTTTCCAAAAAGTCCTCATTAGATTGACACAGCCTACGGAGGCGAAGAAGTTGTGAAAAGGGAATAGAATCCTTACAGGATTTGGGATGAGACGAGGGATAGAGTAGGTAAGAGTGGCTGTCCGTAGGTTTGAAGTAGGCCGAAGTGAGGAGGCAGTTTTTCTGGAGAGTTACAGTAATGTCCAGGAAATTAACCGATAGTTCGGAAATCGTGTGAGTGAACTTAATGGAGGGGTGGAAAGAATCAACAAAGTTGATGAACGTGTCAAGTTCACTCCTCTCCATATGAGTGACCCCAATGCCGTCATCAATGTATCTCTTATAAAATTCGGGGAGGCGACCAGTGTATTCTTGTTCCACTCTGTGCTCGAAATGGCCCATGAACAAGCAAGCATAGCTTGGTCCCATTTTAGTCCCCATGGCGACCCCACTGATTTGGTCAAAGAACTGGCCATTGAACTCAAACGAGTTGAGGGTTAGGACCAATTCCGCCAAACGTAGTAAGGCGTGTGTAGGTATATTGGG
This sequence comes from Ampullaceana balthica, assembly GCA_944989445.1. Classification (NCBI taxonomy): domain Eukaryota; kingdom Metazoa; phylum Mollusca; class Gastropoda; family Lymnaeidae; genus Ampullaceana; species Ampullaceana balthica. Next base: position 20,935 of record CALYLW010001036.1, on the reverse strand, counting down.
GTGAGGTTGTCTGTCCAAAAAGTATTGCACAGCCAGAAGGCCATCGTTGTGGGGAATGGATGTATAGAGGGAACATACATCAAGGAGGAACAGATAGTGATTTTCGTTTGGATCGATACTCAGATAGTCAAATGTTCGTAGGGCATGATTGGTGTCCTTAATGTACGTAGGAAGGGATGCCACAACTGGACTACTTGGATTTTACCGCAGCTAAGTGTTTTTTTATTATTTCGTTTTATTCGTTTCATTTGTGTACAATTTGTCCGTTGAAGAAGGCTCTTTGCCGAAACTTTCGCTGTTGTGTTACGCCCTGTCAGGCCTACTAATACCCTGTTTTTATATTATACATTTAACTATTTAAAAGCCTGATTGCAGTCCCACCACCATTACTTTATTTGACAACTTCCCAAGGTTTCATGCTTCTACATACACGGGAAATCAGAGAATTAGTGATGAATCAGTTTTAATATAAGCAAAAACTACATTTTGGCCCCCGGCCCCCAGGAAGTGATAATTTAAATATTCTTTCTCCTGTTATTATTGCGGGAGTGTACTTAACAACTTCCCAAAGTTTCATGCTTCTGCCTACCCGGGAAATAAGAAAATTAGTGATTTTAATATTTTATAAGGTCCATATTAGGAAAAAAGCGTTTTTGGGCCCCCAGCCCCCATGAGTGTTAATTTTAAAATTCATTTACTCCAATTTTAGTTGCGAGAGGCTACTCAACAACTTCCCAAAGTTTCATGCTTCTACCTACACGGGAAGTTGTATAATTAGTGATGAATCAGTCAGTCAGTCAGTGAGTCAGTCAGGGCTTTGCCTTTTATTAGTATAGATAGCAAAGACTCATCATTAAATCTGCAAACTCCTGTGTAGATAGGAGCATGAAACTTTGGGAACTTGTTATGAAACCTTCCGCAATGGTAACAGGCAAAAAAGAATTTAAAACTTCTCACTCATGGGGGCCGGGGGCAAAATGTGTTACCTTATATTAGCTAAATAAAATATATTAAACTTTTTAAAATGTGTAAATGGGTTTTGACAAAACTTGGAATAAAAAACTTGATGGCATATATTAAAATACAATAGGGCATTAAAATTAAATTTTTAAAAATCATTTGATGGCCAGAGCCCCTAATATTTTTTTCGTAAGCATTTAAGAAATTTTTAGCATTCGATTTCACACGCTTTTTTATAAAAATATTGACCACAAATATATCCATATCAAGATTGAAATCAATTGGTGTTTGGAATTGGTGTTAGCGGGTTCTCAAGGCTAACAGAAATCCTAAGCGCAGCGAAGCGCACATATTTAGCTAGTCAATATATATAATTTGCTATGTATGTTTGTTCGTTCGTTACGCTATTTGCGCACCACTAAAAAAAAGCCTTGACAAAAATTACTGCACCAAAAACAGATCATTTCGAACGCCCCATAAATTGTTCAATATGGAAATGATATTTAATTTCAGCTGCAATATAGACATTTTTTTAAAACTTCATTTTAGACAGGTAATACACTAGTTTATCTATACTTTTAGAAACATTCTAAGCAAATTTAAAGCTTTTTCGCAAAAACTGTTTTTTGAACTGTTGTTCAGCAAATGGTTAATTTCATTTAAAGCCATTAACCATTTCTACAAACCATCTGTTTCAAGTTCCTCCAAAAAGAAATTTGCAAACATGCCCCAAAAAGCTTTTCGAAACAGGTAAAATGGCACCCTTTCATCAGGCGCCGTGACAGGATTCAGGACTGATTCAGAGGCGATGGCGTAAGCAAAGAATGGGACCAACATGATAACGCAAAATTTGCTGAATATAGTTAACTGCAGATAGATAAGAACAAGGAATTAAATACCGTCAATTAATTAATGCAATCTACTCTGATTTTTTTTATTTTACTAGTTACAGAGACATGTTTATATTTTTTTAAACGTGTAAAATTAAAAATTATAATTTTCGTCCCTTCCCTTAAAACAAAATGAATTTATTTGGATTATATTAATTTTATAATGTACAAAAATAAGTTCAAAGCAACAAATAAAATCTATGATCTCTTATTAAACCAAAACCTTACCATTTGCCATAAAGTCTCAACCAGGGGGCCCAAAAATCTAGACATTGAGCAAAACTCCAGCACATTTATAGAGAAGGCGATGAAGTCTAAGCTAAATATTATTCGAGCCCATATCATAAATTCTGTATTATCCGGATATACATAGGCGAGAATCCTCAATATCCAAGCTATCAGGAACAGAATCTGAGATATTAGAGCTACCACAATATACCCCTGTCTAAAACGTGAATAGCGATTGCGTGCCTGCTGCAAAATATAGAGATTTCTTGTTTAGAAATAGTCTTTATAATAAATTGAAGACATTAACAAATAAATAAATATTTTCTTTTTTGTTATATGCTTGTTTGCAATGTCTGTTATTGATTATAATTTTTAAAAATTGAGATCATTTAGATAAGCGAGTTTTGTCCTTTCAAATGTTTTATGTACACTCAAGTTAAATACCTGATTGATAATCTCCAAAAGAAAAGTTACCACACAAGCCAAGATAACCCATTCCAGAATGTGAAAACTCTCCGTGTTTAGGAATGATATCAGAAGAATTGCAAAGGCGATAAGAAACGCAACAACTCCTATCTGATTTGAAACACAAGACAAGTCTCTTTACTCAACAACACATATTCAAAAAATATAAATAATTTCAACATATATATATATATATATATATATTTATTTATTTATTTATTTATTTATTTATTTATTTATATTTATATTTATTTATATATATATATATATATATATATATATATATATATATATATATATATATATATATATATATATATATATATATTATATATATATATATATATTTGGGCTGTTAACGATTAATTTAAACATAGTCCTTAACTTTTGAAAAATTAAAGATTAATTAATCGTTAATTTCGATTAAAGCAAAAAAAAATTAATTTATGATGTCATAAGTAACACTTACTAAACGTCCTAGTTGAAAATCTAAATAACACTGGAATATCTCCTTTATATGTCATCTTTAACAAACTACGCAAAAAGACCAGTGTGTTGACATTATTTGGTTCAAGTGATGAGCGGGTCTAATTGACAATATAACTTATAACCAGCCGATCTGGACAATAATTCACATGGAACTGAGGTAACTGGCATGCACAAAACGGTATTGGCAAGGAATGGCATTATCGGTTTTCGGTGTTCATTAAGTTCCACCATTATAGAGGGTTAATGGGCTCGAGAAATTTCATCAAGTAATTCTCCAGAAGAGCTGTCGTCATTTTCTGGCTCTGAGTCAGACTCCATTACTACAATTAGCTTAATAAGCTTTTTATTTGGTTCAATAAGTAGGCGAAGTGTTAGAACAATGGTAGGCAAACTCTATCAATATTTTGAATATTCCCGTCAGTAAATAGTTTAAAAACAAAATGGTCATGTAATCGTCAGGAAATGTGTTATTATTTATCGGCCGGTATTTTTTATTATTTCTTTTTACCTTTGGACTTTCAATAATTTGTAAGGGGCTGTCAATAAATGACGTCACGCACCTGGGGGGGAGGGGGTCACACTTTTGTGACGATGTGTGACGACGAGGGGAAGGGAGGGGGATTGAAGAAATGTGACGTCACATCGAAAGGGAAACTAAATAAAACTTCCACTAAAATATTTTTTGACGTACAATTTAGTTAATGATTTATTTATTTATTTTTTTAAACCCATCAGTGCTTCTCAAAGTGCCGGTCGGTAGGCCATCAGACACCGGTTGGCGTAAATTATCAAGACATGAAAATTAAATCTAATTATAATCCTTAAGTTTGAGAACCCACAAGAGACATATTAAATTGTTACAATGCGTCGTTTAAGGCTGACATCAAAGTATTTATGATGTAACTGCCACTCGAATTGGTTCTCTTACGGCAGGAGTCGGCGAAGTTTTTTACCCGTTACCCCAAAATACACAAGTTTATGTGTACGTTATCCCCACCCCCAAGGCTAGAGGTCCTGCCCACATGACTCGGGGATTTCGGGGAGCGTCGTAACCCCCCTCCCCCGAAAATGCAACTGGTGAGTCTTAGAAGCATGACAAGTGTCTAAAAATGATCTGAATAGGATTATGTGTAGATATTTTAAGTGAAAACGACACGAAATATCAATTTTTAAGGGGGGGGGGCGGAATCTATTTGATACAATTAGAAACGTTATAAGTTTGATATAATTGTTCCATTGTTTTTTGGTCTAACGCCCTGTACCCATTTAAATTAGTCAATGTATTGAATGCATCAAATTGTTGACATCGCAATTCGACAGGAGCACAAAACAACTTTTCTTCATTGCAAAGTTTTTAAGCATTAATTTTTAAATGCCACAGAAATGATATTTGATATAGTCTTGTCATGTGGATTAAGATCATTGTCACCCGTGTCAATTTAAATTAAAATAGGTATCTTCGTATAGTACGTAGGTAAGGAATCTACATATTTGCCAACTTTTAAAAATGCATTTTCTCGAAGGAACCGGTTCAATAGTAGGCATATTTTCGAAGCGTAGACGTACACATGACGTATTTTAATATATCTAGTGGATTGTAGTGGATTTTATATGTCCCAAATGAGTCTGCAAACCCCCCAAGAATTCCATTTTGAGCCCAGATGGGGTAAATTACCCCGGTTCGCCGACCAATGTCTTACGGGATGCCCGTCAGTCAATTGAGGGATTTTTAAAAAAAAATATTTTAAAAACATTATTTTAAAATATTTTTTTCTCAACAAAGAAGTTAACCGTGATGATTAATAGTCAATGTTTAATTTTATATATTAAAATAAAATATAATCGAAGGATGTTAACACAGTCGTTTTTTGAAGGCCGGTTAAACGTTTTTTAAAAAACGGACCGGTTCAACAGGATACCTAAAAATTAAAACTATAAAAGTTTACTTTAACATTATTGTTACCCCAAAAGTAGCGGATTCTAGCGAATTTTATATGCCCACAATGGTTCAGCATTACCCCAAGAGTTCCTTTTTTTTTATACCCCAAATGAGATAATTTACCGCTGTTCACTGACCCCTCGGTTAAACCGCCCGATAGCGGTAGCAATGTATTTTTCATTAGTTTATAAACTCCACAAGAGAATGCAACAATTTAAACACGCCTCGTCCATTGGTGACTTTATATTTACAACTCTTGTGTGACCTACGTAAATCGTGAAAGAAAAGTTTTGAAAAAAATATAAAAATTAAAAAATTAAAAATACCTCGTGAGCTTCGGAGTAAAAATGTATGATAATATTATATATTTTATTAATTTCATAGTATTCTTCAGTCTTCAACTCGCAGGAATTACTGTATTTTGTGACCCACAAGATGACACCCTACTTTCCTGTACAATTGTGAGGTTCGTATAGTACTCGCCATATTCCTCTTCCAGCGCATACTAAATAATTTTTAGAAGACATGAGATTTGATATCAATGTGGTAATTTTAGATCAATTGCCCTTGGCATACATATACTTAGTAGGAAAATTGTCACTTTAAGATCGAAATCAATTTGAGGAATTGTCCTATATCTATACATTCTAGGTCTATCAACAGTGAAATGATCCTTGTAATATCAATAGTCACACTCGTGAGCTTGAAGGTTAATCACATCAAAGGGGTTTTGACATTACCGCTGCATTGTTCGTTAACTGTTTTGCTATGCCTTTGCAACTAAACAAATTTTAAAAAATTAAAATTTTATAAAACAAGCGAAATTCATACTTAATCTTATAGGGCTTTAGGCCTAGGCCATGTAGGGGCTCATTTTGCTATCATGTCAGTACAGGAAAAATCACGTCAAAACGGGAAAAGAATGCACCGGTACCTGGTGAAATGGAAAAATTCCTGCCTGTCGTCAAAAACGAAAAAGTTTGAGAAGCATTGGCTTACAATTTATTAAATGACGTTTTACATAGCTTCAGGCAGACCAAAGCCCTACATGAGCTGAAGCGCCACAGGGATGGATTACATAGCTTCAGGCATTTTACGATATTACAATGCAGACATACACTAAATAAATACTTAAATGACAAAAAAGTGATTTGAAACATTCTTATTTTCAAATAGAAAAAGGGTGTGTTTTTTGTTGTGTTTTTTTTTAGGGGGGGGGACGACTTTGTGTGAGGGTGGGTGTGGCGGGGTCAAAGCTTTGTGTCGCTATATTGGAAAAAGGGGGGGGGGTAACTTTTTGTGACGACGCGTGACCAAGGGGGGGGGGCAAAAATCGGCCAAAATCACGTGACGTCATTTATGAACGGCCCCTAAGTTATGGTTCGAATATCGTTAAAAAATAATTTAATCGCTATGTATATACCAGGGCTGTGGAAATTAACGATTAATTTCTAGATTAATCTTTAAAAAATTATATATATATACTAGCGTACACCCTCAAAAATGACGGAAGTTTTCAGCTGAAATCTATTTATTTTATAAAAAATGCACTCTTTTTAGGGTGCCTACGGCGCCGACCTTTTTCAAAAGCCCAACTAACTTGTCCTTGTTTGATAAATACGAAATATTAAACTTTCTGAAATGTACACAAAGTATTTTATAATAGGGGTTGCAGGGCGCCTACGGCGCCCATTTTTTATGTTAATTTAAAATTAACCATCATCAAGTCCTCTTTTTACATTGATCCCTTTTCCAAAATTAAAATATGAGCGAAAACAATGACTTCATATAATATTTTTTCACAGCGCATATTTAATTTGCACACCTTTTGATGCTTTGGTGTAGTAATTTGGTTTTCCCAGCTTTCTAAAATTAGTAGTGTCAGGACAGACTGACTGACTTGCGTGACAATTGCAAATTATATAGTTTTATTTATATCAGGTTTAAAGGGAAAAAAATTGCTCTGATGCTTTCATTAAGTAAGTATAATCAAGAAAGATATCATGGACGTTTAAATGATTCCATTTCAAAGAGAACTAATTTGTATTTAATAAACGTCTGAGAGAAGAAAAAATCACAGTGATTAACTAATGAAATTTTACTGTCAAGAAAATGAGTGTCTGAAAATAGATTTACTTAATGAATTTTATTTTTGGTAAAAATGCAGTTTCAACATATTTCATTATTGGCACGGTAGACAAAATATTTCTTACTAATATGGTATTGAAATAATTTCCAGCTGGAAAATAATAATGAAAAGATAATCTAAAAAAAAGCAGGTTATTTTTATATCTACATAAGAAATTCTCTATTACCAGGTTGAAAGTCATCAATACTTTTGGTGACACTTTTGTTGATATATTTGTTGATACTTTTGTGCCGCCACTTTGGCTCTCAAATTTCTTCATCGTTTGTAACAAGGTGTGACGCAATTCCTTGCAAGGAGTTTGTAATAGGAATTTACCATTGTTAGACTTAATGGCCAATTTCAAGCAGCTTTCGCCACCCCACGGATTCATCTCCATCAAAAGTATGTCCCGTGTCTTATCTGGGTCGAGGCTGTGATTGAGATTAATGGTTGCGATCGCATACTCCAAGAAAACTCTGTGAAAAATTTCAAGATACTTGTAGAATTTCTTCTAATTTATTCAAATGTGTCAAAAGGTGCAATTGACGTTCTATAATTAATGGTGTTGACTTACTTCTTCATTTCTTTAATTTCCTTAAAGCTTTTTAAATCTCCTGCTTCTCTTTTTTCCATTTTATTCAGTTTTCCATAGGCGTATAATGCTGCACCAGTCGGATACTGCCAAAATACATAAAATAATAGTTATTTCTTTATACATCAATGTTTTATCTATGATAAAATGTTTTTACAAATGTTAATAAATATTATACAAAGAACAAATTAAGCAACAAGGAAATTTATGTTAACATTTTTTCAATGCTTATTTCTATTTATATAAAGATTAACAAAACACATACACTGCGCAGGGCGCAGTAGGATTTAGTAATGTTTGGAAACCTACGTATTAAATTTCTTAAAGATGGGCTAATGAGTAACAAAGACCATTGGAAAGTTAAATATGGCGACAAACATTGGCGTCACACCTCCAGAACATCTTAAGCTTTCGGTTAGCGCAGGATGTTTCTTGACCCAACTTGTATATACGATTTCGGTGGCTCATATTTATAAACTGTAGGATTTAAAACCCTAATGTACAAAAGTTAAGCAGGTTTCTTTTCCAAATTCTACGCGTACCGGTCTTAACATTCGACTACGTTCGCCATTTTAAACGTTCTTATTTATGGCCCCATCATCACGAAATTCATTATGCCTCTTCATTGCGCTAACCGAGCTGATGAACCTACTTATCTTGTTTGGATGACGCCAACATCAGTCGCAATATTAAACTTTTCCAAATGTCTTTGTTACTTTGGTTCAAAACTCTAACTGAAATCTT
>CALYLW010001036.1:0-7500 GCA_944989445.1 Ampullaceana balthica | reverse complement strand
TATTAATTACTGAACTTAATACATACTTCTAAATTACGCTTTAATTTAAATTCCATTGGAATCAATCTGTAACTAATCTATATACATAAAAATCAAAGTATGTCTGTGTGTGTGTGTGCATGTCTTTTATAGCTGACTAAACCATTCATCCGATCGTCATAAAATTTTGGAGACTGTTGAGTACCCACCTGGGATGGTAACTGGCAACTTTGTTTTCTAAATTTAACACTCATGGGGAACCGGGGGCCCATAATGTCATTTTTTGCTTATATGAGCTATATAAAAATTAGTTTAAGCGCTAGCTACTGTGTAAATTGTTGGATCTTAACCAAACTTTGTATATAACAATTTGATAGCAAATATTAAAATACTATAGGGCACTGAACTCCTAATAGTCATTCCTTTGGGGCTGGGGCCCAATAAGTACTTTTTCTTAAACGTTTAAGATTTTATTCAATATTCAGTTATTGACAATCTTGACAAATAATGACACATTTATCAATTATTATACAAATTGAAATGAATAGGTGTTTTGAACTTTATATCTTGCACTGAATGGGCCCTGGGGCCCTTAATGTTGTTTTTTGCTTATATAAGGTATATAAAAATTAGTTTATGCGTTAGCTACTGAGTAAATGAATGGATCTTAACCAAAATTTGAATACAAAAAGTTGGTAGCCCATATTAAAATACTATAGGGCAGAGAACTTCAAATGTCCATTCATTTGGGGCCGGGAGTCCCAAATGTCTTTTCTTCGTATATTTTAAAGATATTTTTCCCCATTCAATTTTTCACGATTTTGAGGAATATATCTATGAGGAAACTGAATTAAAATGATAAGGTTTTTGAAATTGAAATCTTTCATTTAATCGGCCCAGGGGCCCCTAAATATCGTGTTTTTTTTCTTATATGAGCTGTATAAAAATTAGTATTAGCGTAAAATACTGAGAAAATTAATGGATCTTGACCCATCTTAGTATATTAAAACTCAAGGTTCTATTTTTTTCTTACTATAGGGCACTGAACTCCTAATTTTCATTCCCTCGGGACAGGGGGCCCAAAATGTCTTTTTTAGTAAATGTTTAATATTTTATCGTCCATGCAATTTTTAACAATAATGAGAAATATAAATAAATGTTTGTATTTTGAAATTTATTCAAATGAACATGTGTTTCGCACTTTATTTCTTTTAATAGTTTGGCCCTGGGGCCTTTAATGTCGTTTTTTGCTTATACGAGCTTTATAAAAATTAGTTTATGCGTTAGCTACTGAGTAAATGATTGGATCTTAATCAAACTTTGTACACAAAAACATGGTAGCCCATATTAAAATACTTAAGGTTTCTTAACTTCTAATGTCAATATCTTCTGGGCCGGGGGTCCCAAATGTCTTTTTTCATATATGTTTAAGATAGTTTTGCCATTCACTTTTTAACGATCTTGATAAATATATCCCTGATGAAACTGAATGAAAATAAAAGGTGTTTGAAATTGACAACTCGCACCGAATAGGCCCGGGTCGTTTTTTTTCACTATATTAGCTATATTAAAATTAGTTTAAGCGTTAAATAATGAGAAAATAATTGGATTTCGACTAAAGTTAGAATATGAAAACTTAAGAACCTATATTATATTACTATAGGGCACTGAACTCCTAATGTCCATTCCCACTTTAAATTAAATCGTTTTTTACTGAGATCGTTTCAACGCACGACGGGTCAGCTAGTCTAATATAACAATAAATTTGATGCCGCTTTTGTGAGTACAAACATATTTGAACGAAGTACATTCTTACTAGTCAAGCCCGAAGGACGGGTTATTTAATTAGATATCCGCTTTAGTAGACAACACATTAAAGAAAATAAACAATAAAGTAAATTAATTTCAACATAATACAATACAAACAACTAAAATAATATTCTGTTCGGAAGAGGCGCCTGTAATTGATAAGAGAAAACAATACCACGCGATAATTAAAGCTCATTACAATTTAATATACTTAAAACAATACAAAATAAAAACACAACATATAGAGCAACATGAAAATGTGAATAAACGACATAGAATTTCTTTCCAAATATGATATTATTGCCTCACGACAAAATATTATTGTTAAAACACGCGCATTAGTATAATAGACTATTTGAATCTTTATTATTCATCTATTTGAGTTATTTGATTCTTTTTTTAAATGTGTATATCAAAATCTTCAAGTAGACTTAGATCGTTTAAAAAGTGGCTATTTTGCATAAATTAGAGTCATCAAGTTTTAGGAGATATTGTTCACGTTATAGGTCTATGCTATATGTAGATAGATCGAGGCAACAGGTTCGTCTCAACTTCCCACCTCCATGTAGTATGCAAGCACTCCTATCCTGAAAACATTGTTTCATAAGCACGTAGCGAGGTGGCTCTGGAGTGACAGTGCTTTTAAGTAAGTAAAACCAATTCATACTTTGGTAAGACACCAGGTTATGGTTCAGTGGTTTGTAAAAGACATAAAGAACTGTGACGGCGTGTCACTTTCAATGTTTCTCTCAGTCGGGTGCCACGTTGGTCACGGGAGAATATCCCGCTCAACTTATCATACACTTAAACCTTAGATTATTTTATACATCGACAGTTCAAAAAACACTTCATTGGTAGATACTTCAAGCCTTGCGTTGTGACACGCGTTTAAAGAAGTTGCTGTAAGTTGCGTAAATGTATTCGATACAAACTTGACAGAAATTAACAGCCATATCCAACGTTTATTAACATGAAATGACATCGGAGATGTGAGTTTAACTGAAAGCGTGTGATATTTTTTTTAAATAATGACTTAAACTACACTTAAATTAAACGCAACCAATAGTTTTATTGGACGCAAGCAAAATATAATTACACGATAGTTTTCTAGAGCTGATAAAAGTTTAAAATAATTACCTTGATGCAGCGGATGAGAAATTTCCTTTATGTCATCTGGTGTAATGTGCTCAAGAATTGTCTTTCCATTGTCCAGCAGATATTCCAGAATTTTACATTGGTCAAACTGAATAATATCTTTCGTAATTCTTTTGACTTCATTACTTTCCTACGTAAAGAATATTTAACAACCGTTAAGATGAATTTAAGATAAATTCACTTACACGATTTTGTGTTTCTGTAATTTATTAACTTTCATATTAATCGGTAATTAATTTTTATATGCTAAAGTTGAAAAATTTAGCTTCATTATACCTAAAAGTAAGAGGCCTTTTTAAAAAAAACTTTTTAATTCCGTTTTACAGCTTGACATTTGTTGATGATTTAATGAATTTGAAAAAAATATTTTTAAAATTATTTTTTAAAATCCTTTATATTAACTCGTGGTGTCTGCTTGCTTGCTTACGCCCATGCTTGTCGCCAAAACTTTGGATCGATTTTTAACCCCCTTATTCTTAAGCTAGCGAGCTGAAATTTTGAAGCCAGTTTTGTACCGATAATAAAAACAATATATCAAAATTTCATATCAATCGCATGTACCGTAATTAAATTATTGATTTTTTAGTTTATTTTATTTATTCCTATGTATCATGTTATTTTTTGAGATAGAGCGTCGCGGTGCGTATTATATTGAACAAACCCTTCTGTCGCGCAATAAGGTGCGTATTTTATTGACAACACTTTTTATAAACATATTCCTGATCGGTGCGCATTATATTAAATATGTTTTACGACAAAACTGCAATTTTGTATTTTTGGATGGTCTTGCGCTGCGTATTATAATGAACATTATTTTAGTTATGTCTCGTACATAAAGGATTTATAGTCAAAAACTTGTTTTTTTTAACGGGTTTTTAAAATTTAATTTCAAGGTGTAATCGTTTACAAAATCTTTTCTAAAACTGCTTAAAGTTGTTGTTATATAATTGTATTTTTATAAAACGAAACAATTATTTAGTATTATTTTTATTTTTTCAACGATACAAAATTGGTTTTAATGATGTCTTTAAAAAAGTTATGGAAAAATCTTTTGATGTCCCGTTACACAATTTAGAAATATTGATAAAGAAATCCCCACTGTAATTCTTTTTACCAGTATGGTATATATAATCTATATATGAGCCACTAATACTACACAATATATTAACAAAAAAACAACAATTAATAGAGTTAAACATATTTTTTATGTTTAAAAATTGTATATTACAGACTACGGCGTGTCGGTGTGTTAAAATATTTTCGAAACACAACCTTCAAGGTGTTGGTCTTTAATGCTACAACTAGTACAAGATCAGATCATATACCTTGACTCTAATTAGTAAAGATTACTTTTTACAGTGTCTGTCTGTGGCTACTAAAGTTCATTCATTATTAGAAACAGCTTGAAAATGTGTTTTCATGTTGTCTCAGATACTTCATCCAGATAACACGTAAAGGCATCAATTAAAAATGATGTGCAAACGAATGATATGTAATTGGTGCTGCTACTGATGTTACCATATGAGATATGTAATGGCTGCTGCTACTGATGTTACCATATGAAATATGTAATGGGTGCTGCTACTGATGTTACCATATGTGATATGTAAAAGGTGCTGCTACTGATGTTACCATATGTGATATGTAATGTATGCTGCTACTGATGTTACCATATGAAATATGTAATGGGTGCTGCTAGAGATGTTACCATATGGGATATGTAATGGGTGCTGCTACTGATGTTACCATATGTGATATGTAATGGGTGCTGCTAGTGATGTCACCATATGTGATATGTAATGGGTGCTGCTACTGATGTTTCCATATGTGATCCACATGGTCCTACCATAAACTAGTAACTGTAAAATGCTTGTCTCACATTCCCATGAGAACCACTTACATTAAAACATACGGCAGCATTAATTTTTCGTAATTTATTTAGCCTATCTGGGTATCTAATAAATAGAAATAATAATAGAGTTGTGATGATGGATATAAAGAAACAAGAGAGAAAAAAATATACCTTGTTTGCAAGGTAATCTTGCATTTTTTTGTGATTCATAAGTTCCTTCAACTGGTTGAGTTTTATACAAAGTGAACCATAGGCCAAGGCCTTGTCACTGTCCTGTGTAACATCTAATTTTAAAAAAAAATGAGTTTTTAATTGAGAGTGAAATGGGAGAAGAAGCCCCTCATTATCATATAACGTGCAACCGATTAAAGGTACAAAAAAATTAAATGTTTAAGAAATGAAACGAAATATTATTTAAAGAAATAATGCACTGTTGTGTTAACACAATATTTTTGTTTTCAAGTGCTCACCGTTCAGGGCTTTCAAGACGACTCTAGAAATCGTATTGAAGTGGTCCCCGTCTTTCAAATCAAGTGCAAACAAAAGGTGAGCGTAGTGTTCATAAATATCATGACATTCAGCAAGAAGAGGATTTTCATGTTGCTTTCTATAATTTCAAGAATAATACGCATCAAAAAAAATTATTTAAAAAAAAACTATCAAACAAACACATTCCAATATACTAATTTATATTTAAAATATAAACTTTTTTGTTTCATTTTGTCTAAAACATTTGTATGTGTCTTTTATGGATAATTTGTAATTACTTACGAAATGCTTGAATTTCACCCACCTTTTCTTCCCTTCTGAAAGTTCAAAGAAATTATCTGCAGCACCACCGAATCCCTTTCGAGAAGGAAAAAAAATGTTTTGCAGCAAAAATGATATGTGTAGAGATGTAAATAACAATTTTAAAATGATATTATGCTGTCACGCAGGTGTAAAACCATACATAAACATTTAAATATAAACTTCATTTCAAAACATGGACATACCTTTAAAAAAACGACGGGTATTTTCTGCTTTAAGTAGTTTTCGGCAGTATCTGTAGTTCCCCCAGAGACTAGAACAACACACTCTAGGCAATCTTAAAAGCATAAAACACATTACTTAGGCATAAAATTTTTATCATAATACTTATGATTTAAACCAAAATGTATTGTTGTTCGACACATTATTTAATTTCATATATATATATATAACATATATATATATATATATATATCATCGATATACATAATTCCCGTTGCCTGTAAGGATATAATGCTGTTAGGTGACGCTTCGATGGATGTAATGGTGTTAGGTGGCGCTGAGATCGATTTTGTTTCATAGTGCTACCAATTTTAGAAAGCAGCTCGCCAAATTACTGCACCAAAAAATAACACTTTTCGATCGTTCCGCATAAAATTGTTCAATATGATAATAAATGAATCAAATAAAAATAAATGAAAGTTCTGTATTACGTTATTTTTTAATCTGATTTGTATTTATTTTGAAAACTTCCGTCATTTTATATATATATATATATATATATATATATATATATATATATATATATATATATATATATATATATGTATGTAAACGAAAGTCAAAGAAAGACAATTAAAGATGTAAATTACATAGGTTACATAAAAGTTATGCCATACACACAAATGTATAATTACCTTCTTTGTTTGTTGTCTGAAATTTGATTTTATAATCGTTAGGAACAATAACAAGACGACGACTGTCAGAAAGTGATGGGTCTTCTAGAGACAGTTCATTGGACTGTAGAAATGTTTAGAATAATTGTCTTTTAAATATATAATTTAAAAAAAACACATTGAATCAAGAGAAAACTCCTTTTCTATTTTACGTATATAATATAACAACCAAATAATTAAAAAATAATAAAACAAACATGTATTTTATTTTAAGTAACTCTTTTATTTTAAAAATTGTATTCTTTTTTAATAATGCTGTGTTTATTAACTTTTGGGCAAATTTGAGAAAAATGAAACCAACTAAATCGTCAAAAGATAGGAAAACCACTCAGTCTGCTATGACCATGTAAACACAAACTACACTTACACCTTCAATAACTACCTTATTTGACTTGCTAGCTAAAGGGAGATTTAACTTTATAATGTCACCAATGTTCGGGTGACTCGTTTTTTCGAAAGCCATGGTGGCGTTGTTGGCAGTCTCTTTGTCAGTTTGCCGCCGTGCAATCATCCAGAAGCCTGCAATTCAAATAAAAAAACATGATCAAAAGCAAACATTCATACGCCTGCATATTAGCCAACACACTCAGCAGCCCGCAGATTAGCCAACACATTCTTCATCCTGCATATTAGCCAACACATTTTTCAGCCTGCCGATTAGCCAACACATTCTCTAGCCTGCAGATTAGCCAACACTTTCAACAGCCTGCAGATTAGGCAACACATTCTTCAGCCCGCCGAATAGCCAACACATTCTTCAGCATGCAGATTAGCCAACACATTCTTCAGCCTGCAGATTAGCCAAAACATTATTGAGCCCGCAGATAAGCCAACACATTCTTCAGCATGCAGATTAGCCAAAACATTCATCAGCATGCAGATTAGCCAACACATTCTTCAGCCTGCAGATTAGCCAACACATTCTTCGGCCTGCAGATTAGCCAAAACATTCATCAGCATGCAGATTAGCCAACACATTCTTCAGCCTGCAGATTAGCC
>CALYLW010001035.1:164496-233398 GCA_944989445.1 Ampullaceana balthica | reverse complement strand
TTTTAGTGGTCCAATGTCAGTCTGGTCTCAGTAGTAGATTTTAGTGGTCCAATGTCAGTCTGGTCTCAGTAGTAGATTTTAGCGGTCCAATGTCAGTCTGGTCTCGGTAGTAGATTTTAGTGATCCAATGTCAGTCTGGTCTCGGTAGTAGATTTTAGTGATACAATGGCAGTCTGGTCTCGGTAGTAGATTTTAGCGGTCCAATGTCAGTCTGGTCTCGGTAGTAGATTTTAGTGATCCAATGTCAGTCTGGTCTCGGTAGTAGATTTTAGTGATACAATGGCAGTCTGGTCTCGGTAGTAGATTTTAGTTGTCCAATGGCAGTCTGGTCTCGGTAGTTAGATTTTAGTGGTCCAATGTCAGTCTGGTCTCAGTAGTAGATTTTAGTGATCCAATGTCAGTCTGGTCTCGGTAGTAGATTTTAGTGGTCCAATGTCAGTCTGGTCTCAGTAGTAGATTTTAGTGGTCCAATGTCAGTCTGGTCTCGGTAGTAGATTTTAGTGGTCCAATGTCAGTCTGGTCTCGGTAGTAGATTTTAGTGATCCAATGGCAGTCTGGTCTCGGTAGTAGATTTTAGTTGTCCAATGGCAGTCTGGTCTCGGTAGTTAGATTTTAGTGGTCCAATGTCAGTCTGGTCTCAGTAGTAGATTTTAGTGATCCAATGTCAGTCTGGTCTCGGTAGTAGATTTTAGTGGTCCAATGTCAGTCTGGTCTCAGTAGTAGATTTTAGTGGTCCAATGTCAGTCTGGTCTCAGTAGTAGATTTTAGTGGTCCAATGTCAGTCTGGTCTCGGTAGTAGATTTTAGTGGTCCAATGGCAGTCTGGTCTCGGTAGTAGATTTTAGTGGTCCAATGGCAGTCTGGTCTCGGTAGTAGATTTTAGTGGTCCAATGTCAGTCTGGTCTCGGTAGTAGATTTTAGTGGTCCAATGTCAGTCTGGTCTCGGTAGTAGATTTTAGTGATCCAATGTCAGTCTGGTCTCGGTAGTAGATTTTAGTGGTCCAATGTCAGTCTGGTCTCGGTAGTAGATTTTAGTGGTCCAATGGCAGTCTGGTCTCGGTAGTAGATTTTAGTGGCCAATGCAGTCTGGTCTCGGTAGTAGATTTTAGTGGTCCAATGTCAGTCTGGTCTCGGTAGTAGATTTTAGTGATCCAATGTCAGTCTGGTCTCGGTAGTAGATTTTAGTGGTCCAATGTCAGTCTGGTCTCGGTAGTAGATTTTAGTGATCCAATGTCAGTCTGGTCTCGGTAGTAGATTTTAGTGGTCCAATGTCAGTCTGGTCTCGGTAGTAGATTTTAGTGGTCCAATGTCAGTCTGGTCTCGGTAGTAGATTTTAGCGGTCCAATGTCAGTCTGGTCTCGGTAGTAGATTTTAGTGATCCAATGTCAGTCTGGTCTCGGTAGTAGATTTTAGTGGTCCAATGGCAGTCTGGTCTCGGTAGTAGATTTTAGTGGTCCAATGGCAGTCTGGTCTCGGTAGTAGATTTTAGTGATCCAATGTCAGTTTGGTCTAGGTAGTAGATTTTAGCGGTCCAATGTCAGTCTGGTCTCGGTAGTAGATTTTAGTGATCCAATGTCAGTCTGGTCTCGGTAGTAGATTTTAGTGATACAATGGCAGTCTGGTCTCGGTAGTAGATTTTAGTTGTCCAATGGCAGTCTGGTCTCGGTAGTTAATTTTAGTGGTCCAATGTCAGTCTGGTCTCAGTAGTAGATTTTAGTGATCCAATGTCAGTCTGGTCTCGGTAGTAGATTTTAGTGGTCCAATGTCAGTCTGGTCTCAGTAGTAGATTTTAGTGGTCCAATGTCAGTCTGGTCTCAGTAGTAGATTTTAGTGGTCCAATGTCAGTCTGGTCTCGGTAGTAGATGTTAGTGGTCCAATGGCAGTCTGGTCTCGGTAGTAGATTTTAGTGATCCAATGTCAGTCTGGTCTCGGTAGTAGATTTTAGTGGTCCAATGTCAGTCTGGTCTCGGTAGTAGATTTTAGTGATCCAATGTCAGTCTGGTCTCGGTAGTAGATTTTAGTGGTCCAATGTCAGTCTGGTCACGGTAGTAGATTTTAGTGGTCCAATGGCAGTCTGGTCTCGGTAGTAGATTTTAGTTGGCCAATAGCAGTCTGGTCTCGGTAGTAGATTTTAGTGGTCCAATGTCAGTCTGGTCTCGGTAGTAGATTTTAGTGATCCAATGTCAGTCTGGTCTCGGTAGTAGATTTTAGTGGTCCAATGTCAGTCTGGTCTCGGTAGTAGATTTTAGTAATCCAATGTCAGTCTGGTCTCGGTAGTAGATTTTAGTGGTCCAATGTCAGTCTGGTCTCGGTAGTAGATTTTAGTGGTCCAATGGCAGTCTGGTCTCGGTAGTAGATTTTAGTGGTCCAATGGCAGTCTGGTCTCGGTAGTAGATTTTAGTGGTCCAATGTCAGTCTGGTCTCGGTAGAAGATTTTAGTGATCCAATGTCAGTCTGGTCTAGGTAGTTGATTTTAGCGGTCCAATGTCAGTCTGGTCTCGGTAGTAGATTTTAGTGATCCAATGTCAGTCTGGTCTCGGTAGTAGATTTTAGTGGTCCAATGGCAGTCTGGTCTCGGTAGTAGATTTTAGTGGTCCAATGAAAGTCTGGTCTCGGTAGTAGATTTTAGTGGTCCAATGTCAGTCTGGTCTCGGTAGTAGATTTTAGTGATCTAATGTCAGTCTGGTCTCGGTAGTAGATTTTAGTGATCCAATGTCAGTCTGGTCTCGGTAATAGATTTTAGTGGTCCAATGTAAGTCTGGTCTCGGTAGTAGATTTTATTTTTCCAATGTCAGTCTGGTCTCGGTAGTAGATTTTAGTGATCCAATGTCAGTCTGGTCTCGGTAGTAGATTTTAGTGATCCAATGGCAGTCTGGTCTCGGTAGTAGATTTTAGTGGTCCAATGGCAGTCTGGTCTCGGTAGTTAATTTTAGTGGTCCAATGTCAGTCTGGTCTCGGTAGTAGATTTTAGTGGTCCAATGTCAGTTTGGTCTCGGTAGTAGATTTTAGTCTCTCGGAAGGGGTTGGCCTTTACGGGGCCCGGGAGATAAGTAGGGTCGCGGAAGTGGCTGCGACCTGAAACTGACTAACCCCGGCGAAATCGCCAAGCATACGCACTGGAACCCTCCGGACAACCGGGGGGTGGGGCATGGCCTCACCGAGAGGCCCGGTGCTGGGTGTGGGAGCAGACCCATACCCAACAGTGCCCGGCTAGGAACGCCGAAGACAGGAAGACCCTCTGGGCAAGGGGCGGAACGCACTCGGACCGTCCTCAATGGGTTGAAGATTTCTGCCTACCCCCTCTCTATTCTATGGTTCATATATCGAAAAAAGCAGGTCCCGGAACGGACCTTCTAAACCCCTTCTCGGCGGATGGTGGTACGTCGGGTCGGTTGGCTACCCCCCCTCTTAGAGGCATGGTGACGAACGACAGGCCATGTCCAAGCGGTCAATCGGTGACTGGCCGTCCTTGTATGGGTGCGAAGGGCCATCCTGAACAAGCCCTGGTAGTTTTACAGTTGAATGTCTGTGGCATAAGGCAAAAGGCACACGAAGTAACCAAAATACTCCACGAACGGAAAGTGGATGTGGCACT
The DNA here is from genome assembly GCA_944989445.1 of Ampullaceana balthica. Classification (NCBI taxonomy): domain Eukaryota; kingdom Metazoa; phylum Mollusca; class Gastropoda; family Lymnaeidae; genus Ampullaceana; species Ampullaceana balthica. The sequence goes on along the minus strand of CALYLW010001035.1, from coordinate 229,804 downwards.
GTTCCAAGAAACGCTCCTCAAGGGGAAGCCGTTCCATATCACTGGTTACTCGCTATACCATTGCAAGTGTGACCGGCGATGTCGAGGTCTTGCCACAGCGGTCCGGAATGATTTAACGATGGAGCTGCTCGAAGTTAAGTGTTACAGCAACACTGATACTCTCACCGTGAGAGTTTTCAAAGGCGACGTTGGCTTTACAATCACGAACGTCTATAATACGCCCAGAAACCCTATCGCACTTCCAGTTGGGGAAGATGTCATTTTTGGCAAAACGATAATAGCAGGAGACTTTAATGCACAGTCTCCTGACTGGGGCTATGCTGAACGGAACGCGTCAGGCCGCTACATCGAGGATGTCTGTATTAATACGAATCTCATCAGGCTACAGAATGCAGACAGTGAACCAACACTACTGCACACGGGACACAGCACGGAGTCCCGCCCAGATCTAACGCTTATTTCCGCTGACCTAGAGTCGAAGCATAGACTGGAAGTATTAAAGGAAGTAGGTTCCGATCACTTACCAATCCTGATTGAATTTGGACTTGGTGCAGGCAAACCTCGATTTGAAAGAAGGCATTGGCAGTTCCGTAAGGCCGATTGGCGGAAGTACGAGGCCGAGAGCGAGACCAAGCTCGCTCTGCTGGATGTTGCAGGAGACAACATGGATGCCACCTACAGGCAGTTTATTGACACAATCCTTGGGATTGCGAGGCGCACGATCCCAAGGACGAACGGGAAACAGAAGTTCAGACCTTACTGGGACAAGAGTCTGGCAGAATTGGTGAAACAAAGAGCAAAAGCACGGAAAAAGGCAGCCAGGCTGAAGACGCCCGAAGCTCGTAGGGCGTACAACAGACTGACGGCTGAAGTCCGGGCCGCTGTCGACAAAGCGAAGAAGGCGAAATGGGTAAATACGTGCGAAAAACTCGACCTCGTAGACGGAAGAAAAGTTTGGCGGCTCTTGGATGCATTATCTGGCGCAGGGAAGACAAAGAATTCCAACCCTTTGACGACACCAAAGGGCCAAAGGGCTAGTGAAGTTAAGCGCGCACGAGCACTAAACAAACACTTTGCCCAGGTTAACAAAAAAGGCGCCAGATCTGATTTTAGCCGAACAATCGACCGAATGCGCAAAGAAGGCTCAAGGAGACAAAGTAAGGGCCCTCAACTAGAGGTTTTCGCGGCCCCCTTCACAATGACAGAGTTGCAAACCGCACTCAACAAGTGCCAGGCTGGCAAAGCACCAGGACCAGATAAAGTTCACAATGAAATGCTCAAACATCTGGGCAAGACAGGCCGAATGAAACTGCTGGGTTTCATAAATAGAACTTGGACAACAGGCACGCTGCCGAAGCTGTGGAAAAAGGCCACAATAACCCCAATTCCCAAAGAGGGGAAACCAGGCGAACACCCGTCCAGTTACCGGCCAATTTCCCTCACGTCGTGTGTGGGGAAGGTAGCTGAACGGTTAGTGAACGCACGACTCTACTGGTTCCTCGAACAGTCCAAATGCATTCCAATGACTCAGGGTGGGTTCCGAAAGGGACGCCAACCGATGGACCAGGCTCTCCGACTAATTCAGACAATCACGAATGAACTCCAGTCGAAGAATCACACCGTTGCGGTGTTCTTCGATCTAAAGCAGGCATACGACAAGGTGTGGCGTGGAGGGCTACTATATAAGTTGCAGCAGTTAGGTGTCACTGCGAACATGTACAGTTGGATAAAATCGTTCCTTACGGACAGAACGATCAAGACCCGAGTGGGGGAGTCATTATCCAACGAAGATCGCCTGGAGGACGGACTCCCACAGGGGTCCGCCCTTAGTTGTACATTGTTCCTAGCCTACGTCCACGACCTACAAGGTATTCTGGGGTCACAGAATGCCATGTTTGCTGACGATCTGGCTATATGGAGTTCCGGAAAGGACGTTGCAACCCTGCAGAACAGGCTGCAGGAAGATCTGAATCGAATCGAAGACTACGCCAACCGTTGGCGCCTAGTAGTCAATACGGAGAAAACGGTCCATTCCATTTTCACAAATGGAAGGAATGCACTGAAGCATGAGGTGGTGCTTCAGATATGTGGGAAAAGATTGAATTGGGATCGGACACCAACGTACTTGGGAATCAAGCTGGACCAGAAGGTCCAGCTGCATAACCATGTGCGTGAATTGTGTGCCAAAGCCACAGCTAAACTGTCCCTGGTGAAGAAACTGGCTAGCACTAGTTGGGGCGCGGATGCAAGACTATTGAGAGCTCTCTATCTCGGTAGTGTGAGGGGTGCTATTGATTACAGCCTCCCGGTCCAGGCCTTTGCGAGCCGTACGGCTCTAGAGGGTCTGGACCGCATACAAAACCAAGCTCTACGGTTTGTATGCGGGGCGTTGCGTACGACACCCACAGCCGCTGTAGAAATTATGTCTAACGTAGAACCCCTGGCGATAAGGCGAGAAAAGGCAATCATGACTACGGTGGAGCGATACCGTAGGTTGGAGCATGACGAACCCTGCTTTCAATTACAAGACCGATGGGTAAAGAGGACCCGACTGAAAAGACCATCCTTCATGGATACGGTCTACGAACTAGAAGACTCAGTCCCCATACCCAAGCACAGGGAACGCATGCGACTGGTCCCTGCTCGAGGACCACATGAAAGCTCAGACTTGCCTGAACTACGTTTGACACTGGCAAATACAGCGGTGACGAAAGCCAGTCCCGTCGAGCTCCAGCGAGACGAGACTCTGAAGACAATCAAAGCTTATGGCGATAGTGTGGTAAAAGTCTTTACGGACGGCTCGCGTTTCAAGGATGGTAGAAGTGGATACGGAGTGCTAATTCAATACCCTCAACCTGGACCTGACAGTATCGAACTGTCAGGGCCGTGCGGATCCGCATACAGTAGTCACGACGCCGAACTGGAGGCGATTTGCAAGGGTTTGAAGGAAGTGCGCCGACGTCTAGCAAGAAGAAAGGTTTTCCCGACCGTCGTAGTTTTCACCGACTCACGGTTTTCGCTCGAGACCGTGGGTCGATCCTCTCTGGAGACGAAAACGGTCAGTGTCATTTTGGAAACAGTAGGTGAAATCCTAGCACGAGGCGGAAAAGTAGTCCTTCAGTACATCACTGGGCACAGTGGCGAGCCTCATTCAGACATGGTCGATGAGTTAGCGAGAAAAGGTTCAGCTCAGCCCCAACCCGATCGCCCGATGACCCAGCTGGGGGTCAGATCGTGGCTTAAAGACCATTTCCGAGAGAAATGGCTTCAGGGCTGGGCTTCTGGAAGCACGGCCAGAAAAGTATTCCAATACATGCCGCGACCGAGCAAAAGCGATTCCTGGTGGAAACTTGGACGTAGCAATCAGACGCTCATAACTAGAATGAGAACTGAGCATTGTCCCACACGAAGCTACCTGTACAAATTTAACACCAGAAGGGAACTGGCCTGTCGGCTGTGTGGCCACCCAGAAGAGACGGTGGCCCACGTACTGGAAGAGTGCCCCGGGCTGTGCGGGGATTTGGAATGTGAAGTAACGGTACCTGCAGAGGGTTACCTCTACGGCGATGCCCGCTTGATGAGGCTCGCTTGCGATAAAATGAACCGGGTCTTAAGAGCCTAGCGGCTCGACCCAAAAGAGAATGAACATTCACCAGTAGATTTTAGTGATCCAATGTCAGTCTGGTCGCAGTAGTAGATTTTAGTGATCCAACGTCAGTCTGGTCTCGGTAGTAGATTTTAGTGGTCAAATGTCAGTCTGGTCTCCGTAGTAGATTTTAGTGGTCCAATGTCAGTCTGGTCTCAGTAGTAGATTTTAGTGGTCCAATGTCAGTCTGGTCTCGGTAGTAGATTTTAGTGGTCCAATGGCGGTCTGGTCTCGGTAGTAGATTTTAGTGGTCCAATGTCAGTCTGGTGTCGGTAGTAGATTTTAGTGGTCGAATGTCAGTCTGGTCTCGGTAGTAGATTTTAGTGATCCAATGTCAGTCTGGTCTCGGTAGTAGATTTTAGTGGTCCAATGTCAGTCTGGTCTCGGTAGTAGATTTTAGTGATCCAATGTCAGTCTGGTCTCGGTAGTAGATTTTAGTGGTCCAATGTCAGTCTGGTCTCGGTAGTAGATTTTAGTGGTCCAATGGCAGTCTGGTCTCGGTAGTAGATTTTAGTGGTCCAATGGCAGTCTGGTCTCGGTAGTAGATTTTAGTGGTCCAATGTCAGTCTGGTCTCGGTAGTAGATTTTAGTGGTCCAATGTCAGTCTGGTCTCGGTAGTAGATTTTAGTGATCCAATGTCAGTCTGGTCTCGGTAGTAGATTTTAGTGGTCCAATGTCAGTCTGGGATCGGTAGTAGATTTTAGCGGTCCAATGTCAGTCTGGTCTCGGTAGTAGATTTTAGTGATCCAATGTCAGTCTGGTCTCGGTAGTAGATTTTAGTGGTCCAAAAGCAGTCTGGTCTCGGTAGTAGATTTTAGTGGTCCAATGGCAGTCTGGTCTCGGTAGTAGATTTTAGTGGTCCAATGTCAGTCTGGTCTCGGTAGTAGATTTTAGTGATCTAATGTCAGTCTGGTCTCGGTAGTAGATTTTAGTGATCCAATACCATTCTGGTCTCGGTAGTAGATTTTAGTGGTCCAATGGCAGTCTGGTCTCGGTAGTAGATTTTAGTGGTCCAATGTCAGTCTGGTCTCGGTAGTAGATTTTAGTGATCCAATGTCAGTCTGGTCTCGGTAGTAGATTTTAGTGATCCAATGTCAGTCTGGTCTCGGTAGTAGATTTTAGTGATCCAATGTCAGTCTGGTCTCGGTAGTAGATTTTAGTGGTCCAATGGCAGTCTGGTCTCGGTAGTAGATTTTAGTGGTTTAATGTCAGTCTGGTCTCGGTAGTAGATTTTAGTGGTCCAATGTCAGTCTGGTCTCGGTAGTAGATTTTAGTGGTCCAATGTCAGTCTGGTCTCAGTAGTAGATTTTAGTGATCCAATGGCAGTCTGGTCTCGGTAGTAGATTTTAGTGGTCCAATGGCAGTCTGGTCTCGGTAGTAGATTTTAGTGGTCCAATGTCAGTCTGGTCTCGGTAGTAGATTTTAGTGGTCCAATGTCAGTCTGGTCTCGGTAGTAGATTTTAGTGGTCCAATGTCAGTCTGGTCTCGGTAGTAGATTTTAGTGATCCAATGTCAGTCTGGTCTCGGTAGTAGATTTTAGTGGTCCACTGTCAGTCTGGTCTCGGTAGTAGATTTTAGTGGTCCAATGGCAGTCTGGTCTCGGTAGTAGATTTTAGTGGTCCAATGGCAGTCTGGTCTCGGTAGTAGATTTTAGTGGTCCAATGTCAGTCTGGTCTCGGTAGTAGATTTTAGTGATCCAATGTCAGTCTGGTCTAGGTAGTAGATTTTAGCGGTCCAATGTCAGTCTGGTCTCGGTAGTACATTTTAGTGATCCAATGTCAGTCTGGTCTCGGTAGTAGATTTTAGTGGTCCAATGGCAGTCTGGTCTCGGTAGTAGATTTTAGTGGTCCAATGAAAGTCTGGTCTCGGTAGTAGATTTTAGTGGTCCAATGTCAGTCTGGTCTCGGTAGTAGATTTTAGTGATCTGATGTCAGTCTGGTCTCGGTAGTAGTTTTTAGTGATCCAATGTCAGTCTGGTCTCGGTAATAGATTTTAGTGGTCCAATGTCAGTCTGGTCTCGGTAGTAGATTTTAGTGATCCAATGTAAGTCTGGTCTCGGTAGTAGATTTTAGTGATCCAATGTCAGTCTGGTCTCGGTAGTAGATTTTAGTGATCCAATGGCAGTCTGGTCTCGGTAGTAGATTTTAGTGGTCCAATGGCAGTCTGGTCTCGGTAGTTAATTTTAGTGGTCCAATGTCAGTCTGGTCTCGGTAGTAGATTTTAGTGGTCCAATGTCAGTCTGGTCTCGGTAGTAGATTTTAGTGATCTAATGTCAGTCTGGTCTCGGTAGTAGATTTTAGTGATCCAATACCATTCTGGTCTCGGTAGTAGATTTTAGTGGTCCAATGGCAGTCTGGTCTCGGTAGTAGATTTTAGTGGTCCAATGTCAGTCTGGTCTCGGTAGTAGATTTTAGTGATCCAATGTCAGTCTGGTCTCGGTAGTAGATTTTAGTGATCCAATGTCAGTCTGGTCTCGGTAGTAGATTTTAGTGATCCAATGTCAGTCTGGTCTCGGTAGTAGATTTTAGTGGTCCAATGGCAGTCTGGTCTCGGTAGTAGATTTTAGTGGTCCGATGTCAGTCTGGTCTCGGTAGTAGATTTTAGTGGTCCAATGTCAGTCTGGTCTCGGTAGTAGATTTTAGTGGTCCAATGTCAGTCTGGTCTCAGTAGTAGATTTTAGTGATCCAATGGCAGTCTGGTCTCGGTAGTAGATTTTAGTGGTCCAATGGCAGTCTGGTCTCGGTAGTAGATTTTAGTGGTCCAATGTCAGTCTGGTCTCGGTAGTAGATTTTAGTGGTCCAATGTCAGTCTGGTCTCGGTAGTAGATTTTAGTGGTCCAATGGCAGTCTGGTCTCGGTAGTAGATTTTAGTGATCCAATGTCAGTCTGGTCTCGGTAGTAGATTTTAGTGGTCCAATGTCAGTCTGGTCTCGGTAGTAGATTTTAGTGGTCCAATGGCAGTCTGGTCTCGGTAGTAGATTTTAGTGGTCCAATGGCAGTCTGGTCTCGGTAGTAGATTTTAGTGGTCCAATGTCAGTCTGGTCTAGGTAGTAGATTTTAGCGGTCCAATGTCAGTCTGGTCTCGGTAGTAGATTTTAGTGATCCAATGTCAGTCTGGTCTCGGTAGTAGATTTTAGTGGTCCAATGGCAGTCTGGTCTCGGTAGTAGATTTTAGTGGTCCAATGACAGTCTGGTCTCGGTAGTAGATTTTAGTGGTCCAATGTCAGTCTGGTCTCGGTAGTAGATTTTAGTGATCTAATGTCAGTCTGGTCTCGGTAGTAGATTTTAGTGATCCAATGTCAGTCTGGTCTCGGTAGTAGATTTTAGTGGTCCAATGTCAGTCTGGTCTCGGTAGTAGATTTTAGTGATCCAATGTCAGTCTGGTCTCGGTTGAAGATTTTAGTGATCCAATGTCAGTCTGGTCTCGGTAGTAGATTTTAGTGATCCAATGGCAGTCTGGTCTCGGTAGTAGATTTTAGTGGTCCAATGGCAGTCTGGTCTCGGTAGTTAATTTTAGTGGTCCAATGTCAGTCTGGTCTCGGTAGTAGATTTTAGTGGTCCAATGTCAGTCTGGTCTCGGTAGTAGATTTTAGTGGTCCAATGTCAGTCTGGTCGCAGTAGTAGATTTTAGTGATCCAACGTCAGTCTGGTCTCGGTAGTAGATTTTAGTGGTCCAATGTCAGTCTGGTCTCAGTAGTAGATTTTAGTGGTCCAATGTCAGTCTGGTCTCGGTAGTAGATTTTAGTGGTCCAATGTCAGTCTGGTCTCGGTAGTAGATTTTAGTGATCCAATGGCAGTCTGGTCTCGGTAGTAGATTTTAGTGGTCCAATGTCAGTCTGGTCTCGGTAGTAGATTTTAGTGGTCCAATGTCAGTCTGGTCTCGGTAGTAGATTTTAGTGATCCAATGTCAGTCTGGTCTCGGTAGTAGATTTTAGTGGTCCAATGTCAGTCTGGTCTCGGTAGTAGATTTTAGTGATCCAATGTCAGTCTGGTCTCGGTAGTAGATTTTAGTGGTCCAATGTCAGTCTGGTCTCGGTAGTAGATTTTAGTGGTCCAATGGCAGTCTGGTCTCGGTAGTAGATTTTAGTGGTCCAATGGCAGTCTGGTCTCGGTAGTAGATTTTAGTGGTCCAATGTCAGTCTGGTCTCGGTAGTAGATTTTAGTGGTCCAATGTCAGTCTGGTCTCGGTAGTAGATTTTAGTGATCCAATGTCAGTCTGGTCTCGGTAGTAGATTTTAGTGATCCAATGTCAGTCTGGTCTCGGTAGTAGATTTTAGTGATCCAATGTCAGTCTGGTCTCGGTAGTAGATTTTAGTGGTCCAATGGCAGTCTGGTCTCGGTAGTAGATTTTAGTGGTCCAATGTCAGTCTGGTCTCGGTAGTAGATTTTAGTGATCCAATGTCAGTCTGGTCTCGGTAGTAGATTTTAGTGGTCCAATGGCAGTCTGGTCTCGGTAGTAGATTTTAGTGGTCCAATGTCAGTCTGGTCTCGGTAGTAGATTTTAGTGATCCAATGTCAGTCTGGTCTCGGTAGTAGATTTTAGTGATCCAATGTCAGTCTGGTCTCGGTAGTAGATTTTAGTGGTCCAATGTCAGTCTGGTCTCGGTAGTAGATTTTAGTGATCCAATGTCAGTCTGGTCTCGGTAGTAGATTTTAGTGGTCCAATGTCAGTCTGGTCTCGGTAGTAGATTTTAGTGGTCCAATGGCAGTCTGGTCTCGGTAGTAGATTTTAGTGGTCCAATGTCAGTCTGGTCTCGGTAGTAGATTTTAGTGGTCCAATGTCAGTCTGGTCTCGGTAGTAGATTTTAGTGGTCCAATGTCAGTCTGGTCTCGGTAGTAGATTTTAGTGGTCCAATGTCAGTCTGGTCTCGGTAGTAGATTTTAGTGATCCAATGGCAGTCTGGTCTCGGTAGTAGATTTTAGTGGTCCAATGGCAGTCTGGTCTCGGTAGTAGATTTTAGTGGTCCAATGTCAGTCTGGTCTCAGTAGTAGATTTTAGTGATCCAATGTCAGTCTGGTCTCGGTAGTAGATTTTAGTGGTCCAATGTCAGTCTGGTCTCAGTAGTAGATTTTAGTGGTCCAATGTCAGTCTGGTCTCAGTAGTAGATTTTAGCGGTCCAATGTCAGTCTGGTCTCGGTAGTAGATTTTAGTGATCCAATGTCAGTCTGGTCTCGGTAGTAGATTTTAGTGATACAATGGCAGTCTGGTCTCGGTAGTAGATTTTAGCGGTCCAATGTCAGTCTGGTCTCGGTAGTAGATTTTAGTGATCCAATGTCAGTCTGGTCTCGGTAGTAGATTTTAGTGATACAATGGCAGTCTGGTCTCGGTAGTAGATTTTAGTTGTCCAATGGCAGTCTGGTCTCGGTAGTTAATTTTAGTGGTCCAATGTCAGTCTGGTCTCAGTAGTAGATTTTAGTGATCCAATGTCAGTCTGGTCTCGGTAGTAGATTTTAGTGGTCCAATGTCAGTCTGGTCTCAGTAGTAGATTTTAGTGGTCCAATGTCAGTCTGGTCTCAGTAGTAGATTTTAGTGGTCCAATGTCAGTCTGGTCTCGGTAGTAGATTTTAGTGATACAATGGCAGTCTGGTCTCGGTAGTAGATTTTAGTTGTCCAATGGCAGTCTGGTCTCGGTAGTTAATTTTAGTGGTCCAATGTCAGTCTGGTCTCAGTAGTAGATTTTAGTGATCCAATGTCAGTCTGGTCTCGGTAGTAGATTTTAGTGGTCCAATGTCAGTCTGGTCTCAGTAGTAGATTTTAGTGGTCCAATGTCAGTCTGGTCTCAGTAGTAGATTTTAGTGGTCCAATGTCAGTCTGGTCTCGGTAGTAGATGTTAGTGGTCCAATGGCAGTCTGGTCTCGGTAGTAGATTTTAGTTGGCCAATGGCAGTCTGGTCTCGGTAGTAGATTTTAGTGGTCCAATGTCAGTCTGGTCTCGGTAGTAGATTTTAGTGGTCCAATGTCAGTCTGGTCTCGGTAGTAGATTTTAGTGATCCAATGTCAGTCTGGTCTCGGTAGTAGATTTTAGTGGTCCAATGTCAGTCTGGTCACGGTAGTAGATTTTAGTGGTCCAATGGCAGTCTGGTCTCGGTAGTAGATTTTAGTTGGCCAATAGCAGTCTGGTCTCGGTAGTAGATTTTAGTGGTCCAATGTCAGTCTGGTCTCGGTAGTAGATTTTAGTGATCCAATGTCAGTCTGGTCTCGGTAGTAGATTTTAGTGGTCCAATGTCAGTCTGGTCTCGGTAGTAGATTTTAGTGATCCAATGTCAGTCTGGTCTCGGTAGTAGATTTTAGTGGTCCAATGTCAGTCTGGTCTCGGTAGTAGATTTTAGTGGTCCAATGTCAGTCTGGTCTCGGTAGTAGATTTTAGCGGTCCAATGTCAGTCTGGTCTCGGTAGTAGATTTTAGTGATCCAATGTCAGTCTGGTCTCGGTAGTAGATTTTAGTGGTCCAATGGCAGTCTGGTCTCGGTAGTAGATTTTAGTGGTCCAATGGCAGTCTGGTCTCGGTAGTAGATTTTAGTGATCCAATGTCAGTTTGGTCTAGGTAGTAGATTTTAGCGGTCCAATGTCAGTCTGGTCTCGGTAGTAGATTTTAGTGATCCAATGTCAGTCTGGTCTCGGTAGTAGATTTTAGTGATACAATGGCAGTCTGGTCTCGGTAGTAGATTTTAGTTGTCCAATGGCAGTCTGGTCTCGGTAGTTAATTTTAGTGGTCCAATGTCAGTCTGGTCTCAGTAGTAGATTTTAGTGATCCAATGTCAGTCTGGTCTCGGTAGTAGATTTTAGTGGTCCAATGTCAGTCTGGTCTCAGTAGTAGATTTTAGTGGTCCAATGTCAGTCTGGTCTCAGTAGTAGATTTTAGTGGTCCAATGTCAGTCTGGTCTCGGTAGTAGATTTTAGTGGTCCAATGGCAGTCTGGTCTCGGTAGTAGATTTTAGTTGGCCAATGGCAGTCTGGTCTCGGTAGTAGATTTTAGTGATCCAATGTCAGTCTGGTCTCGGTAGTAGATTTTAGTGGTCCAATGTCAGTCTGGTCTCGGTAGTAGATTTTAGTGATCCAATGTCAGTCTGGTCTCGGTAGTAGATTTTAGTGGTCCAATGTCAGTCTGGTCACGGTAGTAGATTTTAGTGGTCCAATGGCAGTCTGGTCTCGGTAGTAGATTTTAGTTGGCCAATAGCAGTCTGGTCTCGGTAGTAGATTTTAGTGGTCCAATGTCAGTCTGGTCTCGGTAGTAGATTTTAGTGATCCAATGTCAGTCTGGTCTCGGTAGTAGATTTTAGTGGTCCAATGTCAGTCTGGTCTCGGTAGTAGATTTTAGTGATCCAATGTCAGTCTGGTCTCGGTAGTAGATTTTAGTGGTCCAATGTCAGTCTGGTCTCGGTAGTAGATTTTAGTGGTCCAATGTCAGTCTGGTCTCGGTAGTAGATTTTAGTGGTCCAATGGCAGTCTGGTCTCGGTAGTAGATTTTAGTGGTCCAATGTCAGTCTGGTCTCGGTAGTAGATTTTAGTGATCCAATGTCAGTCTGGTCTCGGTAGTAGATTTTAGTGGTCCAATGTCAGTCTGGTCTCGGTAGTAGATTTTAGTGATCCAATGTCAGTCTGGTCTCGGTAGTAGATTTTAGTGGTCCAATGGCAGTCTGGTCTCGGTAGTAGATTTTAGTGGTCCAATGACAGTCTGGTCTCGGTAGTAGATTTTAGTGGTCCAATGTCAGTCTGGTCTCGGTAGTAGATTTTAGTGATCTAATGTCAGTCTGGTCTCGGTAGTAGATTTTAGTGATCCAATGTCAGTCTGGTCTCGGTAATAGATTTTAGTGGTCCAATGTAAGTCTGGTCTCGGTAGTAGATTTTATTTGTTTCCAATGTCAGTCTGGTCTCGGTAGTAGATTTTAGTGATCCAATGTCAGTCTGGTCTCGGTAGTAGATTTTAGTGATCCAATGGCAGTCTGGTCTCGGTAGTAGATTTTAGTGGTCCAATGGCAGTCTGGTCTCGGTAGTAATTTTAGTGGTCCAATGTCAGTCTGGTCTCGGTAGTAGATTTTAGTGGTCCAATGTCAGTTTGGTCTCGGTAGTAGATTTTAGTGATCCAATGTCAGTCTGGTCGCAGTAGTAGATTTTAGTGATCCAACGTCAGTCTGGTCTCGGTAGTAGATTTTAGTGGTCAAATGTCAGTCTGGTCTCCGTAGTAGATTTTAGTGGTCCAATGTCAGTCTGGTCTCAGTAGTAGATTTTAGTGGTCCAATGTCAGTCTGGTCTCGGTAGTAGATTTTAGTGGTCCAATGGCGGTCTGGTCTCGGTAGTAGATTTTAGTGGTCCAATGTCAGTCTGGTGTCGGTAGTAGATTTTAGTGGTCGAATGTCAGTCTGGTCTCGGTAGTAGATTTTAGTGATCCAATGTCAGTCTGGTCTCGGTAGTAGATTTTAGTGGTCCAATGTCAGTCTGGTCTCGGTAGTAGATTTTAGTGATCCAATGTCAGTCTGGTCTCGGTAGTAGATTTTAGTGGTCCAATGTCAGTCTGGTCTCGGTAGTAGATTTTAGTGGTCCAATGGCAGTCTGGTCTCGGTAGTAGATTTTAGTGGTCCAATGGCAGTATGGTCTCGGTAGTAGATTTTAGTGGTCCAATGTCAGTCTGGTCTCGGTAGTAGATTTTAGTGGTCCAATGTCAGTCTGGTCTCGGTAGTAGATTTTAGTGATCCAATGTCAGTCTGGTCTCGGTAGTAGATTTTAGTGGTCCAATGTCAGTCTGGGATCGGTAGTAGATTTTAGCGGTCCAATGTCAGTCTGGTCTCGGTAGTAGATATTAGTGATCCAATGTCAGTCTGGTCTCGGTAGTAGATTTTAGTGGTCCAAAAGCAGTCTGGTCTCGGTAGTAGATTTTAGTGGTCCAATGGCAGTCTGGTCTCGGTAGTAGATTTTAGTGGTCCAATGTCAGTCTGGTCTCGGTAGTAGATTTTAGTGATCTAATGTCAGTCTGGTCTCGGTAGTAGATTTTAGTGATCCAATACCATTCTGGTCTCGGTAGTAGATTTTAGTGGTCCAATGGCAGTCTGGTCTCGGTAGTAGATTTTAGTGGTCCAATGTCAGTCTGGTCTCGGTAGTAGATTTTAGTGATCCAATGTCAGTCTGGTCTCGGTAGTAGATTTTAGTGATCCAATGTCAGTCTGGTCTCGGTAGTAGATTTTAGTGATCCAATGTCAGTCTGGTCTCGGTAGTAGATTTTAGTGGTCCAATGGCAGTCTGGTCTCGGTAGTAGATTTTAGTGGTTTAATGTCAGTCTGGTCTCGGTAGTAGATTTTAGTGGTCCAATGTCAGTCTGGTCTCGGTAGTAGATTTTAGTGGTCCAATGTCAGTCTGGTCTCAGTAGTAGATTTTAGTGATCAATGGGCAGTCTGGTCTCGGTAGTAGATTTTAGTGGTCCAATGGCAGTCTGGTCTCGGTAGTAGATTTTAGTGGTCCAATGTCAGTCTGGTCTCGGTAGTAGATTTTAGTGGTCCAATGTCAGTCTGGTCTCGGTAGTAGATTTTAGTGGTCCAATGTCAGTCTGGTCTCGGTAGTAGATTTTAGTGATCCAATGTCAGTCTGGTCTCGGTAGTAGATTTTAGTGGTCCACTGTCAGTCTGGTCTCGGTAGTAGATTTTAGTGGTCCAATGGCAGTCTGGTCTCGGTAGTAGATTTTAGTGGTCCAATGGCAGTCTGGTCTCGGTAGTAGATTTTAGTGGTCCAATGTCAGTCTGGTCTCGGTAGTAGATTTTAGTGATCCAATGTCAGTCTGGTCTAGGTAGTAGATTTTAGCGGTCCAATGTCAGTCTGGTCTCGGTAGTACATTTTAGTGATCCAATGTCAGTCTGGTCTCGGTAGTAGATTTTAGTGGTCCAATGGCAGTCTGGTCTCGGTAGTAGATTTTAGTGGTCCAATGAAAGTCTGGTCTCGGTAGTAGATTTTAGTGGTCCAATGTCAGTCTGGTCTCGGTAGTAGATTTTAGTGATCTGATGTCAGTCTGGTCTCGGTAGTAGTTTTTAGTGATCCAATGTCAGTCTGGTCTCGGTAATAGATTTTAGTGGTCCAATGTCAGTCTGGTCTCGGTAGTAGATTTTAGTGATCCAATGTAAGTCTGGTCTCGGTAGTAGATTTTAGTGATCCAATGTCAGTCTGGTCTCGGTAGTAGATTTTAGTGATCCAATGGCAGTCTGGTCTCGGTAGTAGATTTTAGTGGTCCAATGGCAGTCTGGTCTCGGTAGTTAATTTTAGTGGTCCAATGTCAGTCTGGTCTCGGTAGTAGATTTTAGTGGTCCAATGTCAGTCTGGTCTCGGTAGTAGATTTTAGTGATCTAATGTCAGTCTGGTCTCGGTAGTAGATTTTAGTGATCCAATACCATTCTGGTCTCGGTAGTAGATTTTAGTGGTCCAATGGCAGTCTGGTCTCGGTAGTAGATTTTAGTGGTCCAATGTCAGTCTGGTCTCGGTAGTAGATTTTAGTGATCCAATGTCAGTCTGGTCTCGGTAGTAGATTTTAGTGATCCAATGTCAGTCTGGTCTCGGTAGTAGATTTTAGTGATCCAATGTCAGTCTGGTCTCGGTAGTAGATTTTAGTGGTCGCATGGCAGTCTGGTCTCGGTAGTAGATTTTAGTGGTCCGATGTCAGTCTGGTCTCGGTAGTAGATTTTAGTGGTCCAATGTCAGTCTGGTCTCGGTAGTAGATTTTAGTGGTCCAATGTCAGTCTGGTCTCAGTAGTAGATTTTAGTGATCCAATGGCAGTCTGGTCTCGGTAATAGATTTTAGTGGTCCAATGGCAGTCTGGTCTCGGTAGTAGATTTTAGTGGTCCAATGTCAGTCTGGTCTCGGTAGTAGATTTTAGTGGTCCAATGTCAGTCTGGTCTCGGTAGTAGATTTTAGTGGTCCAATGTCAGTCTGGTCTCGGTAGTAGATTTTAGTGGTCCAATGGCAGTCTGGTCTCGGTAGTAGATTTTAGTGGTCAAATGGCAGTCTGGTCTCGGTAGTAGATTTTAGTGGTCCAATGTCAGTCTGGTCTAGGTAGTAGATTTTAGCGGTCCAATGTCAGTCTGGTCTCGGTAGTAGATTTTAGTGATCCAATGTCAGTCTGGTCTCGGTAGTAGATTTTAGTGGTCCAATGGCAGTCTGGTCTCGGTAGTAGATTTTAGTGGTCCAATGAAAGTCTGGTCTCGGTAGTAGATTTTAGTGGTCCAATGTCAGTCTGGTCTCGGTAGTAGATTTTAGTGATCTAATGTCAGTCTGGTCTCGGTAGTAGATTTTAGTGATCCAATGTCAGTCTGGTCTCGGTAATAGATTTTAGTGGTCCAATGTCAGTCTGGTCTCGGTAGTAGATTTTAGTGATCCAATGTCAGTCTGGTCTCGGTTGAAGATTTTAGTGATCCAATGTCAGTCTGGTCTCGGTAGTAGATTTTAGTGATCCAATGGCAGTCTGGTCTCGGTAGTAGATTTTAGTGGTCCAATGGCAGTCTGGTCTCGGTAGTTAATTTTAGTGGTCCAATGTCAGTCTGGTCTCGGTAGTAGATTTTAGTGGTCCAATGTCAGTTTGGTCTCGGTAGTAGATTTTAGTGGTCCAATGTCAGTCTGGTCGCAGTAGTAGATTTTAGTGATCCAACGTCAGTCTGGTCTCGGTAGTAGATTTTAGTGGTCCAATGTCAGTCTGGTCTCAGTAGTAGATTTTAGTGGTCCAATGTCAGTCTGGTCTCAGTAGTAGATTTTAGTGGTCCAATGTCAGTCTGGTCTCGGTAGTAGATTTTAGTGATCCAATGGCGGTCTGGTCTCGGTAGTAGATTTTAGTGGTCCAATGTCAGTCTGGTCTCGGTAGTAGATTTTAGTGGTCCAATGTCAGTCTGGTCTCGGTAGTAGATTTTAGTGATCCAATGTCAGTCTGGTCTCGGTAGTAGATTTTAGTGGTCCAATGTCAGTCTGGTCTCGGTAGTAGATTTTAGTGATCCAATGTCAGTCTGGTCTCGGTAGTAGATTTTAGTGGTCCAATGGCAGTCTGGTCTCGGTAGTAGATTTTAGTGGTCCAATGGCAGTCTGGTCTCGGTAGTAGATTTTAGTGGTCCAATGTCAGTCTGGTCTCGGTAGTAGATTTTAGTGGTCCAATGTCAGTCTGGTCTCGGTAGTAGATTTTAGTGATCCAATGTCAGTCTGGTCTCGGTAGTAGATTTTAGTGATCTAATGTCAGTCTGGTCTCGGTAGTAGATTTTAGTGATCCAATACCATTCTGGTCTCGGTAGTAGATTTTAGTGGTTCAATGGCAGTCTGGTCTCGGTAGTAGATTTTAGTGGTCCAATGTCAGTCTGGTCTCGGTAGTAGATTTTAGTGATCCAATACCATTCTGGTCTCGGTAGTAGATTTTAGTGGTCCAATGGCAGTCTGGTCTCGGTAGTAGATTTTAGTGGTCCAATGTCAGTCTGGTCTCGGTAGTAGATTTTAGTGATCCAATGTCAGTCTGGTCTCGGTAGTAGATTTTAGTGATCCAATGTCAGTCTGGTCTCGGTAGTAGATTTTAGTGATCCAATGTCAGTCTGGTCTCGGTAGTAGATTTTAAAAATCCAATGTCAGTCTGGTCTCGGTTGTAGATTTTAGTGATCCAATGTCAGTCTGGTCTCGGTAGTAGATTTTAGTGGTCCAATGGCAGTCTGGTCTCGGTAGTAGATTTTAGTGGTCCAATGTCAGTCTGGTCTCGGTAGTAGATTTTAGTGGTCCAATGTCAGTCTGGTCTCGGTAGTAGATTTTAGTGGTCCAATGTCAGTCTGGTCTCAGTAGTAGATTTTAGTGATCCAATGGCAGTCTGGTCTCGGTAGTAGATTTTAGTGGTCCAATGGCAGTCTGGTCTCGGTAGTAGATTTTAGTGGTCCAATGTCAGTCTGGTCTCGGTAGTAGATTTTAGTGGTCCAATGTCAGTCTGGTCTCGGTAGTAGATTTTAGTGGTCCAATGTCAGTCTGGTCTCGGTAGTAGATTTTAGTGGTCCAATGTCAGTCTGGTCTCGGTAGTAGATTTTAGTGGTCCACAGTAGCCTTGTGCCGTGTTGGTATTTGAAACTCTCACGTCGAATGTTGTATTACATAAAACGTGTGTTAAATATAATCAGTCTGTGACTAACTCTTATTATAACCCAGATGAAGACAACGTGACATTTGCTTAATCCCTTGCAATATTTGAGCGAACAAAAATCTCACTGCAAAGTGACAACAAAACGATTTTGATAATGCCGAATAATTCCTCAAACCTAATTGGTAAGTAGCTGAAAGAGTAATCTAATGTAGTTATTTATAAGATGTAATAATATCTGCCAAGTGGTTCATTGTCAGCTGGGCGTTAGAAATAATATTGAGATAACTTAAATAGTTTAACCCCATTTATGCTAACCAACAAATGAGTACAGAAGACTTTCGGACAGTTGAATTAGCCACAATATGTTTACAACCTATTTCAGTCGTCCTATTTTTTGTTATCAGCAAAGTTGTGGTGAGATTTTACTTCTTTTGTCTGTATGCTAAAAATTGTTTTTGAACGCAAACATAATCAAATTGTCTACTTCATATTTCTGATAGTTAAAATATTGTTTACTCAACTTTTCTGAAAGTTAAAACATTGTCTTCTAGTTAACGCCACGATGGAGGCCCTGAATGTGTCGACTATTGACTTCACAACAAGCTCAAAATTCACTGTGACGAATGTATCAGTGACGATCCTGGGTGGAACCAATAGCGTTAAGTCAAAGGCTGCCAAATATATTTATGGTTACCTCAGCGAGGCGGAGTACAACTACTACGTGGCGGTAAGTTGGTTAGTTTGAAACATCCGCAGCAGCAGCGACAGTGGTGTCCTTCCGACACAGCAGGGCCCTGTTTGATACATGTTGGTAATAGAAACACAAAAAATTCACAAACATTTATTTTCTTTCTCCTGTTTAAAGATGATAAACAACATTGTATGGGACGAAACTTGAAAAATGATGTGCGTGAGAATACGATGATAAATTAAATAGGAAGATATTGGATGTGATCAGAGTTTTTATTAAGAAGGAATTCCAAACTGAAACGAAAAACAAACCATACGATTATCAAAACTACTTGGGGTTTTAGGGTTGTTGAGTGGTCAAGTGGTCAAACGATCCGACCCGTGGATTAGAAAATAATTAAATATCGTCTATTTACAGTCAATTAGACCCCTCACATAATTTTGGCGTAAATGGGGGTCTTCAAGTTTATGTTTGCCATAGGTAACCCCCCCCCACCCCCACACACACACTGAGCCAATGATATGAAAATGGAATTTGAAATAAAACTTACCATTCACTGTATCATCAGTTTGTAGCTGGGGACTTGATGTCTTGAAGACACAATATTCTCATAACTTAAATTGTTATCAAATAAGTTAAATGTAAAAAAATCTTTTTTTTTAAAGGACACGCTTTTATTTACATATAGAAATTGCACTAAATATGTATAATACATTTTCCCCTAACTGAAAATTGAACCTCGTACCCCATGTCGGCAATCGATCACGCTTATATTTTGGCCTGCAAGACTTGATGTTGATAGTACTTTTTACACGCTTTTATTTAAGTCACAATGTTTGTATGTTGTATCCATCCACCCTTCCTTCCATCCTTCCTTCAAAACTTGAAACGTAAAATTATACCACTTCTGATGGTCCTAGAGATCTAATTTTTTTTACCACAGATAGATCTTGGATGACAATGCATTGTATCAAAATTTCAGATCGATTGAATGTACCGTATTGAAATTATTGCACTTTTAGGTTATAGTTTTTGTCTATATTAAATATTATCACTTGCGTCAATGAACCATGCCTCAATTCGCCCTAGAGGGATACAATTATTATAACTTTAAAAAGTACTATTATTATCAAGTCTTGCTGGCCGAAATATAAGCGTGATCGATTGCCGACATGGTGGTACGAGGTTCAATTTTCAGTTAGGGGAAAATGTTTTTTTTTGTATTATACATATTTAGTGCAATTTCTATATGTAAATAAAAGCGTGTACTTTTTAAAAAAAGATTTTTTTTTACATTTAACTTATTTATTAAAGTTATAATAATTGTATCCCTCTAGGGCGAATTGAGGCATGGTTCATTGACGCAAGTGATAATATTTTATATAGACAAAAACTAAAAACTAAAAGTGCAATAATTTCAATACGGTACATTCGATCGATCTGAAATTTTGATACAATGCATTGTCATCCAAGATCTATCTGTGGTAAATTTTTTAGATCTAAGGACCATCAGAAGTGGTATAATTTTACGTTTCAAGTTTTGAAGGAAGGATGGAAGGAAGGGTGGATGGATACAAAATACAAACATTGTGACTTAAATAAAAGCGTGTAATGACCGCTAGCCAGTGGTAGGCAACTGCTGCGTCTCAGGTGCGGTCAGAACTAAGTGTAGCTAGTGTATGTGTCTTTGGTTGTAAGCGAGATTTTTCGAATTTTTTGTTTTTTCTGGAATAATTGTTGCTCAGTTTTGTTGACAATTATCTGGAAAACTTCCTCACTTGGATCTTTTTGGATTAAATACTGAAGATAAATCTGCCCTGTACATATTATGAATTCATTTACCGAGAGTAGGACACCCAGATTGCTCTCTCTCTCTTTCTCTCTCTCTCTTTCTCTCTCTCTCTCCCTCTCCCCCTCGCTCTCTCCCTCCCTCTCTCTCTCCCTCCCCCCCTCTCTCTCTCTCTTTCTCTCTCTCTCTCTCTCTCTCTCTCTCTCTCTCTCTCTCTCTCTTTCTAATGAAAAAGTGCAGCCCTCAGTCAAGAAACACAAGAATTTTCTCTTACAAAAACAAACGTGTATCACAAACTACATAAAATATGAGAATGATAACAAAATTATAGAGCACGATAAATAAGGACAAATTGTCCCCCCCGCCCCCTTTTTAAATCCCTTATATTAACTTCACCGCCGTCTCTGTCTGTCGTCATCTCTCTGTCTCTCCGTCTTGGGCGGGAGGACAAAACAAAAGTAAAAAATGACCCATTTCCCGTGAAGCCATCGAGCTGAAATTTGGCACACGGACCCGTGTCACCTAGCAATGCATCGTATTAAAATTTCAGATTGATGGAACGTACCGTAATTAAATTAATGCATTTTAAGTTTATCTCTATACGAGGTATGTAATTCAATTTCACAGTTTGTTATTGTTTTTTTTTCACGTGAGAGCTCAGTTCGCGCGTTGACGCGACCCATCGAAGTACCGGCGTGCTTTTGTTTACATTTTACGTGTCACGCTGAGCTCGGTCCAGCGATCAGTGACCAGACCTTTCACCTCTCCCACCCCCAGCCCCCCCCCCTCGTTATACAGCAGGAGTTAAGGCAGATACAGTCTGTAAATGTTTGTCGCGTTTGAAGATGTTCAATACTTTTAATTATGACTCATATATAAGGGATTTATAGTCAAAAACTTTGTTTTTACCGGTTTGTTTTATTTATGCCTCGTTCATATCCTATATTTTGTAGATCGTTGAACCGGTTCGCTTTGGCCTCCACGTCCTCATTGTCCCACTGTTACTACTGACCATCGTCTCGTTTGCCACGATCAAACAATCGAGCGTTTCCAACAGATTCATTGTCGTCCTCAACACATTTGAGTTGGTCAGTGCATTCGCCAACGTCGGTGAGTACAGTTTAAGTAGTTAACTCTTTCACATCAAGATTTGCAGCTTCTTGTTCTGACAGCCGCCATGAGCTTATTACTTATTTGAATTATTTGATTCCATACTCGCTCAGTTTGTTGGCACAGAGTCACACGGAGATTAAAATGATGTCATTTCTTAGAGGTAGCGTCATGCCTATAGTTGTTCGTTTTCGCCATGAACTAGACACAATTTACAAATTCTATTCATTGCAGATATACTTAATGCACGCATTTTTAAATTTTACTTGGATGAAAAAATAAGTTTTACTATTACTATTACATAATCTCCAGGACCTTACGCAGAGTTATTTCTTTAACATCTATTTGCTTTTCAGTGGTCTTGTTTGAGTAACATTTCTGCAGTTCCATAGACTTGATCTTTATGTTTAAAATCGTGTACTTTGTAATAGACGGATGAATTAGTTTAACATTGAGTGCCTGCCTTTGACTTATGTATGTTAAGCATTGAGTGCCTATATATAGAATGATGTACAGTATTAGTTTAAAATTGAGTGCCTGTCTATAGACTGTGTTTTTTGTTTCAGTTTTGTTTTCTCTCGTGTACACATTCTCTGCCACTGATTGGATCAATGTTGTATGGACGCTTGTCTCTAATGTTGTCATCATCTGCAGCAGACGAGTAGGTGAGTATACCGTCCATATTACAACAACATATGTCCATGAATCATACACCAACAGCTTTAGGATTCCGCCATCATACATGTCCAATTTTAATTTCAGGATTGTTTTCTTTTTACAAGTACTTAGCTTGTACTTTTCCAGGCTGAATCATATTCTTTTTCTCACAATCTAGAGACAATGATTCGTATACAATATCTGTACAATATGTGGAGGCAACTGCCTATCTAGATATCCAGTCTACAAAACACCGGATAACATATAGTGGGGCGCGGTGGTCGAGTGGCAGCGCGCTCGACTGGCGTACCGACGGTCACAGCTCGAATCCATGTGAAGGCAAGGATTTGTTCCCCGAGACTAGGGCGTCCCTGAGTCACCCAGCTCCGAATGGGTACCTAACTCTAGTTAGGCGGCTGGGTAATGCGTGGAACCCTCATAGCCGGGGCCTGTGAGCGCTGCATCACTTGCCAACAGATCATCCGTCATGGTCCGTGGATGCAATTATCTTCTGCATAGAAGGAGCGCCTGTATAGATAAGATAAGAGAAGAAGATATGGGCTTATAGTAAATACTTGCTAAAAGCTGTCACCAATAGTTGCAGCTATTTTAAAATATTATACTGGGTATACTGGGGAGCCTTAAAAATCATAATTTATTTAGTATAAGAACACGATGTGCCAACTGAATTTTTAGCGCACTAATGTAGCACACAAATCTCCTGGTCCCTTGAACTAACACATGTTATGGAAAATAATATTATAAATAAGAAGCAGACAAATATATCTCCAAACGCATAACAAATTGTTAAGTAAAAGGCATATACTTTCTAGATTTAAATACTATCTCTTATGATTAGAACCTTAAAAGATTGTTTAGATAAAACGAATGTATGAAAACGTTCCCAATATCTAAAAACTTGAGCTGTTGCGATAGATCAAATTAAAGCTTTGAAGTCAGCCCCTAAACTTAATATAAAATATAGCAAAATAAAAAAACAACATTATTTTAGTTTTTCTTGTATAAATTATTTTTGAATTATACTGACCCCTATCCGTAGCGTAGATTTTTAATAAAATATTTCTTTTGAAATAGTTAACTTATTGATCAAGCCATTCAATGCCGTTAGCGCAGACAATGAAGTTGCTAGCAATCAAATTTTCGCTTTTCAATAGGAGAAAATGCTTCATGGGGGAAATTTTCACTAGAAACTGATTAATGAATATGTGCAAATAGAATTAATTTATTGATTAATATTACAGAGCGAAAATTATTAAAGGAGTTTAACTCGCCTTTTGTGGGCTGTTGTCTTTGTAGTCCAAAGAATTATATATCAGGCGATTTATGAATAAAATACAAGCAAAGTGGCATCTTGTGAATTCATTGTTTTTGGATGAGTGATAGAGATATTACTTACATTTATTGACAGATGGCTCAGATGTTACATTTTATAAGGCTTTATAAATAGATACTTTTACATACGTGATAAGACTATACAGTGGCGTAGCTAGAACTTTTGCCACCTGGGGCGGTCTCCAATGTGCCGCCCTTTTTAGGGACCGTCCATCAATGACGTCACGCACCCAGGGGTGGGGAGGGGAGTCATACACTTGTTATTATGTGTGACGAGGGGGGTGTGTTTGAGAAATGTGACGTCACGTCAAAACGCACAACTTTAAATAAAATGTCCACTTAAAAATTGATTAGTGACACTTTATTTAAAGACGTTTACATAAAACGCGTGTTACGATATTAGAGTGCAGCCTTGCACTAAAACATACTTAAATGACAAAAATTTGATTTGAAACATGCTTATTTTCATATAGAAAATACGCATTTTATGGCTGGGGGGGGGTCAAAGCTTTATGACGTCATATTGATGAAGGGTCTAAGTTTTTGTGACGACGTGTGACGAGAGCGGAGGGGGTGAAAAATCAGCCAAAATCGCGTGACGTCATTTATGGACGGCAAATTAGTCGATTATTTGAGGGTTTTTACAAATTAATAAACATGAATAAATAATTGCAATTGAAACGAAGTAAAGGCAAGGAACATGTTTACCATTGCGCGCCATATTTATGTAAGCAGTAATAAAGGAGGCCGATAAGATGATATACCTATAAATACACATTTATAAAAATACACTATACATTTTTTTAAAGGCCACAAGAAAGTTACTAAGGTCGCAGGTCAAATGAGATAAAACATATTCGAAATTTACACCCAAAAAACATTATGGATTACTATTCTTTTATTTTATATTGAATAAATGATTTTTTTTTAAATCAAAGAAATAGTATACATTAGTATGTAATCATATTTATACATTTACTTTCCTAACTTTCATAGTAGAAAAATTGTGTATTATGCTATCAAAATTTAAAATTATTTGTAATATCTTGTTCTATGAACAATATTTCAAGATTTTGTTGTCTTAAATCGCTCATTGTGGAACTAAGATAAATTTTTTTATCAACTTCACTTTGGAGAAGCTCCTTTCACAACTAGCGACACTGATAAAAATTATTGAAAAAATTCAAAGCAAAATTGCAATGTTAGCTTCAGAATTTTCCAATCTATACTGTTGAATAAATTTTATTAGATCAAGGGGTCTTTCCCCCGATTTTTCGAACATAATGCTTCTTCTTGTAGTGTAGGTACAGCCATAAAAACCTGGATCCTTTTTCTTTCAATATTGAACTGTTCTTTATCAATGTCAATAAAGTAATTTATTCGATTTTCAAATGCTTCATTTAGTGGGTTGCATGGTATTATATACGTATATTTTCTTGCAAAGACTTGAAACTCATCAAAGCGTTCTTTTATAATTCCATCCATGGATAAAACATTTCCCGTTGAACTTCTCGTTCTAAAGATAGAACCATTTCCTCTGAATTCTCCCCACTCGTAGTTTTTCTCATTCTAACTCGGCGTTCAGTTGATATCTCCAACTCTTCACAAATTTTTTGCTGATATAACAGCGTTGTGTATTAGCACATCTCTTTGTTCCATGCAATGGGTTTGCATTAATTTTAAAAAATGAATGGTTCCCATAAATTGAGATAACATAGAAAAGAAAAAGATTGCATTGAATTGAGTAACGTTCCAGCATCTGATCTCGTTTTACCAGTTACTTCTTCAGATATCAAATTTTGCAAAACGCTTGAAATGTTAAAGTATGTCTTTTTCGAAATTATTTATGCCTATTGTTGTTTATTAACAGAGAAATTGGAATATTTTCATGTTCTTTCAATAAATCTTAATGATTTTCCATAAAATAGACGAATTCAAATTATTTAAACATTACTTTAATTGGACAGGCGTAACATTTTAATACATAACCGTATTTTAATGAAAAACTAATTTTTTTGTTCTACTTTAATGCAATAAAAACAAAATAAATTTAATTTTTAATAACGTACCTTACAATAATTTTCTGAAAACTCAAACAGTAATATAAATTACTACTTGCAAGTTAAACACAATATTTGAACCACCATGAATTGTAGGTACTTGTTCGTGCATCATTCTGCAAATGTCAAAATTCCACGCAAAAACCATCGTGACGATATTAATAGCACATATTATTTGGCCCAGCGGTGATGTGTTTTTTTGTGTGTGTAGTTTTCTTATAAAAGCGTCATCTGGTCGTATACTTAATTTTCCAAACAAATCGATACCTTTTTTGAGTGATTTTCATTTTTAAATCCCTTATATTAACTTAGCGGCCGTCTCTGTCGTCATCTCATCATCTCTCTCATCATCTCATCATCTCATGGGCGGGCGGAAAAACAAAAGTAAAAAATGACCCACTTCCCGTGATTCGATCGAGCTGAAATTTGGCACACTGACCCGTCTGACCTAACAATGCATCGTATCAAAATTTCAGATCGATCGAACTTACCGTAATTAAATTAATGCATTTTTAGTTTATCCTAATATGAGGTATGTAATTTAAATTCACGGTTTGTTATTGTTTTTTTCCCACGTGAAATTTTGAGCTGACGCATTGAGGCGACCCAACGAAGCGACGGGGTGCTTTTGTTTACATTTTACGTGTCACTCTGAGCTCGGTCAAGCGAATCGGTGACCAGACTTTTCTGCTCTCCCCCCACCCCTCCCCCCACTAGGGTTATGATGCAAAGTTGAGTTAAGACAGATTCAGTCTGTAAATGTTTGAAAATAATCAATACTGTTAGTTATGTCTCATATATAAGGGATTTATAGTCAAAAACTTTGTTTTTACGGGTTTGTTTTTTTGAACGGTTTTGCGTTAGTTATAGCATCCACTATTCACTATGTAATCAAACAAATATTGCGGGAATCCGTTAATTAAGACTAGAAATTACCAATATTTTTGTTTCACCTTGGTTTTCCCCCTTGAAAAGAAAAAAGATGGTTGTCAGAATAGGTTGCACTTGTCAGATGCCCAAAAATGCCACCTCTAAATGTGTGCCGCCGGGGCGGACCACCCCCACCGCCCCCTCTAGCTGCGCCCCTGAGACTATACAACTAAAATGTTACCTTATTTTGGCTAGACCTCTTTTAGAATATGCATCTTCTGTATGGGACATATCCACTAAAGAAAACATTGATAATCTAGGAAAAAAATAATTAAATTCTGTTTCATTACTGGAGAGATTCAAAATTGACAAGAGTAAAACCATTAGTCTTAGTTAATTCATTAAACCTAGAAATACTAGTTGATAGAAGAACAAATAGCATAGCAGTAATAAAGCATAATGCAATTAATTCAATCTTTGAAAAACAACACAAAGATAGTCTAATATAACCCTCAGATAGGGATAAATACACTTTTAATAACAGGAACAACGGTTCCAACCAGTGGCGTAGTGAGAGTGGGGTAAGGGGGGCAAATGCCCTGGGTGGAACTTTGTTAGGGGCGGCAAAATTCCCGTCGCTATTTAGTTTCAAATAAATATTTTTTAAAAAGAGCTTTTGAAAAAATAAAATAAAAACCAAATAAGAAATTGATATAGAAATATTGTAAATTAATTGTCCGTCCGTACAGATGGAAATGT
The DNA here is from genome assembly GCA_944989445.1 of Ampullaceana balthica. Lineage (NCBI taxonomy): Eukaryota > Metazoa > Mollusca > Gastropoda > Lymnaeidae > Ampullaceana > Ampullaceana balthica. Next base: position 203,801 of record CALYLW010001035.1, on the reverse strand, counting down.
GCGATTACTAACTATAAGTGCAGCGAGATTGAGAGTGCACACATATTAACGTTAACTTCTCCAAGTTAGACACGGACCTTATACCAAAACTATTTTGGTACAATAGAAAGTTATTACGCATTCTTTTCCAATGCTACACACCATTTGATAAAAAATCTAATTATTGCTACAGAAAAGGTTTTAAACAGACTTCAGGATACAAAATAGTAAACGTAAATAGACTATACCAGTGAGCAATTTTGATGTTATTTTCAAAGCTATAAAAACTGACAGGAACATACGAAAATTATTTATAAACGTAATATGCTAATAAATTGCTTTGCAGAGGCTACTCACAGATAAACTAATTGAATACTTAAAGAATGCTTTGAATATTTGGTAAAATTTTATGTGGAGACTTAATCATTTATATTGAGTCTTTCAGTCAAAGTACGACAGAGTAAATTTTTGTTGATCAAAGCGAATATTTAGTCATGTTACGTAAAAAAAAGTTGAGGGAAAAAGTTGTATTCTTCATAAGATGAGGTAACAGTAGAAATTTGTGTGAGGTTTTGGTAATAACAGAATTCAGAAAACAGAAATGATTTTTTTTACACCAGCTAGTCTACTAGACTTTGAAATTTAGCCTTTACATCTAAAATTGTGCCATGAGAAGACTTCAATTTTAATCAAGAAAGGAAAGCTCTTATATTTATTTCTAACATAAAAATGTTAAGTGTCATTAGTATCAATTTCTATAAAAAAAAAGTTATTTTGTTATAGCATCAACATATTTTTCGGGCGGGGGGGGGGAGGCAAATCTGGTTTCTGCCCCGGTGGCACATACTCTCGCTACGCCGCTGAAGTTCCAACTGAAGCGGATTACCGACCTTGTGGCCCACATTTCTACGCCACTGCAATGTGTTCGTACTATAGAATACATATCTTCGGAACGTATCGGACAAGTTCTTCAATTTGTGATCTGGAGTCGCAATTAAAGAAATTATAACGGGAATTGAGCAAAACAAAATTTGACCAAAAACAGAGAAAAGGTTTAATAAGATAAAAATAAAATAAAGGTAAGTTAATTCTGTCATTACTGATTCCTTCCAATATCCATTTCAAAATTCATAGGATCTCTAGTAGATTAGACCTAATTATTTGTGTTACACAGTCGGTGAGTGTATAACCATTTTAACAAATCTTCCATCTTCCAAACAATTCATGTTGACGAAGAATTAGACAAACAAAACACGCTTCTCCTCCAACATATCCAGTAAATCAGCCGCTCACCGTGACTAGAAGACATACATCAGCACCGATAACTCCAAACTAATGAGCTGCTTTGTCTCTCATCGGAAGTGCCTGAGTGACTGCACCTATTAGCAGTCTCACCCCCATTACTTTATTAGCTAGGGGCAGGTTACAGGTTCAGTTGTAAACAGAAATGCTTACATGTAGTAGTTATCAGACGAATGTAAGAAACATCTATCCTTGTTTATTGGCTACATCATTCAATATATCTTAGTACAGCTTTCCGGTGCAGCGTTCAGAACTTCAGTAGTACAGGCAAATTGTACTCTAAGAAGAATGTACAATTTAGGCAAACTTGTAAAAGTGCAGAATTTTTTATTAAAGAACTTTAAGGTGTACATCTCTGAGATTTAAAAAAGTAAAAGTTTTCAAGCAACTTAAGTTTGGCAGTAAACGTATCGCCGACACTATTGATTGCCGGTTACTTCCAGACACAATTATTTACATCAATCGCACATTTATGGGTTACGTTGTTTTTTAAAAAGTTGAGTTGTGTGTGTGTGTGTGTATGTGTGTGTGTGTGTGTGTGTGTGTGTGTGTGTGTGTGTGTGTGTGTGTGTGTGTGTGTGTGTGTGGATGTTACATGGTGTTGCGTGGTTGTTCTTCGAATGTTCAACTGTCATGAAACCCCAGATTTGAAACACAAAATCAAATGATCTACCCGCAAAACAATTTATTTTTTTCATTGTTGAAGTTTAGCTTTATAAAAGAATAAATTTAATTGATGTCATTTTTGTTCTCCAGTCTATGTCATCAACCTATTTCTAGGGGTTCAGAGACTATTGGTGGTCATCTCACCAATCAAATCACGACAAAGTATTTTCTTACGGACCGGATATGGCGTTTTCATCGGGATTCCAATGTTTACATTTGCTTTCCACGTCTACCTGATCCCCATGTACAACGTTCAGGAGCTGAGAGCTGGAGTCTTCATGCAAGGTGAGGTTACTCTTGTCTTCATGCAAGGTTAGGTTACTCTTGTCTTCATGCAAGGTGAGGTTACTCTTGTCTTCATGCAAGGTGAGGTTAGTCTTGTCTTCATGCAAGGTGAGGTTACTCTTGTCTTCATGCAAGGTTACGTCACTCTTGTCTTCATGCAAGGTTAGGTCACTCTTGTCTTCATGCAAGGTTAGGTCACTCTTGTCTTCATGTAAGGTGAGGTTACTCTTGTCTTCATGCAAGGTGAGGTTACTCTTGTCTTCATGCAAGGTTAGGTCACTCTTGTCTTCATGCAAGGTGAGGTTACTCTTGTCTTCATACAAGGTGAGGTTACTCGTGTCTTCATGCAAGGTGAGGTCACTCTTGTCTTCATGTAAGGTGAGGTTAGTCTTGTCTTCATGCAAGGTGAGGTTACTCTTGTCTTCATGCAACGTAAGGTTACTTTTGTCTTCATTCAAGGTGAGGTCACTCTTGTCTTCATGCAAGGTGAGGTTACTCTTGTCTTCATGCAAGGTGAGGTTACTCTTGTCTTCATGCAAGGTAAGGTTAGTCATGTCTTCATGCAAGGTGAGGTTACTCTTGTCTTCTTGCAAGGTGAGGTTACTCTTGTCTTCATGCAAGGTGAGGTTACTCTTGTCTTCATGCAAGGTGAGGTTACTCTTGTCTTCATGCAAGGTAAGGTTAGTCTTGTCTTCATGCAAGGTGAGGTTACTCTTGTCTTCTTGCAAGGTGTGGTTACTCTTGTCTTCATGCAACGTAAGGTTACTCTTGTCTTCATGCAAGGTGAGGTTACTCTTGTCTTCATGCAAGGTGAGGTTACTCTTGTCTTCATGCAAGGTAAGGTTAGTCATGTCTTCATGCAAGGTGATGTTACTCTTGTCTTCTTGCAAGGTGAGGTTACTCTTGTCTTCATGCAAGGTGAGGTTACTCTTGTCTTCATGCAAGGTGAGGTTACTCTTGTCTTCATGCAAGGTAAGGTTAGTCTTGTCTTCATGCAAGGTGAGGTTACTCTTGTCTTCTTGCAAGGTGAGGTTACTCTTGTCTTCATGCAACGTAAGGTTACTCTTGTCTTCATGCAAGGTGAGGTTACTCTTGTCTTCATGCAAGGTGAGGTTACTATTGTCTTCATGCAAGGTAAGGTAAGTCTTGTCTTCATGCAAGGTGAGGTTACTCTTGTCTTCTTGCAAGGTGAGGTTACTCTTGTCTTCATGCAAGGTGAGGTTACTCGTGTCTTCATGCAAGGTGAGGTTACTCTTGTCTTCATGCAACGTAAGGTTACTCTTGTCTTCATGCAAGGTGAGGTTACTATTGTCTTCATGCAATGTGAGGTTACTCTTGTCTTCATGCAAGGTGAGGTTACTCTTGTCTTCATGCAAGGTAAGGTTAGTCTTGTCTTCATGCAAGGTGAGGTTACTCTTGTCTTCAAGCAAAGTAAGGTTACTCTTGTCTTCATGCAAGGTGAGGTTACTCTTGTCTTCATGCAAGGTGAGGTTACTCTTGTCTTCATGCAAGGTGAGGTTACTCTTGTCTTCATGCAAAGTAAGGTTACTCTTGTCTTCATGCAAGGTGAGCCTACTCTTGTCTTCATTCAAGGTGAGGTTACTCTAGTCTTCATGCAAGGTGAGGTTACTGTTGTCTTCATGCAAGGTGAGGTTACTCTTGTCTTCATGCAAAGTAAGGTTATTCTGTCTTCATGCAAGGTGAGGTTACTCTTGTCTTCACGCACGGTGAGGTTACTCTTGTCTTCATGCAAGGTGAGGTTACTCTTGTCTTCATGCAAGGAGAGGTTACTCTTGTCTTCATGCAAAGTAAGGTTACTCTTGTCTTCATGCAAGGTGAGCCTACTCTTGTCTTCATTCAAGGTGAGGTTACTCTTGTCTTCATGCAAGGTGAGGTTACTGTTGTCTTCATGCAAGGTGAGGTTACTCTTGTCTTCATGCAAAGTAAGGTTATTCTTGTATCCATGCAAGGTGAGGTTACTCTTGTCTTCACGCAAGGTGAGGTTACTCTTGTCTTCATGCAAGGTGAGGTTACTCTTGTCTTCATGCAAGGTGAGCTTACTCTTGTCTTCATGCAAGGTGAGGTTACTCTTGTCTTCATGCAAAGTAAGGTTAATCTTTTCTTCATGCAAGGTCCGGTTACTCTTGTCTTCATGCAAGGTGAGGTTACTCTTGTCTTCATGCAAGGTGAGGTTACTCTTGTCTTCATGCAAGGTGAGGTTACTCTAGTCTTCATGCAAGGTGAGGTTACCTTTGTCTTCATGCAAGGTTAGGTTACTCTTGTCTTCATGCAAGGTTAGGTTACTCTTATCTTCAGGCAAGGTGAGGTTACTCTTGTCTTCATGCAAGGTGAGGTTAGTCTTGTCTTCATGCAACGTTAGGTCACTCTTGTTTTCATGCAAGGTGGGGTTGCTCTTGTCTTCATGCAAGGTTAGGTTACCATTGTCTTTTTACAACTAAACATTAAGAGAATTGAATTTTTATGTTTTGTTTCTTCCCCCCAGTTAAGAGTGAAATTTACACAGAGAATGAAGCGATCTTTGAAAATTTGGGTAACTTCTCCAAGGTGACCTTCTCTTATCTCCCTCTTGCCCTGAGCCTCGTTGCCAATGTGACCCTATTGTGTCACCTCAAGCGCCACAGCAAGGTCTCAAAGGTAAGAAACATACGTCACAGCAATGTGCCCCAATACTTTATGGACCCTTATACAAACACTATACAGACTGACAGTTTTCTGTAACACTTTCTTGTTCCGAATCATATTTTCATATCCTTCCTATGCTACTGAACTCCTCTCAATTCACCCTCTCATAAACTATGCTTATCTGCAGACACAAAAATGTATTTTCTTCTGTTCCTAAGACACGCAATAGAAAAATCGGGTGAACAATCTTTACCATTTTGTTTTTCCGAAACAATGACTAATGTTTCCTTTAAGCTGTGCGGCTGCGCATATATCTGACCGACGCCACGCAGCAGTTTACTATTACCGTGCAGCAAATTTTGTAAAATATTGCGCAAAAATTGTATTCTGTGCAACTTTGCACGCAAGGTTGTTTTTTTTTACGTTGCACTCGGACCAACAACTTTAGCGGTAACATTGCCCATGACGCGTCCGTAACAGTCTTTTTCCTCAGGTCATCAAAACAGCCCTCAGAACAAATCTTTCTTGAACTATACTTTCCTGACTGGCATTTCGTTGACCGAAGTACCGTCCGTGTCATTATGTGTTTCAACACGTTAAAACGTATGAATATATTGTAATTAATTTACATTTTTGTAGTGTACATTTTCCTCCAGTTTTTCATGTGAAGCTTGATAGGCACAACCCCAGGTTGTGGTAACGCGCTATATTAGTTCTTATATTATAATTATTATTATTGATTTCATTATAAAAATTTAGACTTAAAAAAAGTAAAAACTAGCCATTTTAGGAAATTTTTATGTTGTTAAATATTTTAAACACTTAATCTGAGAAAAACAAATCTTTTTAATTACAAGTTCACTACCTGGATACCTAATAAATCTTCTTGACTCTTCTCGCATTTGTTGAAACAAAGTTGATTTGAGTATTAGAATTTTCAGCGGTCCACATCAATCTTGTGAAAGGCTCTAGGATTTTGTCATCATGATTCACGGCAGCCGTAATCTAAAATGTCTTTCAGACAACGGGAAATTACATACACAGTCTCTTAAAAACGATCATAAATTATTGTTTGACCGAGGACAAAGCGAGGGTCGTCAACTGGGGGCGTGGCACGTTGACAAGAAAATAACGCGAAGATTAAATGATGTAGATGATCAGGTAGACGTGGATGTCCAAACAACTGTCAACAGAGCCGAGGTTTATGGAGTTTTTTTTTAATTTGGTGGTTTGACGTGAAGTAGAGGAGAAAAATAAAGTGTAATACAGACTACTGTAAAAATGCAAAACCTTCCCTTGCATTTTAAAAATTGATGTTCAAATTAACTAGATTTGTGAATGTGTCTCAACATACACTGACCCCATGATGGTTGTATCAGATTCATTACAAACAATTCGATAGACATTTTGATAGACAAAGTATATATTGCAATGCTGTCGTCTGGACTTGGTTGGCCCATTGGTCGACGATGAGAGAAACTCAAATTAGCATGAAGCTCAACATGAAGAAACACCAATGTTATCGCTGGAAACGATTTATCTTATCATCTTGTATTGGTTCTTGTATTATCATGTCATGTTGATTGTGCATTTATAAAAAAAAGACGTCTGTAGATTTCGTATGTCGGATTTTTGCTTTCCGGTAATTTTCACATCCTGGGGAGTGTGCGTTTCAATTTTTTGTGTAAAATGGGTGTCAAAATCGGATCTACCGTGAGATCCAAACCCGTAACATGCATGCAGTTGAGTTACAGATTTTAAAAGATATAAATTTTAAAAAAAAACAGAAAAAAAAGATGGTGGCTAGATTTTCCGTTTTAATATAATTTATTTTTCAAGGCTTGTCAATGAACCATTACACCCAGTAGGTATGATGTAGGTCGATCAGTAGAACCACTGCACCCCCTCCCCCGGAGTAGACTAGGTGTTGACTTGACTTGACTATCCCTTAAACCGTCGGTGGGTCGTTGGGGCACCATCGTGAACTGAACACTATCCAAAGCCATTTGTCCAGGTCCTTTTGGGCGTCGATGAATGACAGGCTGGTCCATTCTTTGGTGTCTTCTTCCCATCTCTTCTTTTGTCTGCCTCTTTTTCTTCCTCCCTGGCCTGTGCCTTACATTATAGTCTTTGCGAGACCTCCAGATCTTGCCACGTGTCCATACCATCGTAGTTTCTTTTTCTTGATTGAGGTGAGAAGGTCCTCGTAGGGGCCGATGTCAGCAGTTATTTTGTTGCGGACCGCTTCGTTTCTGATGTGCTCTGTGTAGGAGATGTTCATTATCTTTCGGAAACATCTCATCTCTACTGCATTGATTCTTCTTTGGAGGTCTGCAGTGAGCGTCCAAGCCTCGCATCCATACAAGAAGACTGATACCGCCAGATAGCGCATTAGTCAAATCTTTGATCTCAGAGAGAGTTTCTTACTTTGCCAGATGTGTTTTAGTTTTCTCAGCGCTGCGGTTGTCTGGGCCATTCTGGCAAGAATTTCTGGCTTTGAGCCTTCGTCGGAAATTATGGCCCCTAGATATTTATAGGTGGAACCCTCTTCGAGTGAGTTTTTGCCCGTTTATCCTAATTTCATTTGTGAATGTCTATTTGCCATGAGCTTGGTCTTTTCTGCATTGATTTCCATGCCCTGCCCCTTTGTTGTTTTCTCTAGTTTTTGCAGTGGATTCTTTTAGTTCGTCCTCGCTACCAGCTAGGCCGTCTATGTCATCGGCGAAGCGTAATTGGTTATAATTCTCCCTCCGATGCTGACTGTTCCGACGTGGTTTACTAGCAAATCTGTCATAATCCTTTCAAGGGAGAGGTTGAAGAGGATGTGGGAAAGTAAGCATCCTTGTCTGACACCAACAGTGGTCTTGAACCAATCTCCCAGCTTGCCGTTGAAGAGTACTGCGCTAGTTGATCTGTTGTACAGGTTCTTGATCACTACAACGAGGTTTGCATTAATGTTGAATTTGTGCATAGTTGCCCACAGCGCCGCATGCCACACTCTGTCGAACGCTTTTGTAAAGTCTATGAAGAGATGATAGAGGTCGCTCTGGTGTTGGAGGTGTTTTTCACAGAGCACTCGCAGGTTAAAGATTTGCTCCGTTGTGCTTCTTCCTGCTCTGAAGTCCACCTGCTCTTCTGAGATAATTTGCTCTGCTTGTGGTTTCAGTCTGTTTAATATTATCATAAGCATGACTTTGCTGGGGTGACTAATCAGGCTGATTGTATGGTAGTTCTAGCACATCTGTAAATTACCCCTTTTTGGGAGCGTAATAACCAGCGATTGCGTCCAGTGGGTTGGCCATTCTCCTTTCTGTCAGATCTTGTTACACATGTTGGTTAGGATGTTTATTACAGGGTCACCATCTGCCTTAATCAGTTCGCCTGGAATGTTGTCTGCTCCAGCTGATTTTCCCTTTTTCAATTTTGTTACAGCCAGCTCCACCTAATCATGGAGAATAGAATGCATGTCTGTGTTAGTTGACGCCGGGCAGTTGAGCATCGCCTTTTGAGTCTTCATTGTACAGCTCAGAAAAGTATTCGGTCCATCTTTTGAGAATTTTTTGTTCTTCTGTGATACATTTTGCGGATTTATCTTGTATGGTTGAGATACGACCTTTTTTGGTGGATGTCAAGTCTTTGACAATCTTGTAAGCCTTTTTTGAGTTGTTCCTTAGTAAATTTTCATCGATTTCTGAGCATTTTTGTTCTATACATTCTTTTTTTGTTGTTGTTTTTTTTCATATCTGTTCTGTTAATTAACCATATTAGACCATAAATTGGTCATATAATTTTTTATTTTACTTTAAAAAATAAATGTGAACTATGTACAATGAAATTACATTAAACACGTTTTCAAATGTTTTGATAGTCTTCTTCAATGACACTATTTTTTTAAAGATATTAGCGTATTTCATCATATTAGCATTTTTCATCATTAACCCCATGGTTGTATCCTGTGCTTTATTTAAAGGTACCAGAACGCATGAAAAAAGGTACCGAAACGTAACGTTCAAAAGCATTCCAAGCAGTTATTAAAATAAGTATATGGAGAAAGGTATCGGAACGCCGTCCCGGTGCGTTACGCGGGAAAAAAGCACAACTTGTATCTACAGAAATATTAAAACACTAATATTCCCCCCCCCCAATATTTTAAAGAATAAAATAATTACTCTAATATCTAATTCAATCAATGTTCCTATGTATCTTTGTTCTACAGTCTTTCTTTATAAGTAAGTGTTTAAACTTCAGAGGATGACTGCAATATTAAACAGCACATAATTTCATTTCTATAAATCATTTTTTTTAAATAAAGAAAACACGTTCTACTTTAAACTTTACATAATTTGACATTTTTATATCTCCCAAAAATATTTCTGTGTATTTTAAAATTCACTTTGAATATATATATATATATATATATATATATATATATATATATATATATATATATATATATATATATATATATATATATATATATTAGGGCTGCGGAAATTAACTATTAATTTCTCGATTAAATGTTAATTTTTTTATCAATTAAAATTATTTAATAATACATGTATAATGTATATATATTGAATACTTTCACTTTCATTGAAATAAAAAACATTGTTCAAGCTACACCTACCCCCACCCACCCCACATACAAACGACAACAAAGAAGTAAGAACAACAAACAAAACAAAATAAATGCTTTTTTTGTTGAAATTGAAATGTAATTTTTTTTAATTGTAAAAAAAAACAAAACAAACAAAAAAACTCTTGTCCTTTTTAAATGTGAACCGTTAAGGAAACCACTCTTCAGGGTTTCTAAAGTTTTATTTTTGTTTCTTATTTGTTCTCCTTCTTTACATAACATTACATGACTTAAATTGACAGACGTCGAAGACATCTGACGTCATGAAATCGTCAGCTCTTTGATCAACATCTTGTAGAGTTCGTTAGCTCTATTTATCTCTAATGGCGCGTGTGCTTCACGGATATATTTGTTTTCATGTCTGGAAGCTGCATTCAGCTCCAGAGGTTTTTGCAAATAACGAAATGAAGTTAACTTTCTTTTTATACAATAAAGTTCAAATTAAGCTGCTCTGTTCCTCTCGGTAAACAATCATGCTGACCTCGTTAACAACAAAACGCGTACATCGTCTTTGAAAGCACTTTAAACGTTTGGGTGCACGATAGAGAAGAGATGAATATTAACCCCAAAGTAACAGTTAAATTATAACTCTATATAGAAATCAATCTTTCTTTCCAGTGGTGTCAAGCGTCAACCCTCCGATACAGAAAATTCTTAAAGTTTTGAAATGTTATGTTGACCATTATGCACCGCATATTTCAGGTTCAAATTTATCCCAGTGGATTTCATCTTTTCTTACTTTTACATAAGGGGCCGTCCATAAATGACGTCACGCGATTTTTGCCGATTTTTACCCCCCCCTCGTCACGCGTCGTCACAAAAACTTAGACCCCCCCCCTTCTAAAAATACGTCACAAATCTTTGACCCCCCCCCACCGGAAAAAAAACACCAAAAAAACCAACAACACTTTATTTTCTATTTGAAAATAACCACGTTTTAAATCACTTTTATTGTCATTTAAGTATTTATTATTTATTTAGTTAAGATCTACATTGTAATACATGTATCGTAACCCGCGTGAAGCTTTTTAAAAAAACGTTTAACCGGCCTTCAGAAAACGAACTGTGTTAACATCCTTAGATTATATATATTTTAATGCATACAAATTAAACATTGACTATTCATCTTTACGGTTAACGTCTTTGTTTAGAATTTTTTTAAATTTGAAAATAACATTTTTTAAATGTATTTTTAAAAAAATCCCTCAATTGACTGACGGGCATCCCTTAAGAAAGAGGTCGGCGAACAGAGGTAAATAACCTCATCTGGGGTCAAAAAGGGAATTCTTGGGGGTAATGCAGACTCATTTGGGACATATAATTTCCACTACAATCCACTAGATATATTAAAATACGTCATGTGTACGAGTACGCTTGGAACCTATGCCCATTATTGAGCCGGCTCCTTCCAGAAAATGCATTTTTAAAAAATTTGACAACTATGTAGATTTCTTACCTACGTACTATATACGAAGACACCTAAATCTACCCTACTTTCATTTATATTGACACGAGTGTCAATAATCTTAATCCACATGACTTGTCTGTATCACATATCTTTTCTGTGATATTTAAAATTAATGCCTTAAAACTGAGCTAAGAAGAAAAGTTGTTTTGTGCTCCTCTCAAATGGCGATGTCAAGAATTTGATGCATTCAATAAAGTTAATGAATACTTGACTAATTTTAAATGGGATAATTTACCATTATATCTAGAATCTAGAAGACTAGAATGGCCAGGGGAGTTTGACCAACAACCAATCGAATAATTATATCAAATTTAAAACTTTTTAAATTCTATCAAATAGATTCCCCCCTCCCCTTTTAAAGAAAACGGATATTCCGTGTCGTTTTAACTTGAAATATCTACACATAATCCTATTCAGATCATTTTTAGACACTTGTCATGCTTGTAAAACTCACCAGTAACATTTTCTGAGTCATGTGAGCAGGACCTAGAGTCTGGGGGTTGGGGAGGGGGTAACGCACACATAAACTTGTTTATTTTGGTGTAACGGGCAAAAAAGTCCATTAGAGAACCAAACGGAGCTGCGGTTACATCACAAATGTTTTTATGTCAACTTCAAACGACGCAGTGTAGCAATTTCATATGTTATCTTGTGGATTCTCAAACTTAAGGATTATAATTAGATTTAATTTTCATGTCTTGATAGCTTACGTCAACCAGCGTCTGATGGCCTACCGACCGGCACATTGAGAAGCACTGATTTTTTTTAAAAAAAGAAGAAAAAAAAGTCATTAAATAAATTGTAAGCAACCGAATATTTCAGTGGAAGTTTTATTTAAAGTTACCCTTTTGATGAGACGTCACATTTCTTCAACCCCCTTCCCTCCCCTCGTCACTTATCGTCACAAAAGTGTGACCCCCTCCCCCCCCCCTTTTTTTTAAGGTGCGTGACGTCATTTATGGACGGCCCCTAAGAAAATATTCACTAAAGTTTCATTTATTGAGCTTTTGTAATAGCAACTGTTTTAATTTTTAAGATTTTAAATTATTTGGCAAGGAAGTAATTGTGTTGGTTTTTTTTCATGTTTAGTACATGGATTTTGAGAAAATCTCTGGTCATAAACTAGCACATTCAAGTATAGCATTTTGGAGGACAATGTTCCACAATCTAATGCGCCAATAAAAAATTTTGAGATCAAAGCAGCCAGAGAAATGAAATTCTGCTAGACATGAAGTTGGTGTCCGATGAAAGAAGTCCAAACAAATATCCCAGCATCTACCCACAATCCTGATGACACAATGACGCAAGGGACTTAATTTGTGGGAGCATCAAAAACTCGAGACACTGACGTTCAAGTCTGAAATCAAAACGCGAAATGTAATTTTTTAAAATATTTATTATAGTGGGAAAAGTATCACAAGAAAAAATGTTCCCAATAAAATATTGAGCAGTTTGAAGATATTAAGTCGTTGGAAGTACCATTAAAATTCATATGATTTTTTTTAAAATGATGGTATCTAAATTATTAATTCATAAACTCTCAAAATTTCAAACTCCCAACTGTTTGTCAAATTTCCAAACTGCCTAACATTCAAACTGTCAAACTCCGAAACTGTCAAATTTTTAAACTGCCTAACATCCAAACTGTCAAACTCCCAAACTTTCAAAGACCTTGCTACTCAAAATACCAGTGACGGCACAAGAAACAGAACATTCCGTGTTATGACGGTCATAGACTACTTGATTTTTAAAACATTTATATTAACTCGTGGTGTCTGCTTGCTTGCTTGAGGCAGGCGGGAGGGCGGTGCGAAAAAAACTTTGGATCGATTTTAACCCACTTCCTCGTTAACTAGCGAGCTGAAAATTTGCAGACAGACTCGTGCCGATGATAAAAATGATGTTTCAAATTTTCAGATAAATCGAATGTACCATAATTAAATTAATGAATTTTTAGATTACCTTTATTTATCTCTATGTAACATGTTAACTTTTTTTGATATAGTGTCGTGGTGCGTATAATATTGAACAAACTTTCCTGTCGCGCAATAAGATGCGTATTTTATTGACAACACTTTTTATAAACATACTCCTGATCGGTGCGCATTATATTAAACATGTTTTACGACAAATAACTACAATTCTATATTTTTGGATGGTCTTGCGCTGCGTATTATAATGAACACTAGCTGACCCGCGGCGTAGCATACGCCGCTAATGATTTAGTGACGGGTGAAGACTTCCTGAAAAACACAGTTGGCCAAATGGGGTGGGTTTGGGCAAACGACTGTGAGTGAATGAAAAGAAGGAACTCTGGAAAGGGCAGCATACAATTGTCCATGACTGAAAACAGGTTTTGGAAGATACAGGCATATCTTTTTGAACGTTTGGCCCTGTGCTTTATTTATTGTCATGGCAAAGGCTAATCTCACAGGGAATTGTCTGCGCGTAAGGGTAAAAGTCAAATTTGAATCTGATGGAGTCAGGGATATCCTGGGAATAAGGACAGTTTGTGAGGTAGCAGCTGCGATAGTTTTACACTCCAGTACGTTGAGGTGAATGCTGGTAACAGTCAGTCTAGTGCCATTACATAGACCTCTTGCTGGCATGAGGTTTCTAAGAAGCATGACCACTGAACCAATTTTAATTTTCAGTTTATGCTGAGGCATGCCAGTAGGGGTAAGACTGTTCAGAAATTCTTCGGGGAATGAAAGTTGATCTGCAGGATCATTTGTGACGATGGAGTCAATGCTGGTGAAAGTTACTTCGTCGGTTAGGATACGTTTCAATACTTGTTCATTCAGGTGCAGGGAGTCTTCGTTCGTGACACGTAATATAGCTCGCGTACTGAGTTGTTCCGAAGTGACAGTTGAAAAGTCGAGGTCGCCAAATAGTTGTTGAACGGGATCATAATGAAAAGGAAAACAATGTGAAGGTAATGTTACAGGAGTTCCATTTGTCCCGTCTCTAACATCGAGAAGCCATTTTGCGAAATGTTGTTCATCAGGAAGAGCTCTCATATTTTTCGTCAGTGTAAGTACATGCATGTGACGTCACAAAGATTGCTTGTTAATGCAACTGGCGACAGTGAGTGCTCGGGAGCCACGCATAATAACGGGGAGTATTTGTCGGAAATCTCCAACAAATAGTATTGTTTTCCCTCCAAATGGGTGCGTCTCACCTGTGAGATCACGTAACAACCTGTCAACTGCCTGGAATGCGTATGCATGTGTCATTGGCGCCTCGTCCCATATAATCAATTTGGATTGCAGAATATGTTGCGCGTGTTGCGAGTTAGGTTTGATATTGCATGTTGAAGTAGTAGTGAGCTTCAACGGTATTTTAAACACCAAATGTGCAGTACGTCCACCCGGTAACAATGTTGCTGCTATTCCTGTTGATGCAACGGTTACAGGATTGTCTTCCCTGGTTCTGATTGTATGAATCAGGGTTTTGTAAACAAAGGTTTTCCCTGTTCCTGCGGGACCATCGAAGAAGAAGTAGGTTTGTAGCGGATGGGAGTCGTTGTATGCAGCATCCAAAACAGTGTCAACAGCGTGCTTTTGTTCTGTGTTGAGTTTGTCGTAGTGTTCCATAGCGTGGGAGTGTTCAGCCAGAGCGTCGAAGACGGAAGATGAATGACACATTGGAAGAATGTCAGTGAGGAGTAGGTGTAATTTGTGTAGGTTGAGGCCATGTGATTGGAGCATGTCATTTATTTCTGCGAGAGCATACATGCAAGCGGTGCGTGTGAAATATGTTCTGAGAATGTCCTCAGAAAGGGAGGGTTTATGCGTGTTCCAAAGGTGTGGAACGTTATGTGGTTCGCCGAAGGCACAGACGAAACGAAAAGTTGTCGCAAGAACGGTGGCATTCGTATCTGAGATGCCTCTTTAAGAGTATCATGCCATATCTTGTCGTCTTTAAGAAGACCCAATTGTTGGCACGCCTCTTTGAAAGTGTTACATTCCACTCCGTTGACAGTTCGTAGAAGGTTGAAACTTGTGACGCCTACGGAACGGGTAAGGAGAAGCCTGAGGTAATAACGTTCGGTGTCGTTAATGGCAACAACAGGGTTTCTACCGATCACTTTTGTGCCTCCTCTAATTCTCTTTTGCCATTTTACAGAGGATTGTTGGAATGTGTAATGTTGGGGAACATCAGTGTAATGTAACTCTACAGCTTCAGGATCGGTCTTGTTGAGTTCAAACCAAGCTAAGAGCATGATGCTTTTGTTGGCCTGTATTTGTAGCGCTCGTTCTTCGTGACCCTCATAAAAGAAGACGAATTGTTGTTCTGTCAAATGAACTGGTAATCGTGTAATAACGTGCGATTTTTCTGAAAGACTGTACTCGTTCAAACGCCACATAGCCTCAGGAGCACTAACATACCTACCATCAAGGAACATTTGTATTTTGTCATGTTGGAAAACATCATCGGCTGGCTCCTTCTGAAGTGCAATGGATTCAGCGTCGTGTCCTTTGTAGACATACTTATATAGATACTTGATACATTGAATGGACGCGCACACTTCAACGTTAATGTGAGCATTGAATTTCTGAGAAAGCCAGGGATTGTAAGGTACTATCCAACGATTATCGATGTCGTATTTGTCAACAATGGCAGTTGTGCCCTGTCTTCGGCGGTATATGGGGTACCTTTGTGTGTTTTCTTGTGTCTCAGCGTTGAAGTCCTTTGGGAAATTTTTGGTGCACTTGCCGTCTTTCATGTAAGGTGAGTTGGCATTGAGCGTGCCACACGGACCATGTACCATGCATTTAGTGACAATTTGGAAAAGTCGGGGGTGTATTTCGGGATTTGGAAGCTCAGCGCAGACATATTTGTCTATGTCATCTTTGGTCCTTATTTTGCACTGTGAATCAAGTGTCAGTAACATATGGCAATGAGGCAAGCCTCGTTTTTGGAACTCAATGACGAAAATGTATGCGACTACATTGCCGAAAATATTCCTCTCCAGAATGTCAGTTAGGAACTCCCGAAGTTTGATATGAAAGACGCGGGAAACGACATCAGGTCTGTGGTCTGGGCGCTCATGATGGGAAATGGCGTTAGAGATTTCCGGCCAAGCAGGATTGCAGGTGAACGTTAGGAATAAGTCAGGCTTTCCACGTTTGCGGACAATTGCCATCGCGTCTTGGTAGTTCTGTTGCATGTACCGTGGACTGCCTTGAAACGTAGAGGGAAGAATGATCAACTGTCCAGGGCGAAGGTTATTGTTTTTTGCTTTCTCAGCGATAGCATCCATCAGTCCCCTGTATTGTTCTACGCGCGAATCTTGTTGATGGGAGCGTAGGTAATGTAAACGTGCGCCTTCTGTTCTGACATATGCGTCGACGACATATTGCTGGAAGAGTTTGCCGTTGGAATGCAAGATGCTGAATGCAGATGTCATTGCAAGCCTGTATGCATACAATTGGAGTTGTGTGACTCGGGTTCTGTTCGCGGTTTGCTTTTCTTCAACATGGGTCAATTGTATGTGCCAGCCTGGATCTCCATAAGGGAATAGTAGTGGATAAACCATGGGGTCACAGTTCATATTGAGTACAGAGATACGCTTGCAAGCATCTCCTCTTGGGTATATGCAAATATCGCGTTGTGCAGGAGATTCCACGTCTTCCCCTAAAAAGATAGCAGCAACATCAGTTTGACAGGATGGCGCGTTATACCTTCTCATATCCAGAGTTGGATTTTCCATGAGCACCATTCGTACAGCAGCAACAGGGTTATTATGAGTGATAATTTCGTGCATTTGCATGTAGGATTTAGCGAAGGGGTTAACCTGTCGTAACATTTTGTCTAGTTGCAACAACAACATATCACTGCAAGCACTGTTACAATCGTTTTGCAAACGTTGAGTGGTAGCCTCAGCAGAATTGAAGATATATAGTTGACCGTATCGAGGGTGCGTGTTAGGATTGGTATACAATGGAGAGACTTGATGATAAATTTGACCGTGGATTCGGAAAGCATACGGTCCATGGCCAGGTGGTTGAGCGATGTGGGCGCCCATTGATGCGAAAGCTAAAGCAGATTTGTATTCCCTGATATAATCACAGAAATGTCGGGACAGCGGATTCTTGCCACTCAAGAGGTTTTGTAATAAAGGAGGAGTTTGGAATAGCGGTGGCAAAGACACTTTGCCTTGACGACAACACTTAGTATAATGTCCGGATTTGTTTACCTTGGATGGCCAATGAAGAGCATTGCAAGAAGTACATAGTGCGGTAGGTAGTCCAATGTTGTGTTCCTCGATGGGAATGGCAGTGTGTTCTTGAAACGCAGCGGGAAGTTGAATGCGATGAATGTGCATTTGATTTGCGAGAAGATTGCACTGTTTGAAAGAACGTTTGCAATGTACACACTCAAAGAATGCGTCATGGCGGTGTGTTTTTGTATGTTTGTTGAGAAGAGATGATGTTGTGAACGATTCAGTGCTGTATTGACACTGGAAGGATTTCGTCAGGGCATGTGTTTTCAAATGGTTAGTAAGATTTCTGTGTGCGTGAAACTGTTTGTCGCAAATGCTGCAAAGAAATGTTGTTGAATGTGTTTTTACATTTACAATAATTTACATGTTTAGTTTGTAAGTGCTTCTTGAGAGTGCGAATTGTTTTGAAGCATTGCTGTCAATGGTCACATTGCGTCATTCGTTCAGTGGAGTGTGTTTTTAAATGTGCGTTGAGATGTCTCTGGAGGCGGAAGGTTTTGGAACAAATGGTGCATTTAAAGTCCTCTATGGAATGCGTTTGTTCACTGGAGTGTCTTTTTAAATGTGCATTGAGATTATATTTTGGTGTGAACTGTTTAGAGCAAATGTTGCAATGAAATTCCGGCGTTTGTAAATGTTCATCAGTAACAGGAGAGTAGGAAGGTGAAGTCAGATCAGTGTGGAGATCACATGGGTGTTTAATGTTGGTGCACTTGCCGACCTTGTCAACAGATGGCACCCGAAGGTCATCACGTTTGTTTGTGACAGGCAAGAAGACTTCATAATGGCCATGATCCAAAGGACCGCTAAATTGCAGGGATATGGAGAGACGTTGACCCGGATTGTAAACTCGAGGAGGGTCATGCGGACGTTCTCGGAAGTGAACAGTGATAGTAGCGGGAAGTATTTGAGACATCGACACAATTTGAGCCTCGCCATCATAAACGCCGGAAGTATTCATGTACGCAGCGAATTGTCGAATTGTGTATGACTGTGCTTCCGTGAGTATGAACAACGGACAGGGCGTCGCCATAGTTATCCCAATGTTCGCAAACAAAGCTTACAGCCATCTTGTGAAGTTCAAGAGCAACAGTTTCGTCGATGACATTTTTCTAGAAATATGCGACATATAGAAATAAACAGTTACCTGATGCAGTAATTTCGAATACACTGAAAGACCCGTTGACTCCACGAAATATATGTGAAGCGGTAGCCATGGTTAGGAAACGAATGGCAATACGAAGGGGGAAAATCAAAACAAAGCTTCTGGGACAAACGAAGAGAACAATGAAAAGGCAACGGGGCTCAGACGACTGTAGAAGATAACAAAGCGACTGAGGACACAGCTTGAGCTTGAACGACTGAGGTACACACTCCTAAGGGTACACACTATTACGCATGCCTGGAGAGGTGGTGTTTATGTTCGCTAAGAAAGGGGGAAAAAGAACGGGCAAGAAAAAAAGGGGAGGGGAAGAACGGACAAAAACAGTAGCACGAACAAATGGGAACAACGCGAGTGAACGTTGGGGCACCACCGAAGAATTTTTGATAAGTATTTTGGACATCGCCACAATATATAACAAATATTACAGCCATGAAGCCAAGTTGGAGAGCAACAACTTCATCCATGCACCAAATATGCGACGAATAGAAACAGACAGGTACCTAGTGAAGGAATTGATATAACATTGAACTAAGCTTTTTTCCGTGACATGCGAAGTGGTGTTTATGTTTGCTAAGAAAGAACAGGCATTAGCATTTAAAAAAAACAACAACATATGTTGCCGCTTGGGCTTGAACCTAAGACCTTCAGCATGTCAGGCGGATGTAATAACCAATACACTACGAAATACATACACACTGAGCAGGAACATTAAAAGTGAATGTAAAAAACATTGCTGCTCTCAAGACATGCCCCACTCCACCACTACCTTCGCTTACCAAACGTTAACTGTGTTTAGTTGACCCGAGCGAGGGTCATTCGTCATGCTCGGTTGCACATATTTTTGCTGCTTACTTGCCTGGCATGGTCCCATGAAGAGAATTATATATATAGATAGATTCTTTTAGTTATGTCTCGTTCATACAGGATTTATAGTCAAAAACTTATTTTTTTAAACGTTTTTTAAAATTATTATTTTAGTTTAGTATCAGGGTTAATATTTATTCGCCCAGGGTACATGTTACATGTTTCAGAAATACCGAGGCAATTTTTCAAGATCGAGACAATATTTCGAATACAAATGAAATTGAACAGCATGCTAGATATCAGTTTTCGGGTTTTTAAAAATGGTTCCCGTGAAAAATATAAATATATTTGGAGCTTTAAACCCAAGATTTAAATTCCAAAATCCAACTGAAAAAATCCGCAGTTACGCACTCCTTAAACTGTTATAAGGCGTATCTGATAGTCTCAGCCATCAGTCTTTACAAGACTTTAACAGTGTAACCACAGTATCCACACCACGCAGAGATACACCCCAACCCTTCTTTCCACCCCCCCCCCACAGGAGCTAAGAGCCACCAAGAACGACTCTGGTCGCTCACGCCAGGACCGTCAAATGAACCTGTTAATCCTGGTGTCCACCTTGGCCTACACCGTCCTGTCGCTTCCCTCAAACATCAACCAGTTGGTCACCACCTACAGCGGCACCTATGGCACAGGCCTGAAGGACCACTACCTCTACGTGCTGCTGAGACGCGCTGTCAATGCCACGCAATCTGTCGGGTAAGACGTGGTAACTCTCATTGATCTAAAGACGAGTTCACGTTCCTGGCATGTGCTCAGAAACAAAGTAGTTAATCATTTAACATATTTTAAGTTAACGGCGAACCATGGATAGATAGACATTTAGTTTATTTTTTCAAAAGCTTGTAAATTTTTTTTAGAATCTGGGGTTTTCTTTTTCATACCCTAATAAACTTGAATCATAACATTTCTGGTATCTGATTGTTTTCTTTACAAATTAACACCCACTTTATGGCGACTCTTAATGTCTTTGTAATTGATAGTATTTACGGTAAATTTATTTTCCGTTCTATCGCCAGAGACCTGACAAACTTTATTTCCTACGTCTGCCTGAGTACCAGCTTCAGACAACAACTGACCAAGACGGTCCTCCTAGCGGCATGCCGGACTGGCGGCTCGCCTTCCCAATCGGCTGCACAAGTCAACGGAACCGACACATCAAGGGCGTCCGCCAGTCCTATGTGCTCCACCAACAACGGAACCGACACATCAAGGGCGTCCGCCAGTCCTATGTGCTCCACCAACAACGGAACCGACACATCAAGGGCGTCCGCCAGTCCTATGTGCTCCACCAACAACGGAACCGACACATCAAGGGCGCCCGTTTCTTCAGCCCCCTTCATCATCTCATCAGCTACGAGTCAATGATCAAACCTTCTTGAGTTTGTATTGATGGCACTGACAAGCACACAGTCAAGTAGAACTAGACTAAAGTGAAGATCTTCAATATCTCAGAATCAACCGATAGCTAATTAGCAAATAACATTTTCAGAATCTAAAAGTATAAATAATGAATTTGTTCATACATTTATTTATTGCACAAATTTGTAAAAGAGTAACCGGAATTTCACAGCTAACGTTGGTTTAAAAGGGTTTTATTTTTGCCACAGTTTACTCAGATTAAGCTCAAAGTAGCCTATAACAAAATCTCTAAAGGCAACTATTATGAAATCAAATTTAGATGCATGGTTGTACATAATCAATTAAAGATACATAAAGAATGGCAATGCGGTATAGCTAGAGTTTCCTGCAAATATTCCAGTTCTTGAACAGCCATTGTAAACATTTTCTGTGTTCCTTTTGATACTCAGAAAGAGTACATAATATTATGCTTAGATTAAAAATTCATTTCTATTAAAAAAATAATAATAATTCATCATTTTGAAAAAAAAATCAACCTACCATTACAGACCACAATACACCTAAACAGCATTTTCAAAAATAAAGTGACATGTTTGTGGAAACATTCTAGTCATATACGCATATCTATATAATTTTAGATAAATTTATACTTAGGGGCCGTCCATAAAGTACGTCACGCTATTTTTGAAATATTTTACCCCCCTCCCCCTGTCACAAACTGTAACAAGTCTCGGACCCCCCCCCCTAAAGTACGTCACAATTTCCAACAAAAATGTTGTTTTTTAATAACAAAATAATTAAAATTTAATATAAAACACCGTGACGTCACACATGACCGGACCCCCTCCCCCTGTCACAAACTGTTACACTTTCGTACACCCCCCCCCTCTGGAGCGTGACGTACTTTATGGACGACCCCTTAGACCATTAAAATTGCTGGAGTGAAACCTTTGGATTTTTACTCACCCCAGTAGCGTAACTACGGTTCGTTGGGCCGTGTGCAAAGTAGAGAGACCCGCGTGCAAGAGTTCCACCGCAACCATTTTTGTGTCAAATATTTTACAGAATTTTCTGCGCTGTAATTCTAAACTGCTGCGCGGCGTTAGTCAGATATCTGCGCAGCTTAAAGGGAACTTTGAAGGGGAGACAACATCGGATGTCACATACAGTGCTTAAACTTTGTTTTGGTGGATCTGTGAGTTAATCTGGTGTACTGTCGTGTGTACATTCGGGTGTGCTGTCGTGTGTGCTGTCGGATGTACTGTCGGGTGTGCAGTCGTGTGTACTGTCAGGTGTGCGGTCGTGTGTACTGTCGGGTGTACAGTCGTGTGTACTGTCGTGGGTGCAGTCGTGTGTACTGTCGTGTGAACTGTCGGGTGTGCAGTCGTGTGTACTGTCGGGTGTACTGTCGTGGGTGCAGTCATGTGTACTGTCGTGTGAACTGTCGGGTGTGCAGTCGTGTGTACTATCGGGTGTACTGTCGTGTGTACAGTCGGGTGTACTGTCGGGTGAACTGTCGGGTGTGAAGTCATGTGTACAGTCGTGTGTACTGTCGGGTGTGCAGTCGTGTGTACTTTCGGGTGTGCAGTCGGGTGTACTGTCGGGTGTACTGTCCGGTGTACTGTCGGGTGTACATTCGTGTGTACTGTCGGGTGTGCAGTCGTGTGTACTGTCGTGTGAACTGTCGGGTGTGCAGTCGTGTGTACTATCGGGTGTACTGTCGTGTGTACAGTCGGGTGTACTGTCGGGTGTACAGTCGTGTGAACTGTCGGGTGTGAAGTCGTGTGTACAGTCGTGTGTACTGTCGGGTGTGCAGTCGTGTGTACTTTCGGGTGTGCAGTCGTGTGTACTGTCGGGTGTGCAGTCGTGTGTACTGTCGTGTGTACTGTCCGGTGTACTGTCGGGTGTACATTCGTGTGTACTGTCGGGTGTGCAGTCGTGTGTACTGTCGGGTGTGCAGTCGTGTGTACTATCGTGTGTACAGTCGGGTGTGAAGTCGTGTGTACAGTCGTGTGTACTGTCGGGTGTGCAGTCATGTGTACTTTCGGGGGTGCAGTCGTGTGTACTGTCGTGTGTACAGTCGTGTGTACTGTCGGGTGTACTGTCGTGTGTACAGTCGTGTGTGCACTCGTGTGTACTGTCGTGTGTACAGTCGTGTGTACAGTCGGGTGTAAGTACCTGTCAACACTTGACCCCACTCCCAGCTTCCACCCCCCCCACATTTCTTGACCATTACAAGTTATCCACATACATGACATCGATTTCAATTCATCTATCCGATAAATAACATGGCCAAGGAAAGTGATTGTTTGACAAAGTTTAGAACACATATCTGTACGCGCTGATTAGTCTGATTCATGCTGACATTGAAACTATTCCTTTCTGCTGGCAGTTTCAAGTCGTTTGTCGATATTCTTTTTTAATATTGTTGTTAAAAGACGTGATTCTATCGCTCAGTTGATTAATATGTTCAAACGCGACAAACACTTACAGACTGAAACCGAGTGAACTCCCCTTGGTGTAAAACACGAGATGTGGTCATCGATGGCTGGCGTGAACTCAAGTGACACGTGAATGTAAACAATAGCAGACCGCTACATATAGTTATATGGAGATAAACTAAAAATGCATTAATTTAATTAAGGTACATTCGATCGATCTGACATTTTGAAACAATGCATTTTAGGTGACACGAGTCTATGTCCAAATTTTCAGCTAGATAGCATCACGGGAAGTGGGTCATTTTTGACTTCTGTTTTTCCGCCCGCCCACTACAGAGAGACAAGACGGTGAAGTTAATATAAGGGATTTAAAAAAGAATAATAGGAAGTTGGGAGTAAGTAGAAGAGGGACACGGCTGATGACCACTACTCTTGTTGAGGAGTCCTTGGTCAAGGGAAGAGTGGGTTGGTGATGAATGGAGAAATTCAAAGTTCCATTCTGGCTGTGGTTTACCTGGGTTGATGGTGGTACGACAATTTGGACGTCGCTGGTATACATATGAAAGTTTAATGAACAAATTAAAAAGTAGCCAATACATAGAAATGTACATTTCATTAATAGTGAGTAATCGTAATAAGTCACC
This sequence comes from Ampullaceana balthica, assembly GCA_944989445.1. NCBI lineage: Eukaryota > Metazoa > Mollusca > Gastropoda > Lymnaeidae > Ampullaceana > Ampullaceana balthica. The sequence continues at coordinate 180,117 of CALYLW010001035.1, read as the reverse complement.
ATACAAAGCATTATGCAAAGAAAGTCGGTTACAAATATCTAGCATGGCATGTCATTGGCTGAAAGAACCAAATATGATCTCTAAAGAAGATGTATACGAATATAGTCAGGTGGAACAATTTAAATGGTCACGAGATTATATCATAATAATAAAAATAAACAAGCAAAACAAATGTGATCTTTCATTTCTAAGGGAAAACAATATTTTATTTGAAAGAAAATATCTTCTACGACACAATCTAAATTATGTTTTCAAATCCGATAGATATAAAATATAATAAAACAAATAATATTGCATTGCTTGTTGTTCTAAGATTTATATAAAATAAACACATTTTGTTTCGAGTGTTTAAATAAAAATGATTTAGAGGAACATGTAGTAATTTAAGGACATTGGGAGTTATTTTTAATTATTTATGCAAAGTTCTACCAATGTTAACACAATGACGACCTAGCTGAGGAACAGAGAAGCACTTAGACAGGACTGTGTTTCCTTTACAAAGACAGCTGTGTCCTAAGTACCTTGACCCTAAAGGCTTACAAAATAAACCTCTGATTTTCCCGAAATGTTAGCCCTTTATTAGAAGGAAACATTTCTATGTGGTATCATATAGCCAGTAAATATTTTCAAGACAAGCCCAAGGTCCAGTTAGCGTTAACAGCACCTCGTCTCCACGAAAGCACAATTCAACTATTGCCCTCTGGTAGGAACATGTGAATTATCTGTCTTATATATTGCTAGACTCTTGTAATGACAAAGGAACTGTTTAACAGGGATATAAGAGCTACTAATGTCCTCTCATGGCCACGGCTGACAATCTTTAACACTGTCACAGAGAAGTGGACTCTCACTGTATAGAGAAAGAGAGGGAGAGAGCGAGAGAGAGAGAGAGAGAGAGAGAGAGAGAGAGAGATGGCAGGACGACCCTAAGTAGATCATTCAGTTGCTTAAGGTAAATGTTTATGGCCTCAACAAAAAAAGGGGGGGGGGAAGGGGCCTGAGGGGGGTAATGGCACCCTACTCTCAAACCCAAAGTGTCCACATACAAAACTGAAACATTCATACGTGTAACATGTTATCTGTAAAGTTACTGTAGAAGTCATAAACAATAGGGTTCTTGTGGGGAAAAAATCAGGTATATAATTAAAAGTATCTGACCACAGTTAATGTACATGGAACTAAGAAGCCAGCAATGTATTAATTCCATTTCCCTTTTATGCTGAATGAAGCGAGTGCAAAAACATCAATTTAAAGGCTAATGTATTATTTTGAATGAATAAATTGGAATGCAAAATATATCTCACAAACCTTATTAAGGTCATTTCAAATAATTCATACACCCACATTTTTAGAAAATAACAAGACATTCAAATTGATTTCAATGAAAATACTTTGGTCAGTACCACTAATAGCTGTGTAACAAAGAGCTATAAGGGACTACAAAATCGTCCACATCATTTGAACAGTGCACATGTCATTGAAAAAAAGTAATGAAATAAGACATCATATAGAAAAAGCCAAGTAGCCAAAAAAACGTAAACATAGAAAAGTTAACTTAAGTGATAGTACTTGGCTGTGATGTTATGTTGCACATCTGAACCAGTTTTTTTATAGCGATAAAGATTATTTTATACTATTTACTAAAAATAAACATTTTACCCAATGACATGCTATGTATAATTTCTAAAGTTCATACAATATTTTGTTATGATCAAATAAATCTTTAATATTTACCATAGTAAAAAATATTCTCAATTTGATCATTAAAAAAATATTTGGGTAGATATAAAAACTTCTTGTAAAGCCACATTAAGAAGAAATACTAAAACATCGTAACATTACAAAAGTCATTTCAAATGTTCTCAAAATATTTGTTATTTTGATTGTTTCTATTTAATCAGGATACTCAAACCCCATTTATGCCGATAAGCTTCTCCTATAACCAGGGGAGTAACCATCTGAGACAGGTCAAGTTTTTTGCCACGTCCCATTGATGAAACACCTATGAAGGTGGGTTAAATTTTATCCACCTGCTCTTTCCTACCCAACTGTAATTTGAGACTCCTGGTTTTAAATTGATATTAAACTGCTTTGCAGACAAAACAAAATGCACATCTTCTGCATTCATTGAAATGAAACACTAGCGCTTTTCCACAAAGAAGCAGTTTTTTTACTATAAAAAATATAAGACTTATCCAAAACTTTATAAACAAACAGAACAGTTTCTGAAAGTGTGAAGCTTTATGATTACCAGGGCGAATGACACATCCTTAATTGGCTCCAGGAGCTGAATGATGATGATGAGTTGACTCTGTACACAGTGGTATTCAACAGATATTTAAGTGACAGGATGTTTGCGCTTTGACTTAACTGAAAAGATAAAGTGATCAGTCTTCACAATTACTATAAATAATTTTTGTCAACTTCCATGTTAAAATCCAAACAAAATAGAAAGACAAGATCTGAAAACAATGAAACATTATGATTCATAAATTGGTTTCCAATATCAAATGTATGAAATCAATGTAAAGATATTAAGGTGAACTATGTTAATGATTTAATAAAAGTAATACTTAAGACCATACTTGTAATACATTTTTCTTTGTTTTCATAGGAATAAATCTACATGATATTTTTTTAAAAAGGACATGATCATAAGTACAATAATTATTAACTTTAATGACTAGATTTCTAACTCAAGAATATGATTAATAAATATTTTAAGTTTAAGAGATATATTAATTAGTTTAATTAAGGTAACTAGCGTTTTAAAATATCAAATGAATTTACAATAAAAAGGATTTTCTTTCTTGGACACAAAAATTGATATTTAAAAAAAAACAACAGATTACTTGATATCATGTTTTAAATAAGTAAATTTAAATATTTTCTGATCTCTACAAATTAAAAGTATTTATGTATAAATATATAATAAACTTTGGTTAATTTGGAGATCAATGATGCACTGTTAAAAAACTTTTAAGTTAATGATAATAATACTATTATTACTATTATTAATAGTAGCCTACTATTAAAGATTTCTTTTAAATGTTAAAATCAATATTTTTCCCAAAAAAAATAATAAAATCCTTTATTCTCATAATTAAATAAGAAATATTTATACTTTTATTGTCCTTCAATAACCAAAATGAAATATGTGAGTCTGGAAGTTACAATTTTATTAAAACATTTAAATGAAGGTCTTTAAAAAAATTACTAAAAGAATTTTTATTAAAGTGATTACAATTACAATCCATGTGGTTCAAAATTATTATTAAAATTATATTGTTTTTCAAATTATGGACAACAATTAAAATACTTAATTACATAATTTGCAGTAGTTTGTAAATTTTGTGATTTTTTAAATCAGTGCACAATAAATAAAAACGTTCTCTAAAATCTACCCATATCTTCTTTTGGAATGTTAATCTATAAATAATACAATCTTTAAAAATTCATTAAAATCTTTATTATGAGAGAATGGTGAATAAATAACACTGGTTTGCCCAACTCATTTTTATTCTTGTCTTTCTTATCATTTTAGGGAATAAGGGATTTAAACCAACATGAAAAAAAAATATGAAATTTGCGTATTAGTGAGGGAAAATAAAAAGATAAACAGTAGTTTCTTTTGTGGGTAAGAAAAAGGGTGCATTAAAGTTATTAAAACCAAATGAAAAAAAGTATTGTGTAAAACAAAATTGTTAGCAATGACTTTTTAAATATTTCCTGAATTATATAAAAAAATTTTCAATGCTAAATCTTTAAATAATTGACGAAGTAATGGCTTAAGTGTAATGCAACAATAACATTTTATTTTTATTAATAACTACCTTACCAATATATTTGCATTTGAAACATATTCAAGACAACCTTTTTTTAATTCACAAAAAATTTACTGATGTACACAATGTATCTAACAATAGACTTATATGAATACAGGAAAGTATGAAATGAATCTGGAAGATCATTATTTGCATGCAAGGATGATGCTTATAGCTACAGAGTGGTACATGCTCACTTGCTAGCCAGAATTATTTTAAAGATCAAACCCAAATATCTTTTATAAAAGAAAAAAAAGTTATCATTAATTACCGAGATCTTCATACAAAAATATTTTTCAAACTTGTAGTCAGCTTTATTTTAATTGACACATTTTTTCATCACCTTTTTTGTGTCTTGAACGTTCTCAACAATGATTTAATAAGAATAGTTAAATGTTTATATTGTGCTAAATATTTTTGAATTTCAGCTCATTTCCTCTCAGATGTTAATAAAAGGTACACTAGGTTTAAGGCACATTTATACATTTATTGAGAAATCGGAAGGAAAGAAACAGAAAACAACCAGCTACACTACATGCGGACATGTCTATGAATTGACATTATTACTAAAATACCACAATAAGTTAATAAATACTTGCAAACCTATAAGCATTCTATGATAAATTACAGCCTCACAGAAAAAATGCTACTGTTAAGAAACAATCAATCATGATTAACATAAACCAAAATAAAGTAATAATAAACAGTACATATACAATTTTGAGCCTTTGATTCTATACAAGAATTAAGTGTATCCAAAATTCTCTTTGAAGCGAAGTCCAAAGAAAAGTAAAACCAAAGAAAGCATTATAAATATAAGTCAATGAAATGTATATCCATGAATAAAAAAAAACCATGATGCCGCCTGTTGGTTATTTAAGATGATTCAACAAAAATGAACTGATTATATTAACAAGTAAAAAAAATTACATAATTTAAAAACTTAAATCTAATGAGTGTAAATTAACTGACTAATTATTAATGAATTCATAAACCTACTAAACAGTAAATTTTGCTCAATTGAAGTATCAACACAAATAATTATCAAATATAAGTTACTATATCACTACCACAACACATTGAATAACACTGAAACTGCTTCAACCTTAAAGAAAATTAATATTTTAAATAAGGTTATAAACATGATTGATAAATAATGGCATTTAAAATAAAACTCAAAGTTTGCCTTAGATATATTCTAAAAATATTTCACATTAAATATCTTTACATTTTTTTCAATAATAATTTTACTCTCCATAATATTTTCTTTTATAAGCCTCATGTATTCGAAATATGTACATATATGCATCACTTGTCTCATCTCTTCTAAATTTGAATTATTCCTTAAAATAAATTAATGATAATTGTTTGAAAAGTGTCGTTGATTCATTGGACAAAGATAAAACCCATTCATTATAAAACTGGTGGTTAACCCCTCTTAAGATGCATTAAAATAAATTAAATTCAAAGGCCAAAAATTAAATTCTTAAATATACCCTGATAATGAGAAGTATTTGATCAGTAATATTTGATTTAACTTGGAGCGACAGCAAAGAGTATTTAAATTGGTTACATGAACAATGTTTATGCCAGCAAGTTGCTCACTTCTTTAAACAATATGACATAATATAAATAAGTAATATAACATCACTGTTATTTTTCATTAACATCTAAAATAAGTAAGTGCAACAAGAAGATGTTGAATTCTGAGGTTCTGGATAAAGGTAACTGTAAACTTGACAGTCGTGACATTTTGAAACTGTATAACTAATTTTTGTTTTTTAGAGGGTCTAAATTACAAAATATTGAAAGAAAGGAGGCAATTTATTGGAATCTATTTTCCTAGACTTTTAGAAGGGGAGGTAATTATGTTTCTGTTTCAGGACATGATATGGGAGGTAAGATGGCTTATCCTGTATAACAAAATGTCACATGAATGACATTAAGCGCATTGATTTATTTGAACTCTGACAGATCATATTATTTTTCTACTCTCCTCAATTTTAATTATCTAATACTGTATTAACATTTGGGCTAGGATGAGAAATCTGTCTCTAATTTCCTCTGACTTCTGAAGGCATCTGGTCCTTGGTCCTCAGTCTCTTTCATGTCAAAGTTCTGTCTTCTCTTGAGCATCACTTCTGATATGATGTAGCCAACAAGGCCCACAAGGTACAACACTATTGATATGTAAAGTCTTTGCTTCAAACATACAAAACTGGATAAGGCAAATGTGAAGGTGAATGATGTGGCCTTTGAAGTGTGGTAAGTAGCAAATGCTGGCGGAATGTTTTCTTTAAACACTTGTGCGATTAATGCTGTGGAAATAAAGTATGAATTAAATAAAATAATTTTTTTAAATTAGAAATTTTTAAAAATTCCTAAGTGTAATTTATAATGTTAAGTTAACAATTACATTTTTATGATATTTTGTGCTCTCAATTGTAAGTACAAAGGTGTTAAAGCAGTAAGATGTAATTAAAAATGTTGATACTCAATATATATATCAACATACAAAATTTGCAATGTATGTCACGTCTGTCTGTCTGTGACGCTACTAATTTTAGAAAGCAGCACACAAAATTACTGCACCAAAAATAACTCTTTTCGAATGTTCCACATAAAATTGTGCAATATGAAAATAAATGAATAAAATAAAAATAAATAAAAGTTCTGTATTAAACTATTTTTTATTCTGATGTGTATTTTTTCAAAATAAATAGATTTCAGCTGAAATGTATTTATTTTGAAAACTTCCGTCATTTTTGACGGGTAATGCACTAATATATATATATATATATAATAATAATATATATAATAATATATATAATAATATATATAATAATATATATAATAATATATATAATAATATATATAATATATATATATATATATATGTATCTGTAAACTCTTCAATGAAATAGAGCACATTCCCACTGGATATTTCTCAAATGTCTGCACTAACTGTTGAACTGGGCTTGCATGATACCCTCGGAGATTCCAGAAATGGCAGGAATCAGGAAGTAGACAACGACACTCTCGTCCCGTGGTTCCCACACCAGCATGCCAATCAGTGTGCCAGTGTCTATCAGGACGGCCACCGTGAACAGGACCAGGCGACCGAATGGGCGGGCAACAGAGTTGATGCTTATGGCGAAGATGGCCGTGCACAGGCCGTACGAGGTCATGACATAACCCACCCACCTGACGCCTATAGCACAGCTGATGTACGCCTGGTGATCAAAACTGAGTTTATGAGCTCTTTAACAAATTAATATTCATTTTTCACAATATAGTATTGGCAAAGATCACTACAGAGTAAAAAAAACAACTACTTTTTAAAAAGGTTTTTATAGTTCCACAATTATTAAGATTAATAAGGTAAATATTTCTATGACTAATTTTAAGGAGGTCAAAATTTCTTTAACAAATAAACAATGAACAAGGTAAATATTTCTGGGGCTAATTATGAGGTCAATATACCTATGACTATTTAAAGGGGTAAATATTAATATTTTCACTTAAGGCGATACAAAAATTTTATGAGCACTTAAGAAGTAAACATTAATATGGCAACTTAAGGATTTCAATAAGTCTATGATATTATCTGACTACCTTTGTGTAATCAGCATATAAAACACCCACAGCCATGGCCTGGGCCATAAACAGGGGAAGTAACAACAGCATCCTTTTATCCACCGACATCTTGAAGCAGCTGGACATGTCCTTGAACACGGAGGTCGACTCCCCGCGTACCTCCATGTGGTGAGGCAGACCAAAGAGAGTCAGGAGGAGGCCACAGATGTTACAGGAGAGAAAGATGGCCAAGAGGATGTACACCACATGTCGTTCTGGCTCTTCAATCGTTGAAGTTACGTTTCCTGCAGACCTAAAAATGAAGAAACATAATTTTAAAAGCATCATCCTGCTAATATCTTGTTAATGTTGTGAAATAACGGTTGGATTGGCCGAGACTTAAATAACATTAGTAAATATGAGAGAGAGAAAAAAATGTTTAAAATATAAGAAAAAAATAAAAATAGTGACTACATAAAATAAAAAATATTTTCTAACGATTCCCTCCCCTTTTTTTCACTCACCACTTCTCAAAAATAAACTCAAGGGCAATTAATTAATTGTAAAACTTATTTCTTTTGTTAAATTACTTCTCAATAAAAGAAAATATCCTTCATCAACTGCTTCCTTACCCTCTGGGAATATGTCAAAATCTGCTCCTGACTAAAATAACAAAATACTCCAGGTACATGAATCTAACACTTTAAAACTGACATGATTGTAACATAGCTATAGTTGAGAGAACAAATTAAAGTATTATGAAATTATTGTATATTGGAAAAAATTTCCTACTCACTGCCCCTCATGAATCAAGGTGACTCTATATTCTATATGATATAGAAATACTTTAATTGACAACAGCAGTTTATTAAGTTTGAAGATCCCTGAAGCTATAAACTATCATTTTAATTCTTACTTTTTATCAACTTTGTGGCATTTTGTTTTATGCTAATCGTATTTCATTTCTCCCAAAACTGAATTCAAGACCAGGTGTCATAATTCTGTTTCCCTAAACTCACTAGGCGCCAATACCATACACCTTATAATAAACGTCCTGGGCCTAGACGATCAAATGACCATCTATTTGATGAGCAGGTCTAACATATGAGACCCAGCAGATCTCAACACTACACTTACCAAAAGCAACATTGGGTTACATCTAATTCATGAAATATAATTTAAACATTCGATGAACTTACTGAAAAGGACAATCATTAGGTCCACATATCTTGTGATCTTTCTCAGCTGACGTGTTATACGAACTGGCTGACAGCACGAATGATGAGATCATGTTCCCGGTGATCTGTGTAATCTCATAGAACATGAAGAAAATCCCGTTAAACTTGCTGAGGACGGCGTGCAGGGCGCCCTCTGACGACAAGCCCTGCAGGGCGGCGTACTTCTCCCCCGCGGCTGTGATGTAGATCCCCTGGGACGTCCACATGGGCCCGGCTATGGCGCCAAGTAGAGCTGATGACGGAATGAGCGTGGCGAAGGTCGGGTAGAAGTTGCTGGCCGTGTAGATGATGTGAATGACCCACGCCAGGACCAGCACGCGCTTGGGGCCGATGAATCTGATGAAGATGGGGGCCTGCGTGCCAAAGATGATGATGGTCCCGTACAGCACAGACAGGGACACAACCCCGAGGTTAGCTTCTTGGTTCAAGCTGCTCTGGAGATTCTGGATGGCCAGGTAGGCCGTGTAGACGAAGGTGAAGGACACGGAGAGGACAAGGCAGTTCTTCATTGGTCGACTGATCCATGTTTTGTCACTAGGAATGGCTGGTTTTTCTTCTGAACACATGGTAAATATAACAACTTTGGTCAATATTCAGATTGAGGTCAATATTCAATTTGTGGTCAATATTCAATTTGTGGTCAATATTCAAATTGACGTCAATATTTAAATTGAGTTCAATATTCAAATTGAGGTCAATATTCAAATTGAGGTCAATATTCAAATTGAGGTCAATATTCAAATTGAGGTCAATATTCAAATTGAGGTCAATATTCAGATTGAGGTCAATATTCAAGTTGAGACAGAAGGTATCACCAAATCAAGAATGAATTCCTGACGGTAAACGGATTAAAGCTGACATTAAATTTTGAGCACGATTTTTTTAAAGAAAAGGATTCAACACTCCTACGCAAGACTTGATAGTTCCTTGATGTGCGATTCCAAAGGTGAGTTGTTCCCAGATTTGTGTATGTCAAAAAAATTTAGATTTCATGTACTCCAGCTTGCATATCTGCAATTAATAGACATTGAAGTTCAATATTGAGTTACAATTTATAAAAATAAACAAAAAGAAAAGGAACACGATATTGAAAAGAGAGAGAGAGCGAGAGAGAGAGAGAGAGTGAAAGAAAGAGAGAGAGAGAGAGAGAGAGAGAGAGAGAAAGAGAGAGAAAGAGAGAGAGAGAGAGAGAAAGAAGAAAAAGAAGAAGAGCGGGTTTGGTACGTCTTTGCTTATTTGTAAAAAAATTCAAAATTAAAATTGCTATGAGTAACGTCAAGTATTTGAAATTTTATATATTTACTTTGATTACTTTCATTTAGTGAATCGTTATATAAACCATCTTCGTGAACCTTTAAAGTTCTTTTAACACTTAAAAAAGCAAACAAAAAACAACAAAATAAAAATCCAGGGACTAACTTTTAATCCAATATGAAGTAAAAAACAGTAAAAACAAAAATAATCTACGCTAAAATAACAGTTGCATTTATAAATATTCACGTCACTCAAGTAAAACAGTTTAAGCGTTTTTTATATTTATATATATATATTTTTTTTGTTTACATAAGACTGAACACTCTTAAGTTCCATCATGAACTTTTACCAAAAAAATTCCATTGTCTTAGGAGACGGTCACTTCACTTTCCGCAATGAACCAGTTTGTGACCAACTCCCCACGCACACACGTTGTATATTGAATGGTATGTGACCAGCGCGTCTTGTCACACGTTTATACGTGGGTTGTGGATCACACTCGTTCTTGGTACCATACTAACCACACACGGAATTAGGAACTGTTGACCCAAATAAAAAGACTTCTATAACATTTACTTTAAAACTCCTTCAGCTATCTCAACGGCATTGTTTTTTAAATCCCTTATATTAACTTCGCGGCCGTCTCATCATCTCTCTCCTCATCTCATGGGCTGGGCGGGCGGAAAAAGAAAAGTCGAAAATGACCCACTTCCAGTGATCCGATCGAGCTGAAATTTGATACACGGACCCGACTCACCTAACAATGCATCTTATCAAAATTTCAGATCGATCGATCGTACCGTAATTAAATTAATGAATTTTTAGTTTATTCTTATATGAGGTATGTAATTCAAATTCACTATATAGAATGGGACTGCAATAAAGCTTTTAAATAAAATACAAAATACACAAACAAATTGTGCAATGAAAACAATAAATTTGAGCTTTATTTTTAGACTGATACGACAGTAAACGTTTCGGCTAATGCCTTCATCAGTACAACATAAAATACATTCCTACAATACTTACATAAGTAATAATAACATTCTTAAAAAATATTGTATTTTAAAATATTTATGTTAAATAAAAAGAAAGGAAAAACAAAAACAAACATTTTCAAATTCACTGTTTGTTATTGATTTTTTCTTCCACTTCCACGTGAGTTTGAGTTGACGCCGATCGTCGTGCCGACACCCCCTCACATCCCACCCCCATTTATTAAAGACAAGGGACATCACTCGGTGTCAGACTGTAAATGTTTGAAAATAATCAATACTTATAATTATGACCCAAATATAAGGGATTTATAGTAAAAAAAACTTAGTTTTTAAATCCCTTATATTAACTTCGCGGATGTCTCTCTCTGTCTTGGGCTCGGCGGGCTGGGCGGAAAAAACAGAAGTCAAAAATGACCCACTTCCCATGATCCGATCGAACTGAAATTTGGCACACAAACCCGTCTGACCTAACAATGCATCGTATCAAAATTTCAGATCGATCGAACGTACCGTAATTAAATTAATGCATTTTTAGTTTATCCTTATATGAGGTATGTAATTCAAAATTCACTGTTTGTTATTGTTTTTTTTCTTCCAGTTTCACGTGAGTTTGAGTTGACGCCGACCGTCGTGTTGACGCCGACCGTCGTGCCGACACCCCCTCACATCCCACCCCCATTTATTAAAGACAAGGGACATCACTCGGTGTCAGTCTGTAAATGTTTGAAAATAATCAATACTGTTAGTTATGTCTCATATATAAGGGATTTATAGTCAAAAACTTTGTTTTTACGGGTTTTTTTTAAAAAATCCCTTATATCTTCGTGGCCGTCTCTCTCTGTCTTGGGCTCGGCGGGCGGAAAAACAGAAGTAAAAAAAAATGACCCACTTCCCATGATCCGATCGAACTGAAATTTGGCACACGGACCCGTCTAACCTAACAATGCATCGTAGCAAAATTTCAGATCGATCGATCGTACCGTAATTAAATTAATGCATTTTTAGTTTATCCTTATATGAGGTATGTAATTTAAATTCACGCTTTGTTATTGTTTTTTTGCCACGTGAAATTTTGAGCTGACGCATTGAGGCGACCCAACGAAGCGACGGGCGCTTTTGTTTACATTTTACGTGTCACTCTGAGCTCGGTCAAGCGAATCGGTGACCAGACTTTTCCCCTCTCCCCCCATCCACCCCTCCCCCCCCACCCACCCCTCCCCCCACCCACCCCTCCCCCCACTAGGGTTATGATGCAAAGTTGAGTTAAGACAGATTCAGTCTGTAAATGTTTGAAAATAATCAATACTGTTAGTTATGTCTCATATATAAGGGATTTATAGTCAAAAACTTTGTTTTTACGGGTTTGTTTTATTACGGGTTTGTTTTATTAAATCCCTTATATTAACTTCGCGGCCGTCTCATCATCTCATCATCTCATGGGCTGGGCGGGCGGAAAAAGAAAAGTCGAAAATGACACACTTCCAGTGATCCGATCGAGCTGAAATTTGGCACACGGACCCGACTCACCTAACAATGCATCGTATCAAAATTTCAGATCGATCGATTGTACCGTAATTAAATTAATGCATTTTTAGTTTATCCTTATATGAGGTATGTAATTCAAATTCACTGTTTGTTATTGTTTTTTTCTTCCACTTCCATGTGAGTTTGAGTTGACGCCGACCGTCGTGTTGACGCCAACCGTCGTGCCGACACCCCCTCACATCCCACCCCCATTTATTAAAGACAAGGGACATCACTCGGTGTCAGTCTGTAAATGTTTGAAAATAATCAATACTGTTAGTTATGTCTCATATATAAGGGATTTATAGTCAAAAACTTTGTTTTTGCGGGTTTGTTTATTTTACATCCCTTATATTAACTTCGCGGTCGTCTCTGTCGTCATCTCATCATCTCTCATCATCTCATGGGCTGGGCGGGCGGAAAAAGAAAAGTCGAAAATGACCCACTTCCAGTGATCCGATCGAGCTGAAATTTGGCACACGGACCCGACTTACCTAACAATGCATCGTAGCAAAATTTCAGATCGATCGATTGTACCGTAATTAAATAAATGCATTTTTAGTTTATCCTTATCTAACGTATGTAATTCAAATTCACAGTTTGTTATTGTTTTTTTCTTCCACTTCCACGTGAGTTTGAGTTGACGCCGACCGTCGTGCCGACTTCCCCGCACGTCCCACCCCCATTTATTAAAGACAAGGGACATCACTCGGTGTCAGTCTGTCAATGTTTGTAGCGTTTGATAATAATCAATACTGTTAGTTATGTCTCATATATAAGGGATTTATAGTCAAAAACTTTGTTTTTACGGGTTTGTTTTTTAAATCCCTTATATTAACTTCACCGCCGGTCATCTCATCATCTCATGGGCGGTCGGGCGGAAAAACAAAAGTCGAAAATGACCCACTTCCCGTGATCCGATCGAGCTGAAATTTGGAACACGGACCCGTCTGACCTAACAATGCATCGTATCAAAATTTCAGATCGATCGATCGTACCGTAATTATAATTAATGCATTTTTAGTTTATCCTTATATGAGGTATGTAATTCAAATTCACGGTTTGTTATTGTTTTTTTCCACGTGAGCTTGAGTTGACGCTTAGACGTCGACCGTCGTGCCGACAACCCCCTCACGACCCATCCCCCATGAAAAGACAGGGGACATCACTCGGTGTCAGTCCGTAAATATTTGTGGCGTTGAAACATAATCAATACTTTTAATTATGACTAAAATATAAGGGATTTATAGTAGAAAACTTTGTTTTTACGGGTTTGTTTTATTTAAAATAAATGTTAGGCCTCTAGAGACGGCATTTCGCGAATTTATAAAAATTGAAAAGAAGAAAATTTAAAAAAGCCATGAAAGTGCTCAAGTAAGGACAGTAAAGAATGCCGTGACAATGCTCAAGTGAGGACATTAAAGATGCCATGACAGTGTTCAAGTGAGGACATTAAAGATGACATGACAGTGCTCAAGTGAGGACATTTAAGATGCCACGACAGTGCACAAGTGAGGACATTAAAGATGCCATGACAGTGCTCAAGTGAAGACATTAAAGATGCGATGACAGTGCTCAAGTGAGGACATTAAAGATGCCATGACAGTGCTCAAGTGAGGACATTAAAGATGCCACGACAGTGCTCAAGTGAGGACATTAAAGATGCCATGACAGTGCTCAAGTGAGGACATTAAAGATGCCATGACAGTGCTCAAGTGATGACATTAAAGATGCCATGCCAGTGCTCAAGTGCGGACATTAAAGATGCCATGCCAGTGCTCAAGTGAGGACATTAAGGATGCCATGACAGTGCTCAAATGAGGACATTAAAGATGCCATGCCAGTGTTCAAGTGAGGACTTTAAAGATGCCATGCCAGTGCTCAAGTGAGGACATTAAAGATGCCATGACAGTGCTCCAGTGAGGCCATTAAATATGCCATGACAGTACTCAAATGAGGACATTAACGATGCCATGACAGTGCTCAAGTGAGGACATTAAATATGCCATGACAGTGCTCAAATGAGGACATTAAAGATGCCACGAAAGTGCTCAAGTGAGTACATTAAAGATGCCATGACAGTGCTCAAGTGAGGACATTAAAGATGCTATGACAGTGCTCAAATGGGGACATTAAAGATGCCATGACAGTGCTCAAGTGGGGACATTAAAAATGCTATGACAGTGCTCAAATGGGGACATTAAAGATGCCATGACTGTGCTCAAATGGGGACATTAAAGATGCAATGACAATGCTAAAATGGGGACATTAAAGATGCCATGACAGTGCTCAAGTGAGGACATTAAAGATGCCATGGCAGTGCTCAAGTGAGGAAATTAAAGATGTCATGACAGTGCTCAAGTGAGGACATTAGGGATGCCATGAAAGTGCTCAAGTGAGGACATTAAGGATGCCATGACAGTGCTCAAGTGAGGACATTAAAGATGCCATGACACTGCTCAAGTGAGGACATTAAAGATGCCATGACAGTGCTCAAGTGAGGACATTAAAGATGCCATGACAGTGCTTAAGTGAGGACATTAAAGATGCAATGAAAGTGCTCAAGTGAGGACATTAAAGATGCCATGAGAGTGCTCAAGTGAGGACATTAAAGATGCCATGACATTGCTCAAGTGAGGACATTAAAGATGCCATGACAGTGCTCAAATGAGGACATTTAAGATGCCATGAAAGTGCTCAATGTTCAAGTGAGGATATTAAAGATGCCATGACAGTGCTCAAATGGGGATATTAAAGATGCCATGGCAGTGCTCAAGTGAGGAAATTAAAGATGTCATGACAGTGCTCAAGTGAGGACATTAGGGATGCCATGACAGTGCTCAAGTGAGGACATTAAGGATGCCATGACAGTGCTCAAGTGAGGACATTAAAGATGCCATGACACTGCTCAAGTGAGGACATTAAAGATGCCATGACAGTGTTAAGTGAGGACATTAAAGATGCCATGACAGTGCTCAAATCAGGACATTAAAGATGCCATGACAGTGCTCAATGTTCAAGTGAGGATATTAAAGATGCCATGACAGTGCTCAAATGGGGATATTAAAGATGCCATGACAGTGCTCAAGTGAGGACATTAAAGATGCAATGACAGTGCTCAAGTGAGGACATTAAAGATGCCATGACAGTGCTCAAGTGAGGACATTAAAAATGCCATGACAGTGCTCAAGTGAGGACATTAAAGAT
>CALYLW010001035.1:21996-159496 GCA_944989445.1 Ampullaceana balthica | reverse complement strand
TCGTAGGCATCAACCACTCATCACCCAGATGATAACTGGACACTGTCCCACACGGAACTACTGGTATAGGTATGGCATTAGATTGGATTAACTGGACACTGTCCCACACGGAACTACTGGCATAGGTCTGGCATTAGATGGGATTAACTGGACACTGTCTCACACGGAACTACTGGTATAGGTCTGGCATTAGATGGGATTAACTGAACACTGTCCCACACGGAACTACTGGCATAGGTCTGGCATTAGATGGGATTAACTGAACACTGTCCCACACGGAACTACTGGCATAGGTTTGGCACTAGATGGAATATCAACGGTTTAGCACATGTTGACCAAGTGCCCGACGCTGATGGGTGATAGAATTTAAAACTTAAAATTAAAAAAAAATAATTTTAAAACTATTTCAAACTTCTTGAAATAAATAGCTTTCAAAAGGAATTCTTGATTCAATAAAATTATTAACGCTGAAATGTATTTCAACCTAATTTTTTTTTCTAATTTACATTAAAAAAATTAACAATGTTAACAATGTTATAAGTCTAAACAATCTTTGAATGGCTGTTGTTGTTTGAGTTCACCACGCCAATCTCCCACTACCGACCTGCCACTGAGAACTAAAACAGACAGATATTCCGTCCACGGTATTAAAAACAATGTCACAGCCAGCTGGTACCATTTCAGTAAGTAATAAAACACGTCACACGTGTTTTGTTATAAATGATTTAGTCTGTTTTTTGAAAAAAATAACTGTCCTAAAGTTGTTCCTATAGCCACTGGTGTTGAAAGATTAATGTCGTCTTGGAATAACCACGTGATTCCTTTCCACAGCCTTCCTCGCAAACATAATCCTTACATTTAGTCGAGGTTTTCCACCCTACATTTAACAAAAGTGTGGATTTGAGTGGAAAAGCCTTGTCCGTTGCTACCCTACTTACGTGTATAGGCCAAATTTCGTAACGTAAATTGTATTTCCCCCAGTCAAAACTTGCTGATCACGTAATCGTTTGACAAATCTTTGTACACCTTTATTCAAGCGCTCTGGCCGAATCCTTGTACACATCTACTACTACTACTACAGGCGTCGGACCAAATCCTTGTACACTTACACTACAGGCGTCGGACCAAATCCTTGTACACCTACCTACACTACAGGCGTCGGACCAAATCCTTGTACACCTAAACTACAGGCGTCGGACCAAATCCTTGTACACTTACACTCCATGGATCGATCAATGGCCGATGTTCAGTGTAATAGTCTATTGATTACATGACTACAAGGAGTTAATTAGGGCAATACACCATGGACTATGACGTCACACGCCTTTGACAATAAACTAAAATACCAGCCAAAGGTTAACGTCTCGGTTTTTGTTCCTATTCTTTCTATAGACCTGTCTGCAGTAATACAGAATATGTGTACGCAGTTAGACCTGTCTTCTTTTTTGTATACACACATATCTCACTGCTAAAGGTCAGGAATATGTGAATGAAGTTAACTGATGAACTTGAACAATAAAAGCAATAAATCAATTTCTTATAAATTTTTGTTAAAATATTAGCAAGTTTAATTGCACGGTCTCACTTTTATTTCAATGCTTTCGAGGACGAGGTGAGGACAGGAGGGATCTCTCTTGTACGACAAGGATTCCACATACTTCACAGTGATCAATGCACAACACATTGGGTCATCACAATACATTAATACATTTGCCTTAACATTTTCAACACAATAAGTATTGGACCTAAAGGGTCTGATATATATATATATATATATATATATATATATATATATATATATATTAAAATAATAATTTATTTATTTAAATTTTTTTTTGTAAATTTTTATTGACATCGAAAAATATCAACTACATTATGGGGGATACACAAATAAAGAAATAAAACAACATAACTGTTGAAAGAAAATATTACAAACTTTTAGACCCCATGTTTTATGTTGGGCAAAATGTTGCTATTAGCTTGCCAAAATAAGTCGTCTACTTTATTAAAAGTGCCAATATTCTAAAAGTTTTCCAATAAACTTAGAAACGAATGTTCGGTCATTTATGTGTCGTGTAATGCGTCTGTCAATGATACGCTCTGTGTGTATCAAGTGCGGCGCACGTAAACCTTTCTATTGAACTAGAGCACGTGTGTTACACCTGTCCCACGGTGGTTAGCCTCATTAAACGGCAGTCAAAAGTTGAAGTAAAAAGATTTCTTGGAAATGGTCTTGCAAATAAGTTGTACAGCTGTAGACACAGGCTGAGCTAAGATTTTCTCAAGTTTTCACACTGGTTGCAAACGACCTGGTTTATGACGTCACAATGTGCACTGCATGTTCAATACACAAATTGATTTGTCTTAATTGAACGACTCAAAATATGTACAATATAGTTGTTATAGCTATTGGTACAATGTTTCTATTTAAAGTTTATGTGTATGTTAGAACAGCTCATTGGTGAAGGCCAGGCTATATACTATTAACATACTCACAAACGATAGTAGTAAACAAGAACAAGAGCACAGGTACCTAACCACTCACACTCGTAATTGACCGGACAAACATGTACCTCAGGGCCGTCCATAAAGTACGTCACGCTATTTTTTTTTACCATTTTGACCCCCCCACCCACAAAGTACGTCACACTTTCGATTTTTGTTAATGTTTATCCATAGTTTCGACTGCATGGCATCAATCTGTCACCATCATCGTTTCCTGGAAGGATTATTGCAGACATCCTCATCTAGCCACTCACCTACCGGTAATTAAAATATTAAATTTAATACTTAGAATACACTTCACTATTAAACTGTATTAAAATACAAAATTTCCAGTTAAAAGTAGGGATATACCGGATTCAAAATATTGAAATCCGGCCGGATTTGGCCGGATTTATGAAGTGAAATCCGGCCGGAGTCAGATTTGTTAAAATATCCGGATTCTGGGATTGCCGAAACCATTATGAATATATATGAATTAGGGCTCTACCAGCCAGCCGGATTTATGAAGTGAAATGCTGCCGGAGCCGAAGCCGGAGATTTAAAAATAGCCGGATTCCGGCTTTGCCGGAGCTGGAGCCGAAATCCGGTACACCCCTACTTAAAAGAACTATCAGATTATTAAAATTTCTTTAATAGTAGAATAGTTAATTGTCAACAGTTGTCACAGTTATTCAATGAAACAGTAACTCAATCTAGATCGAATTTGAAAACAAAAAATTAGACTTGAAAATTATATAATACACAACATTATCTGCTACCTTTTCATTAACTATGGGTGAGGTCAAATTTTTAGATAATCTTCCGATTATACAATCTATTGACACAGGATAAGAAGATTAGCGGAACTTGACCTCAACCAGTGATTAAAATTAAATAATAAAAATAAAAAAATTGACTAGAAAAAAGAATAAATTGACAAATTATGTGACCAACTCTTTTGCTATATTGATTCTGTTTATTATGGTCCTGTGAATTATGTTTAATTCAAAATCATTCACTGGACATCATTTTACCATGGGGAAGTGAAGTGTTTATCCATAGTTTCGACTGCATGGCATCAATCTGTCACCATCATCGTTTCCTGGAAGGATTATTGCAGACATCCTCATCTGGCCACTCAACAGCCTCTGAACGTGTATTTTCTCTTCTGGCAATAACTGCCATGTCTCTTTGCCTTCTAGAGGCGTTTTATCTGAACTGATTCTTGGACAGTTTGGGTGGGCACATTTTCCTGAGCCCGAGCTCTGTTTTGTCCTTCATGTTTCTTTAATATTGTTTGTGAGGCAAAGTATAAGTGACATACTTTGCAAATTCGATCCAGTAAGCTGGTCTGCATAGATGGACAATAAAGATCATATGGTTGTACTTTGAAAACTCATGTTGATCTCGGTATAATGTCATCAAATTTGAGAGTTTGTGCCAAAAACAATTACGGAAACCTATGAGAATTTGCATTTGCTCTTTCTAAAGCTCTAAGTCCATCAGCTGTTTGGTTGATTGGGATTAGAGGAGGAAAGAATCTCGAAGGTAAAACGTTGAAATATGAGCTTCGTACTTTGTCGCAACATTTATGTCCTGATATTTCACAATTTGAGTGAAATATGGGCTGGTGCGAACATGATTGTCAAACCATTCCTGATCCTTATATTATTCCTGCTGCATCCAATTCAGATTATGAACAACACATTCAGAAGATACGCATTTCAGGCTATTTTGACATAAAAATAATTCAAATCTTTCACAAAATGTTTGAAAATTATTTTTTAAGCTATAAATTCTTCTAAAAAATAAAATAATAAATGAGAAAAACCTTGTAAAAAAATTAATCAATGTGTGACGTCACACATGGCCTGACTTCCCCAACACCCTGTAACAAACTGTCTCACTTTCTTACACCCCTCCCCTCCCCCCCCCCAATTGGAGCGTGACGTACTTTATGGACGGCCCATTACCACTGACACTCAAAGTAGGCCGGAAAAAACATGTACCTTACCACTCACACTCTTAACTGACCGGACAAACATGTACCTCTAATAGCACTCACACTCTCAAAAGACTGGACAAAGAAAAACACACATACTAAACACACACATACAAAGAAGAACACTCACAGTACCACACGCACACAGTAGAACAAGAAGAGTTGAAGACACAGAAGAACAGACATAGTGACAGACACAGTAAACACCATGGGCAGTAACAGACACAGGCAGAAGCACAGTATCACAGTGTAAACACATAAACACATTCAACAATGACTGTCCTATTTCTTTCTGACAGGCATACAAAATTGAAGATCCGGCTTTCTCTTAAAATCAGACAATAATATACAACATGACAGAGGCGGAGCTGCTTTACTTTTTGTAATGTGTGAATCCCCGTTGGATGACCTTTATGTAGAGATTTCTGGGGTAGCTGTACTGAGTGAGCCATTCACTGACACGACAATGAAGCCGATTGGTTAATTAAATCCCTTTGTCAGGAGTTGAACACAAGTGGATGCTTAGCTAGAACACGCCCCCTCCACCCCACCCCCTCCCTTTTGGAATGTGTATACCTGTTAATCTACTGGTGGATCATTATTTAAGAGTGTCATTTTTTGTGTCATTATCGAAAATTAAATCTTAGATATAAAACAGAAAGGAGAGTGGCATTATCTATTATTTAAAAAAAGGGACACCACCAAAGATAGGTCAGCCGGATGTTTTGGTATTTATATTTCTTAGAGTCATCTCCCTTTGCTAACAACCTATTCCTCAACATGTTTCGCTGACTCACGGTGATATAGAAAGGAAGGAGTGTTGTTGTTATAAGATATAAGATAATAACTTACCACCTATTAATCACTTTACACTTCACGATTTATCTTAACTTATCTAGCGCTGGAACATGTAGTTGCTGCCTGCATATCAATTTGGTTGTAAAATATCAGCCAAGTCAATATAATAATAATATACAATGTAAATGTATTATTGGACCCCAAGATATATAATATATACTATATACGTCAATATACGTTGTTTAAAGAAGGCTACTATTTATCTATCCACAAAAATATAGCTGTGTAGCCGAATCGTGTAACAACCACTTGAGTGATTGCAGAGTAGATAAAGAGAAGATATCATACATGAATGAAATACAACTTACAGTTAGCATTCTTCGTCACGTGTCACAGACAAGGATAATAATAACTTCCATCACATCGCCACGACCGGTTCTTTCATTTCAGTAAATGTCACTAAACTTGTCACTTCACTTCAAATCGCGTGTAATTAGGCCGGTCTCTCATCAAGAAGACCTGTTGTGTAAACACAAGCCCTGATGATGAAACTCTGACGCTCTCTCTATCGCAGACACATATTTTGAAACACGTTTTTTCAAAAGCAAGCAGTAAACACGCCCTGTACACAGGCCCTCGCCTCTCTCTCGTCGAGCGACATGCTTGGGAAGCACTTTGCTACCCGCAAGTCTCGTGAATGGGGATTTCTTTCTTCGTTTCAATTTTAAATCTTCGATTTCAGGATCAACATTCACTCTGTACAGTCCAGGTGTCGGGAAACTTTTTGTCTGAGAGAGCCACGGACACCACATATTGTGAAAAGTAATTCTGTGAGAGCCACGGACACAACATATTGTGAAAAGTAATTCTGTGAGAGCCACGGACACAACATATTGTGAAAAGTAATTCTGTGAGAGCCACGGACACAACATATTGTGAAAAGTAATTCTGTGAGAGCCACGGACACAACATATTGTGAAAAGTAATTCTGTGAGAGCCATACATTATGTTTAAAACGAAAAAAAAAGTAAATGTGTGCATTTTGTGTAATTTCAAAACTATACTTACAATAATTATGTCTGAATTCTTTTTAATTACATTGATATGCTGTTTTTATATGCAATTAATATGTAGATCAAAGGAGTCTGAATAAAAAAATTTTCTCCTTATAATCGAACATTTGTCTGAGAGCCAGATGCAGCCTTCAATAAAGCCACATCTGGCTCGCGAGCCATGGTTTTCCGACACCCTGCTGTACACCAAGAATGCTATCTGTATATTTCTTCTATTCCTTTGATCCTGATGAAACGTTTGATGCTTACTGAATTTCACATTGAAGAGAGCTTTATTAATAAACACTAGCGTATCACCCGTCAATAAAACAAACCCGTAAAAACAAAGTTTTGACTATAAATCCCTTATATATGAGACATAACTAACAGTATTGATTATTTTTAAAACGCGACAAACATTTACAGACTGAATCTGTCATAACTCAACCTTGCTTCACAGCCCGGGGGGGGGGTGAGGTGGGGGAGATGGGAAAAGTCTGGTCACCGATCGCTTGACCGAGCTCAGCGTGACACGTAAAATGTAAACAAAAGCACGCCGGTACTTCGATGGGTCGCGTCAACGCGTCAACTCAAGCTCTCACGTGGGAAAAGAACAATACCAAACAGTGAATTTGAATTACATACGTTATATAAGGATAAACTAAAATGCATTAATTTAATTACGGTACGTTCGATCGATCTGAAATTTTGATACAATGCATTTTTAAGTGAGACGGGTCCGTGTGCCAAATTTCAGCTCGATCGGATCACGGGAAGTGGGTCATTTTTTACGTTTGTTTTTCCGTCCGCCCGCCCAAGACAGACAGAGAGAGATGACTACAGAGACGGCGGTGAAGTTAATATAAGGGATTTAACAAAAACAACCTCGTAAAAACAAAGTTTTTTACTATAAATCCCTTGCTTATGAGATATAACTAAAAGTATTGATTATGTTCAAAAGCGACAAACATTTACAGACTGAAACCGAATTACCTCCCCTGGCTTTAAAATCGGGGGAAAGGGGGGCAGGGGGTGTGGACATCGACGGGTAGCGTGAACGCTTTCACTAAACTGGCACTTGAAAGACAAACAATAACAAGCTGTGAAATTGAATTACAGATGTTGTATAGAGATAAACTAAAAATGCATTAATTTAATTACGATAAGTTCGATCAATCTGAAATTTTGCCACGATGCATTGTTAGGTGAGACGGGCCCGTGTGCCAAATTTCAGCTCGATGGCATCACGGGAAGTGGGTCATTTTTTAATTTTGTTTTTCCGCCCGCCCGACGACTAACGACATACAGAGAGACAGAGAGAGACGGCGGTGAAGTTAATATAAGGTATTTAAAAATGACGGACGTTTTCAGCTGAAATCTATTTATTTTATAAAAATGCACTTTTTTTAGGGCGCATACGGCGCCTACCTTTTTCAAAAGCCAGACTAACTTGTCCTTGTTTGAAAATTACGAAATCTTAAACTTTCTGAAATGTACACAAATTATTTTATAATAGGGGTGCAGGGCGACTACGGCGCCCCCTTTATTTATTTTAATTTTATAATTAACCATCATCAAATCCTCTTTTTAAATCCCTTATATTAACTTCGCGGCCGTCTCTGTCGTCATCGCTCTCATCATCTCTCTCTCTCTGTCTTGGGCTCGGCGGTCGGAAAAACAGAAGTCAAAAATGACCCATTTCCCATGATCCGATCGAACTGAAATTTGGCACACGGACCCGTCTAACCTAACAATGCATCGTATCAAAATTTCAGATCGATCGAACGTACCGTAATTAAATTAATGCATTTTTAGTTTATCCTTATATGAGGTATGCAATTTAAATTCACGGTTTGTTATTGTTTTTTTGCCACGTGAAAGTTTGAGCTGACGCATTGAGGCGACCCAACGAAGCGACGGGCGCTTTTGTTTACATTTTACGTGTCACTCTGAGCTCGGTCAAGCGAATCGCTGACCAGACTTTTCCCCTCTCCCCCTCCCACCCACCCCTCCCCCCTAGGGTTATGAAGCAAACTTGAGTTAAGACAGATTCAGTCTGTAAATGTTTGAAAATAATCAATACTGTTAGTTATGTCTCATATATAAGGGATTTATAGTCAAAAACTTTGTTTTTACGGGTTTGTTTTTTACATTGATCCCTTTTCAAAAATTAAAATACATGTATGAGCGAAAACAATGACGTCATATAATATTTTTTTACAGCGAATCTTTAATTTGCACACCTTTTGATGTTTTGGTGCAGTAATTTGGTTTTCTCTGCTTTCTAAAATTAGTAGCGTCAGGACTGACAGACACTACTTGCGTGACAATTGCAAATTATATTGTTTAATTGATGTCATAGGGGTATCAATTTAATTAGCAGCTTTCAACCTGTTTAGACTGTCATAGAGTTATACAAATATGGTGCATATGATTTTACATTTTTAGTTAAGGATATGAATGGATCCATGTGAAGGCAAGGATTTGTTCCCGGGGCCTAGGGCGTCCCCGAGTCCACACAGCTCCAAATGGGTACCTAACACAGTTAGGGAGACAAAGGCGGCTGGGTAATACGTGGAACCCTCATAGCCGTGTCCTGTGAATGCTGTATCGCGTTCAGATAGTTCACACGCACATAATGTGAGATCCCTTGTTGTGGTTTTGTAGCCTGGGTTTCTTCAGAGACTGCCCCCCCCAATGCTGTGCACCAAGCGTGATGTAGCAGCTCTAAACCCACCTCAAACTATAATGACGTAAATTATAAAATTATTGTTTGTGCTCTTCAAATAACATCATGATGTAGTTGTAGACACTAAATGAAGATCAAGAGCGCAATGATCATGCTAGTGGTAGTCCAGCATGGACATTGTTAGCGCTATAGAATAAACCATTCATTCATTCAACTGTAAAGATCCATTTTATTTCTTTATTTCTCCCTATTAAATGTTGCACGCCTGAAAACCTTGTCACCCTCAACATGATTAAAAAAACAACAACAAAAATAACAACAAAAACTTTTTTAACAATTGTCAGGCATAGCATCTGTCTATGATGACGTGTTGTTTCCACTTAAATGTGTCCTCTAGTTTTAACCAAAGGCAGAATGAACTGAATGATCTGTTGAATATTGAATATTTTGACAAGTTTTAAATAGACAAAAGATATAGATAGATAATCTCCAACAGATTTGTTGATACGCACAAGCTCATATTTTTCTGTCAATTTCTACATCTGCTTGAAGAGGAAGCATATTTAAGACTAACGCTAACAAAGACAGGAACTTTGGCTAAAGTTGAACCATATGCCCACATTTAGTCAACCCATATAATCTCATAGGGCATATAAGGTCCACTTATAACCAACCCATATAATATCACGGGGCACACAAGGCCCACGTATAACCAACCCATATAATATCACGTGACACATAAGGCCCGCACTTATAACCAACCCATATAATATCACGGGGCACACAAGGCCCACTTATAACCAACCCATATAATATCACGGGGCACATAAGGCCCACTTATAACCAACCCATATAATCTCATATGGCACATAAGGTCCACTTATAACCAACCCATATAATATCACGGGGCACATAAGGCCCACTTATAACCAACCCATATAATCTCATATGGCACATAAGGTCCACTTATAACCAACCCATATAATATCACGGGGCACATAAGGCCCACTTATAACCAACCCATATAATCTCATATGGCACATAAGGTCCACTTATAACCAACCCATATAATCTCATATGGCACATAAGGCCCACTTATAACCAACCCATATAATATCACGGGGCACACAAGGCCCACGTATAACCAACCCATATAATATCACGTGACACATAAGGCCCACGTATAACCAACCCATATAATATCACGGGGCACATAAGGCCCACTTATAACCGACCCATATAATCTCATATGGCACATAAGGTCCACTTATAACCAACCCATACAATCTCATATGGCACATAAGGCCCACGTATAACCAACCCATATAATATCACGGGGCACACAAGGCCCACTTATAACCAACCCATATAATATCACGGGGCACATAAGGTCCACTTATAACCAACCCATATAATATCACGGGGCACACAAGGCCCACTTATAACCAACCCATATAATCTCATATGGCACATAAGGCCCACGTATAACCAACCCATATAATATCACGGGGCACACAAGGCCCACTTATAACCAACCCATATAATATCACGGGGCACATAAGGTCCACTTATAACCAACCCATATAATATCACGGGGCACACAAGGCCCACTTATAACCAACCCATATAATCTCATATGGCACATAAGGTCCACGTAAAGCCAACTCATATAATAACATGGGACACATTAGAACCACATATAACCAACCCATATAATATCACGGAGCACATAAGGCCCACTTATAACCAACACATATAATGTCACGGGACACATAAGGTCCACTTATAACCAACCCATATAATATCACGGGGCACATAAGGCCCACTTATAACAAAACCCATATAATATCAAAGGCCCCGACGACACCACACTCCACCACGCAGTTCCACTGAAAGACTTGCTACATATTTAGCTCACTCATCGGTTCGCCGCTTAAACACCTATCTTAGTTCGACCGCTGTTGTGAATGAGTTGACTAAATTAGTTTATATAGTTTCATTTCATGTGGGGGGAAGTGTTAATTGTCTCACTAATAGGTGATGTGTTATTAGTGAGATGTTCACGTGTTTTATGAAAGATTGATTAATTCTTTTTTTAAAAATCATTTAATTTTAGTTTAATCATCACGCTGTGTCCTGGGCTGCGAACTTTGAACAAAGTAATTGTTGTAAATTGATGTAATACCTACATCATGGGAATGGGAGCTAACCTCATCAATATTAGTGAGCTACGCCATCATTATAGAATCAGGGGAGTCAACCTTGGATTCCCGCAAAAAGACGAATAATTAAGTTTAAGGTCCTTCAGATCTTATTTTCTGTACGGTCATCGGATTTTCTGGAATTTCGAACTAGAGAACAGGAAGAAGGACTCCTGTCAGGGAGTTTGACCACAACAACGAACCAGCGTGGACACATAAAAGGCCGGACTTATGGATCACAGAGTATTATATGACGACTGTACCATCCATTTTACATTAATAATTTATAACTATTTGTCATATGTTACTATTTTTATGTAACGCGTGCCTACAATTTTAATTACAATTTTTTGTTTATGTCAATAATTGTAACCTAGATTCATAAGATTTGTTTCATATTACAGCTAAAAAATTAGTGGATAAAAAGTGTCTGCGGGAGTGAGCGTCAGACCTGTTTCAGTGCTGTAGGGATACATGTGATTCAAAGTTTATGTGTTTGTTAGGGTAAATGTGAGCCAGGGCTTATGGGTACCATGGTTTATATGTGCCAAGGCTTATGTGCTCCAAGGCTTGTGTGTGCCAGGCCTTATGTGTGACAGGGCTTATGTGTGACAGGGCTTGTGTGTGCCAGGCCTTATGTGTTCCAAGGTTTATGTGTTCCAAGGTTTATGTGTTCCAAGGTTTATGTGTTCCAAGGTTTATGTGTTCCAAGGTTTATGTGTTCCAAGGTTTATGTGTTCCAAGGTTTATGTGTTCCAAGGTTTATGTGTTCCAAGGTTTATGTGTTCCAAGGTGTATGTGTTCCAAAGTTTATGTGTTCCAAGGTTTATGTGTACCAGGGTTTATGTGTTCTAAGGTTTATGTGTTCCAAGGTTTATGTGTTCCAAGGTTTATGTGTTCCAAGGTTTATGTGTTCCAAGGTTTATGTGTTCCAAGGTTTATGTGTTCCAAGGTTTATGTGTTCCAGGGCTTATGTGTTCCAGGGCTTATGTGTTCCAAGGTTTATGTGTTCAAATGCTTATGTGTTCGAGGCTGGGCCGGATTAAGCCATCTTGGGGCCCGAGGCACAAACCCACTTGGGTGCCCCCTTCTGCCCCGATCCCCCACTGACCGCTGGTATGTTCAATATTAAGCAAACCAACTAACAAATAAAACAGCTGTTAACACACAGGGGCGTCACAAGGGATTGCGGGAGGTGCGGACCGCACCGGTTGACACCAAAGGGTAAACTTCTGTATCCCTCGTTATTTGGCATTGGCATACTCGGAGGAGGTCTATTGTTTAAGTTGTGGGGGGGGGGTGACACCATGACCTACCGAACTGGATGACACCCTCCCTAGTGACGCCGCTGTTAACACATATGTGTGTACTAGTATCACTCAAATAAAACCTACGATATGTTATTTCTGTATTAATATTGAATTAATTTTGTTATAATAATAGACAAACATACTGCAACTTTTTTAATAGATGAGAAAGTCAGAGAAAGCAAACCTTTACATTCTAAAGTTCTTTATGCTAGATTTACATCTGGCAAAGTACATAATCAAAGTTAATTTTGCGCAAAATGTCTGTCTCAATCATCAGCAAAGACAAGGAATCAAGTCTTTTTTATTTCATTTTCGATCTACTTAGATTTTGTGTACGTTTTAACTGAGAATAAGAAAAACCCGTAAAAAACCAAGTTTTTGACTATAAATCCTTTATGTACGAGAAGTAATTAAAAGAATGTTCATTATAATACGCAGCGCCAGACCATCCAGAAATACAAAATTGAAGTTGTGTCGTAAAACATGTTTAATATAATACGCACCGTTCAGGAATATGTTTATAAAAAGAGCTGTCAATAAAATACGCACCTTATTGCGCGACAGAAAGGTTGTTCAATATAATACGCACCGCGACGCTCTATCTCAAAAAATAGCATGATACATAGGAATAAAAAAAATAATCTAAAAAATCAATAATTTAATTACGGTACATGCGATCGATCTGAAATTTTGATACATTGTTTTTATCATCGGTACGAAACTGCCTGCAAAATTTCAGCTAGCTATCTTGCGAGCAAGTGGGTTAAAAATCGATCAAAAGTTTTGGCGACAAGCAAGCAAGCAAGCAAGGTCCGCCGCAGACACCACGAGTTAATATAAAGGATTTAAAAAAAACAACCAGTAAAAAACCAAGTTTTTGACTATAAATCCTTTACGTATGAGACGTAACTGAAAGAATGTTCATTATAACACGCAGCGCAAGACCATCCAAAAATACAAAATTGCAGTTGTGTCGTAAAACGTGTTTAATATAATGCGCACCGATCAGGAATAGGTTTATAAAAAGTGTTGTCAGTAAAATACGCACCTTATTGCGCGACAGAAAGGTTGTTCAATATAATACGCACCGCGACGCTCTATCTCAAAAAATATCATGATACATAGGAATAAATAAAATAATCTAAAAAATCAATAATTTAATTACGGTACATGCGATCGATCTGAAATTTTGATACATTGTTTTTATCATCGGTACGAAACTGCCTGCAAAATTTCAGCTAGCTATCTTGCGAGCAAGTGGGTTAAAAATCGATCAAAAGTTTTGGCGACAAGCAAGCAAGCAAGCAAGGTCGGTCGGTCGGTCGGCCGCAGACACCACGAGTTAATATAAAGGATTTAATAAAAACAACCCGTAAAAACCAAGTTTTTGACTATAAATCCTTTACGTATGAGACGTAACTAAAAGAATGTTCATTATAACACGCAGCGCAAGACCATCCAAAAATACAAAATTGCAGTTGTGTCGTAAAACGTGTTTAATATAATGCGCACCGATCAGGAATAGGTTTATAAAAAGTGATGTCAGTAAAATACGCACCTTATTGCGCGACAGAAAGGTTGTTCAATATAATATGCACCGCGACGCTCTATCTCAAAAAATAGCATGATACATAGGAATAAATAAAATAATCTAAAAAATCAATAATTTAATTACGGTACATGCGATCGATCTAAAATTTTGATACATTGTTTTTATCATCGGTACGAAACTGCCTGCAAAATTTCAGCTCGCTATCTTGCGAGCAAATGGGTTAAAAATCGATCAAAAGTTTTGGCGACAAGCAAGCAAGCAATCAAGGTCGGCCGCAGACACCACGAGTTAATATAAAGGATTTAATAAAAACAACCCGTAAAAAAACAAGTTTTTGACTATAAATCCTTTATGTACGAGAAGTAATTAAAAGAATGTTCATTATAATACGCAGCGCCAGACCATCCAGAAATACAAAATTGCAGTTGTGTCGTAAAACGTGTTTAATATAATGCGCACCGATCAGGAATATGTTTATAAAAAGAGCTGTCAATAAAATACGCACCTTATTGCGCGACAGAAAGGTTGTTCAATATAATACGCACCGCGACGCTCTATCTCCAAAAATAGCATGATACATAGGAATAAATAAAATAATCTAAAAAATCAATAATTTAATTACGGTACATGCGATCGATCTGAAATTTTGATACGTTGTTTTTATCATCGGTACGAAACTGCCTGCAAAATTTCAGCTCGCTATCTTGCGAGCAAGTGGGTTAAAAATCGATCAAAAGTTTTGGCGACAAGCAAGCAAGCAAGCAAGGTCGGTCGGTCGGTCGGCCGCAGACACCACGAGTTAATATAAAGGATTTAATAAAAACAACCCGTAAAAAACCAAGTTTTTGACTATAAATCCTTTACGTATGAGACGTAACTAAAAGAATGTTCATTATAACACGCAGCGCAAGACCATCCAAAAATACAAAATTGCAGTTGTGTCGTAAAACGTGTTTAATATAATGCGCACCGATCAGGAATAGGTTTATAAAAAGTGATGTCAGTAAAATACGCACCTTATTGCGCGACAGAAAGGTTGTTCAATATAATATGCACCGCGACGCTCTATCTCAAAAAATAGCATGATACATAGGAATAAATAAAATAATCTAAAAAATCAATAATTTAATTACGGTACATGCGATCGATCTAAAATTTTGATACATTGTTTTTATCATCGGTACGAAACTGCCTGCAAAATTTCAGCTCGCTATCTTGCGAGCAAATGGGTTAAAAATCGATCAAAAGTTTTGGCGACAAGCAAGCAAGCAATCAAGGTCGGCCGCAGACACCACGAGTTAATATAAAGGATTTAATAAAAACAACCCGTAAAAAAACAAGTTTTTGACTATAAATCCTTTATGTACGAGAAGTAATTAAAAGAATGTTCATTATAATACGCAGCGCCAGACCATCCAGAAATACAAAATTGCAGTTGTGTCGTAAAACGTGTTTAATATAATGCGCACCGATCAGGAATAGGTTTATAAAAAGAGCTGTCAATAGAATACGCACCTTATTGCGCGACAGAAAGGTTGTTCAATATAATACGTACCGCGACGCTCTATCTCCAAAAATAGCATGATACATAGGAATAAATAAAATAATCTAAAAAATCAATAATTTAATTACGGTACATGCGATCGATCTGAAATTTTGATACGTTGTTTTTATCATCGGTACAAAACTGCCTGCAAAATTTCAGCTCGCTATCTTGCGAGCAAGTGGGTTAAAAATCGATCAAAAGTTTTGGCGACAAGCAAGCAAGCAAGCAAGGTCCGCCGCAGACACCACGAGTTAATATAAAGGATTTAAAAAAGAGCGCTCAGTTAAAACGTTCGTAAACATTAATGTTAAAAATATGCGCAAATCCATTTCTACATTGGAAAAGCAAACTGGGTGTTGTCTCTATTACTTTGTATAATTCTGCGTGACTCAGCGAAACTTGCCAATATATGAGTGTAACTTTTGTAGTTCCGTATATAAATTATTGTTCAGATCTTCAGGATAAGCATTTATTAGTTCTATATTACACTGAGATGTTTGTGGTATATCGACCTGACAAGAAAATCTAACTGCTATATCATTATATACCTATCCTCATCTACCCATCTCTGTCTCAAGTTTGTCAACAATGGCGTAAAAAGCAAATATACGATACTTGTATCTGGCTTTTTAGAGATACCTCAGGGGCATCACCATCAACGACCACTGTCTTTCATGCAAGTGATCTGCTAGTGAAGAATACAAATCAGCACTCGTTTTCAAGTTTGCGTGCTCATTTTGAAGAGCTTGACTGAATCTGTGAAAATGTAACACTTCTTCCCAAAAGACAAGCGTGAGAGCAAATTCTAATTCTTGTATCTTCTTTGCAATTTTTGTTCGCTTCTCTTCATGTTTCCCCCTAATGTGACAGGTCTTATTGTAAACACTCTAACGCTTCTATAATCTGAACATGAGACTTTAGAATAGCTTTAGTTCCAACAGCATGTGCTTCCCATCTGGTATCAGAAAGAGTGTTCAACAGCGTTCAATCCACAAAGCATCCTTTCAGAATCTTCCATCTGTTGGTTGAAGCTGAGAAAAAAGTATCGATCAGTTGCACTGTATGGAAGAAGTTTACTGCCTCTAAACAAGAGTCAATGGCACTTTTGCCTACCAGATTTAGTGAATGGGTAGCACAGGGTATGTAGATAGAAAACTAATTTTCCTCTAGAATTTTGTTCCGCATGCCCTTGCAATACCAAGACATATTAGCTGCGTTATCCGGGACTGACCTCTGCATTTCGCAAACTCAATATTGCAAACTTCACGTAAGCACTGCAAATCTTGCTTAGCCATACCTTCACCGGTGCGACTTTGCAGCTCCAAGAAAGTAAAAAGCGCTCAACGGGCTCTCCATCTACCACATATCGCAGATCAACGCTTTTCCGATCTATAAGTGAAATATCGGGTATTGACAAGCTGAAATAACCGGAAGCCTTTACTTCATGTATAATAAGTTGATGGACTTTTGGGGACACAATTTTAATCTGTTCTTCATATATAGTTTGGGATACATAAGAAGGATTTCCTTTTCCAGAATTTTCTTATTTCTCAATGTGTGATGCTAAAAATAGATCAAACTGACTGACCAACTCCAGCAAACCTAGAAAAATTCAATTTTGTAAAGATCCAAATTTTTCATTTGTCCCTTTAAAAGCGATTTCAGGGGTGGATTAAGATTGCACAGGGCCCCTGGCTGCAATTCCACCTGGGGCCCTGTCCAGCCACTTTATTATACAATTTAATAAGTTTGGGGTCCCTTAATTTAGTCTTAAATCATTGGGGGCCCTTGGCTTTAGCCCAATCAGCCTTCCGTTTAATCCGCCCCTGTGCGATTTAATATTAATTTGCGATTTGCTAACGTCATGTCGATTATGAACAATATACACATTTTTCTTGAGGACTTGTGGTGCCCCCCAAACGCTTGGTGCCCAAGGCACGTGCCTTTTTTGCCTATAGGTTAATCCAGGCATGGTTCGAGGGCTTATGTGTGCATTGCATTGTGCGCGTGAGTGTCAGGGCCTATAGCCTATAAGTGACAGGGACCATGAGTGACGGAGCATTGATTGACAGGCCCCATGAGTATGAGTGACAGTGTCTATCAATTCAGGAATTAAGTTTATTTTATGGCATAAAATGTGTGTATATCTCGTCTTTAAACTCCATGTCAAAAGAATTCCATTGAGTCCAGAAAGTTTTACCTTAAAATAAAACAAATAGACATTTATCAGGATGAGCAAGGAATAATTAAAACTTCAAATCCCAATAAAACACTTCGTTGTTGACAGGGAATAATGACAAAAACATGGCATTTGAATTGTCATTAGCAACAAATTGTTCTTTTTATTAGTCTCCTTTACTATATAAATTGTAGAGAGAAAAATCTGGATGAATGTATTTGTGTCCAGGAATCAAGAGATGTCTTCCCTTATGCCAGTGTCAACAGTGTTGCCATGGTGACGGCGGTCATAGACAGGACTGCTGTGTTAGCTCCGTCCATTCCGTAACTGCCTTGATCTACGCGAACTGGGAATATGAAAAATGTTGTCTTTTTTTTGGACATACTACTTCATTGGGAAATTACTACGCCTTCTATGACTAAGTTATTAATTCGCAAGGAAAATAGAGTGAAGCGTTATAATTATAACTGATACTAAAAAAACCCAACAATTTTACGTGATCTGCTCCTCTTTGATAAACCCACTTTATCTCCATATATAAAATTTACTTAACAATTAAGTGATTCTTAAAAAAGTTCTCAATAGTGATACCTAGAGTAGTTCCAAATGGTAAGTGATGATGTTAAAAGTTCCCAAAAGTGATACTTAAATAGTTCTATGTAGTCTCTAGTATTTGACAGAAAAGATCTTTCCCCACAATTTCCATACAATAAAAAACCGTCCTACCATATCTTTCATTGACTAGGTGTGTCAATTCCGACTGGATAGAGTAATAGGAATAATCACTGGAGCAGTAAACTTTGTATAAACAGTCCAGGTAATTTTGACCACGGTAACTGATTAGAAAATAGAATAATCACAGCATTAACATCCAATAGGTTGTAACTTAACTGGCAGTATTTATTAGCTTATCAAGTCAATAATTGTGTGTAATACTAGATAGTAAGCTAATAAAATAAATAATTTATGTAAGACTGGGTATTTAGCTAATCAAGTCAAAAATTGTATGTAATACTGGATTAGCTAATCAAGTAAATAACCGTATGTAAGGCTGGGTATTTAGCTAATCACGTCAATAATTGTATGTAATACTGGATATTTAGCAAATCAAGTCTATAACCGTAAGTCAAACTGGGTAGAACGCTATACTTTATAATTAGCAAGTAGTTCGGAGGAGGGTGTAGTTTGGAAGTTGAAACAACATACAAAATCACTGACGATTAACTCAAACTAATAAAATAATAGGATTAAGAGCGCAAACTATACAGCGAGCTGAAATAAATGTATGGGTGTACAGACTTGACTGTGATAGCTAACATGGACTCGCTGAAATAAATGTATGGGTGTACAGACTTGACTGTGATAGCTAACATGGACTCACTGAAATAAAGGTATGGGTGTACAGACTTGACTGTGATAGCTAACATGGACTCACTGAAATAAAGGTATGGGTGTACAGACTTGACTGTGATAGCTAACATGGACTCACTGAAATAAAGGTATGGGTGTACAGACTTGACTGTGATAGCTAACATGGACTCACTGAAATAAAGGTGTGGGTGTACAGACTTGACTGTGATAGCTAACATGGACTCACTGAAATAAAGGTGTGGGTGTACAGACTTGACTGTGATAGCTAACATGGACTCACTGAAATAAAGGTATGGGTGTACAGACTTGACTGTGATAGCTAACATGGACTCACTGAAATAAAGGTATGGCTGTACAGACTTGACTGTGATAGCTAACATGGACTCACTGAAATAAAGGTATGGTTGTACAGACTTGACTGTGATAGCTAACATGGACTCGCTGAAATAAAGGTATGGGTGTACACACTTGACTGTGATAGCTAACATGGACTCGCTGAAATAAAGGTATGGGTGTACAGACTTGACTGTGATAGCTAACATGGACTCACTGAAATAAAGGTATGGGTGTACAGACTTGACTGTGATAGCTAACATGGACTCACTGAAATAAAGGTATGGGTGTACAGACTTGACTGTGATAGCTAACATGGACTCACTGAAATAAAGGTATGGGTGTACAGACTTGACTGTGATAGCTAACATGGACTCACTGAAATGAAGGTATGGGTGTACAGACTTGACTGTGATAGCTAACATGGACTCACTGAAATAAAGGTATGGCTGTACAGACTTGACTGTGATAGCTAACATGGACTCACTGAAATAAAGGTATGGGTGTACAGACTTGACTGTGATAGCTAACATGGACTCGCTGAAATAAAGGTATGGGTGTACAGACTTGACTGTGATAGCTAACATGGACTCGCTGAAATAAAGGTATGGGTGTGCAGACTTGACTGTGATAGCTAACATGGACTCACGTGTTTGGTAGGTTGTAGTCCTTGATATAATTGGCCTTGCAACTGTCATAACCACGCAAGCAGTCGAAGGAGGATGAGTAGGTTGCATCTGGAATTATAAGAATAAAAAATTGACACTCGTGACAAAACTCAAATAAATACTTCACCGCCCGATTAAGGACGGCCTTAATTTCGACAACAACATTTGAACAAAAATTGAACAATTTTTAATTTAAAAAAATAACAACTAATAAATAGCAACTTTTCTAAAATAAAATTCGTTAGCTGTCTTTTAAAGAAATATTATCAAAATAAATTTCCAAATGTGACCTATTTTAATAAGGGGTCGGAGGTTTGTGCCAAGGTTACGGACGGTTGCTATCTTCAAGCCTACAATCAAACTGAGTATGATTGAGTTAGAAGATGGACTCTTCTAAGAAGTTTCATGTGATAGGTTTGTATTTTTAAAAATTATTATGAAACTTATTATTTTTTTCTTTTCTATTGAATTTTAGCGCAATTTCCCCATGGGACAAATTGTGTTTATATATTTGAAAAGTCTGTCCTGTATGGATGTCTGTTCAAGCTTGCACAAACAACTCCTCCTGAACCATACCAGTTAAAGGGTTCGGGTCTTTTGCAAATATGTTAAGGAGGTCCCAAAGATTTGCACGGGCCAAAAAAATTCCCGAAAAGATTTACTGGATTTTGTGGATAAATAAAATTAAAAAACGAAAATCAGTATTTTGTAAATTTCTCGCCAACAATATTTAGAAAAATGTTGGAGAAGGAATTTTTGAAAAATCTCTTTTCGTTCGACTCCCGTAATTTTAGCAGCAATTTGTAGATAGCAATTGTTTTGTTTACTTTCAGAATTATTGATTTGAAATGTCTTTTAATTTAATCTAGAATGATTTTCCTTGAATAAAAAGTTGTTGGAAATTTGGTCTTGTAACAACTTTCAAAATCTTTATAGAAAGCTAAAAAAAAATATTAAGAGCTCGCCAAATAAAATAGTGACGCAATTGTGACACAATTTTCCTTGGTTATTTAACAAATTTTGATCAAAATTTGTACGGAAAATTTGATGGTTGGTCCGACCTTAAATATGCATTCGAGTTGTTATTACTTGTTTATCTTTTGGCTGGATTGGTTGAAGGTTGTTTACATTTGGTTAAGTCGCCGTTAAGATGTCAACGTGTTCTGATTACCGTACCGTCTTCTGCTTCGTTGAGTTGGGTAGGGGGTAGAGTGATGTGGGGGGGGGGCTGGGGGGCTGGGTGTGTCACTCATCTACTTTTATTTTATGTAGCGTGACATCCGCTGGATGTTTTAAAAGAAATTTTTGTTTGAACAAAAGAGAACATAATTTATTAAAACAATTTTTCAAAAAAGTCTTCTTACCAAGACGGTAAAATTCAAAGTTTTTTGAAAATTTTCTCCCAAACGTGTGACGCAAAAGCCTGTTCAAAGTTATCATTTCTTTAAAATATTTATAAAAAAAAATAACACTAAATAAAATATTACTACTACTACTACTACTACTACTACTACTACTACTACTACTACTACTACTACTACTACTACTACTACTACTACTACCACTACTACTACTACTACTAATAATAATAATAACTAGACGCCCCGCGGCGTAGCATACGCCACAGACTTGCTCATGGAGAGTACAAAGAATGTGGCGAAAGAACGGACACAAACTACAGCACGAAGAAATCAAAACAACGCGAGTGAACGTCGGTTTGACGGGACTGCCAACTCATTGTTAGTTTCGAGACATTTTCAGGCAAAATTCGGTACACCCCTAACTTCTATGAAGTCAGCTATAAAACGATAATCGGTATAAAATCAGAATTACATAATCGATAATCGGTTTCCCCCCCCCCAAAAAAAAAGAAACACGCAATTAACAACCCTAAATATGGCTAACCCTCGCTAGGGTCGGCCAATTACAGTTTAAGTTTAAGGGATGGTAATATTAAATTGGAGGCGGGTAACAACAACCTCAGTGTGCATGTCTTCACGTTTACTCGCTATTTTTTATTTTCTTGGTGCTGCTTTTTGTGTCTGTACTCTCACCTCCTCCCTCAACCGTTCTTTTCACTGTCTATGATGAGCAAGTCTGCGGTGTATGCTATGCAATAAAGGGGTAAGAGAACGGGCACAAACAGACATTTTAAAAAAAAATACAAAAAACAATTTATACGCTGGGGCTTGAACCCAGGACCCTGCCCGCATGAGGCGGACGTGATAACCAGTACACTGCGAATCTCACGTTTTCTGTGAAGGAACAATGCAAGTGAAACGCAAGGACCATTGTTTGACACCCCTCCACTACCTTCGCTTTCCAACCGTTAACTGTGATTAGTTGACCCCAGCGAGGGTCATTAGTCATGCTCGGTTGCACATACTTGCAGCTTGTCTCGCATGGTCCCATGAAGAGAATTATATATATATATATAGATAATAATATATCTTACTATTGTATTTCAGCACTGAAATGAATGCCAAAAGATGTTCCTTTTTAGTAGAAAAATTTATATCACTCCCAGAAGGGCAGTAACTGTTTGATACACACAACTCATATGAATGGAAGCTCCTGTAACAGATGGGATAAATAGGACTTACTTTGATATACATGAAAACGAGAACAGTATATTTAAATCAACTGGAAATAAAAAGATAACATTTTTCGCAAGCCAACATTAAATAAATTATTTGAGCTCTTGCTGAGTGTAGATACGACAAGGATCCTTCAAACTTGACAAATTCTGATCCCACCACCTGCTATTTTTATTTCACAGGAAGCAAGAGTGTCAGGTATCCATCTTGGAGCTGGGTGGACTCGGTGACACCCTTGACCTTGTTAACAAATCTGCCTTCACGGAACTCGAACCCGTGACCTTCTGTACGCCAGCCGAGTGCACATGCCGCTCGACCACCATTACCTTATGGTTACCTCTGGGCAGTATTTATTATTATTTTTAAAAAAAAATTGTATGTACCATTGTGGCTGATACCCATAAGAGTGCTGCTTTGCGGTCTCTACAACTACAAAGGAAAAAAAAAGTTATATTTGTCACGTGTCTGACGCACAATTTAAGCCAAACGTGAAGTAACCTTAGCATCGTCAAATTAATACGATTATTGAATTTGTTATAGCATACTTAAATATTTATGGATAGGTGTTAGAGTAAAGATAATCTCAAATTAAGGCTAAACATTTATAAATTATTATTTATAAGTTATTAATTATTAATATAAATAATTTAAAATCAATGTTATAATTTATTGTTAGCCAAATACAACCCACAAATTTAATAGCTTTTCACTAAGTGTTATTTTTGTCTAATTTTAAAATTCTTCCTTCAAACATCCGTTTCAAACTTATATTACTTCTTAGATGGGTGGCTATAATTCTGAACACTACAATCAGAATCAATACTTTGAAGATCAACTCAATGTGCCCTAAAGTCAATGTGCCCTAAACTTGGGTTTCAACACTCGCAGAAAAACTTTAGTGCATGCACTCAATGTGCCCTAAACTCGGGGCTCAACACTCGCAGAACAACTTTTGTGCATGCACCAGATCAGTGGTTCTCATTTTTAAATTTTTGGTTAACACAAAAGTCTGTCTTTTTATATCTTTATTGTTGTACGAAACAATTAAACAATGGCAAAACAGTTTAATTTGTGTTTGTAATTTAACAATAAGTGTCGTTCGCATTTGATGGGCTAACTATTTTTTTAAACGAAATGATACCCATATGAAAGCTTAATATAAAATATGAGCTGGCATTCAAGTCTAATACATACGAGAGCTGTTGAAGCGTTGGTTTTTGCAGCAGTTTCGAAGTCATAAACGTCTAGTTCACCGAAAGAAACGACAGGCTTTCAAGTTTACTTACGTGTTAGAGCCTCCATACGTGTCCACACAGTCTGCCAGTGCACTGCCACAGCTTAGCTGGGCGTAGCTGGAGACAAAACAAGCTGGAAGAAAGATGGTTGTGGAGAGGGGGAGGGGTGAACATTAATTCTGATACAAAGATCTATTTATATCTACTAAAATAACCTCAATATATTCTGCACCTTCTTGTTTACGTGGCATTGTTTTACACGTTTAAACATCAATAAAAAAAATTCAAAGCACGTTTGTATGGTTTCCACCAATTACTATTAATGATATACACTGTTTAAAACCATAATCTGCTTAGTAAACGCCATCATATGCTTTTATAACACTATGATATGTTTTCCAACGCAATGAATTGTGTTTTTAAAAATAAAATTTAAAAAAAAACAATATCTCCGTTGGCCATCACACTCCCAGGAGTCATACCCAATGCCATAAGCTTTCAATGCGGTTCAAGCGTATCATTGTACCTCTTCATTTGACCATCGCGGGTATCAGTAAGCTCGCCATAGGCGAGTCTCTTTCGGAGCTGATGGTCTGGCATGCGCACGACCTTCCTCACCCACCGCAGTAGTTGGGACTGCATCAGGCTTGTGAAGATGCTCGGGAGCCTTACCCTGACCGGTTCTTCGGTCTGGAATTTTTTCCTTTCAATTAATATGGACTATTTGTCTCAGGCTTGTGTCGCTTGTGTTGTGGAAGAGATTCAGCAACCTCGTATTCGTGGGTACACAGTCCATGTATGCCATGCGTACAGAAAGTAGGGTGCACAACAGCATATATATTTATATATATATATATTATATATATTATATAGATATAATACATATATAAATATACTCATTTGGGTATACATATTATGCAAAGGGTGTTGTGCTCAGCTGCTGTCTGAAGTACCGAGCTATTTACGCTTTGAAATTATTATTATTATTAAAGTAGTATATTGCACCATTGTAACTTAAGTAGTATTTACATTTTTTCTATTGAATTCTGTGTTTCGTTAATAATAGTTCATCTGTTAATTTGAAATCTTGCAAAAACTTTTCTCCAAAGTAAACAACATTGAGATTTTTCAACAATTCAACAATTAGAAGAAATGATGTTGACATTTTTTTCATCAACAAAGTCAATGACATCATGACAACACTTTAAGTTTAAAATGTTCCTCGGTCGGAAAATCATTTTTAAAATCTCTGTAATGATTTGTCGAAAGAAAACATCTTGAACCAATTGTAGATATTAATAACAGCTATAATTCTTGACATTCAAGGAAGGAAACTGCTATTAAAGTTTACTTACCTGCTAGCACCAATATCATGTAACAAGCCATGATCGCGTTATGGTTGCAATCAGAGAACTGGAAACTACTTTGAACCACAGCGATTCCTGGATCTATTTATACAGCTAACCAGCCCACCATTGCGACATAACTTCCATGGTCCTCTTGTCTTCTCTCAAGGATTTCATGTTTTTTTTTCTCATTAAGACAGGAGGGTAGGGCTTATACTTCCGATAATACTACTTGTTGCACATTAATCACTGGTGGCCCACATAAAATTATTGGTCCACATAAGACTGCTAGTCCACATAAAATTGTTGGCTTCGTGAAACTGGTATTCCACATACAACTGGTGGTCCACATAAAACTGGTGGTCCACATAAAACTGGTGGTCCACATAAAACTGGTGGTCCACATAAAACTGGTGGTCCACATAAAACTGGTGGTCCACATAAAATTGGTGGTCCACATAAAACTGGTGGTCCACATAAAACTGTTGGTCCACATAAAACTGGTGGTCCACATAAAACTGGTGGTCCACATAAAACTGGTGGTCCACATAAAACTGGTGGTCCACATAAAACGTGTGGTCCCTGAAAGAAATCATGATGTTGATGTTTACATAATAATATTAAATTATTAATTTAAAAAGTAGTTTAAACAATCATCAATCATTCAACATACATAATTCCCGTAATGGATGTAAATCATGTAATGCTTCTTGGATGTAATGCTGATTTGTTCAATAGTGCGCACCAAAAATTACCGCACCAAATATAACTCTTTTCGAACGTTCCGCACAAAATTTTTCATTTTGATAATAAATGACTCTAATAAAAATAAGTGAAAGTTCTGTATTAAATTGTTTTTTTAATATTATGTGTATTTATTTTGAAAACGTCCGTCATTTTTGACGGGTGATACGCTAGTTATAAAGAATATACTTGTAGTATACATAGCAAATTTTAAAAAGGAATTTTAGGTATATATATCTCAGTAAATTCAATGCAAGACGTTTTACACGCTTTTATTTAATGTGTCCTTAGCGTCAAATCTTGCAACGTCATATTGACGCATTTTGCTCTCTACATCATTGTATGCAGCGAAGGGATCATCAAAGCTAGGGATCCTACCAGAAGAAAGCCATCTACCAAAGAGCTGTGAAAGGCACCCACCCCCGCCCCACAGATGGTTGCGTGAAAGGCAGCCCTATCTTGTATAAGCAACTTCGTTATAAAAAACGCCGACAAGTGTAACAAAAGATTTTTTCGGTGCTGCATGGGTGAGGACATATTCCAAGCCGATTTGAATAATTGACGACGTCTTCTGAAAACTTAACTCTGGAAGCTATTTGGTCGACGACCATCATCTCTACAAAGACCTCCACCGTCATTAGAACATGGAAAGTGGCAGATTGCACAAGTAGCGCCAGAGATGAGGACATATAACCTCGATGCAATAGGAATCAGCGAAACAAGATGGCGTGTTGTAGATAGAAAAGACTTGATTCTGAAGAGGTGCTGTTATTCTGAAGAGGTGCTGTTCAGGACATAAAGATGACGATGCACCAAACATTATTGGTGTGGACTTGGTGTCATCTAGTTGGGACCAGGAGCACTCAATGGATGGGAGGCGCATGGGCCTAGAATGCTCACAGCTAAGACAATGAAGTGCGGTATTAACATCAATGTGATCAAATGATATGACGTAACAGCAAACAAAAGTGAGGGAATGGTCAAAGAGGAGTTCTATAACAGATTGCTGGCCATATTCCAAGTTCACACCAGGCTCAAACAATGAAGATGATAGAAGAGAGAAAAGAAAAGAAATCAGAAATGAACAACAGTCGTACACCAGTGTAGAAAGCCAAGCCAATATTAGAGTACTCAAAAGCAAATAGGAAAGAATAGACAAAAGTCAAGATATATTTATAGAGCGTTATAGACTTGCTTGCCCAAAAAGCAGAAGAAGCAACTTAACAAGGGAATATGCTGAAACTGTTCTCTATTATAAAGACGCCTCCTGGGAAGTTTAACAAGCCAGAGAGGCCATTGAATTAATAGGAGGGCAACATCATACCCATTGAGGAGTAACAGACAGGCATATGGAAAGAGATGTCAAAGAGTTTTTAAACACGCCTGACCCTAGGAACCCACCTGATATGCGGTCAGCTGACAATGACCTGATATTTTACTGCAATATTTCTACCGATGAAATGACCCATATTGCCATTAAACAACTGCGAGAACTGATGGCATTCAAGCAGAGTCACTGAAAGTATGGAAGGGCTGCATCCCCTTTCACTAAAGAATAAGCCGAAGAAGCAACGTTAAAATAAATATAAAAAGCTTTAAAAATACTATTACATTAAAATAAAATACAATTTTAAGAAATAGTAACTTTAAAAAAAAATCATAAAGAAAACTCTAAAAAGAAGCTAAGCCCTGAGCTAGCAACGTCACGAAACAACAACGAAAACAACAACAACAACAACAAAAACATCAGTGTCTAGGCACCCAGGGCACACTATGTATGAAAAATTGTTATCCTGTTTAAGAGAAAATGTTATCCTAGACTTATCAGTACATGGGCAATTTGGCGATCCACATGTTTTTGAAGTACATACGGGTATTTTTAAATCCCTTATATTAACTTCACCGCCGTCTCTCTCTGTCTGTCTTGGGCCGGCACCGCTGAAAAACAGAAGTAAA
This sequence comes from Ampullaceana balthica, assembly GCA_944989445.1. Taxonomy (NCBI): domain Eukaryota; kingdom Metazoa; phylum Mollusca; class Gastropoda; family Lymnaeidae; genus Ampullaceana; species Ampullaceana balthica. The sequence goes on along the minus strand of CALYLW010001035.1, from coordinate 131,433 downwards.
TATTGACCCACTTCCCGTCATGCCATAGAGCTGAAATTTGGCACACGGACCCGTCTCACCTAACAATGCCTCGTCTCAAAAATTCAGATCGATGGAACGTACAGTTATTAAATTAATGCATTTTTAGTTTATCTATATAAACTATTTGTAGCGGTCGCTATCGATTACATTTTACTTGACTTCACCCCAGCCATAGGTGAACACATCTCGTGTTTTAACCAGGTGTACCGGCGTGCTTTTGTTTACATTTTGCGTGTCACGCTGAGCTCGGTCCAGCGATCAGGGACAAAACCTTTTCCCTCTCCCAGCCCCCGGGTTAAAAGCAAAGGGGAGTAAAGACAGATTCAGTCTGTAAATATTTGTCGCGTTTGAACATAATCAATACTTTTAGTTATATCTCATGTATAAGGGATTTATAGTAAAAAACTTTGTTTTTAAATCCCTTATATTAACTTCAACGCCGTCTCTGTCTGTCGTCATCTCTGTCTCTCTGTCTTGGGCGGGCAGAAAAACAAAAGTAAAAAATGACCCACTTCCCGTGATGCCATCGAGCTGAAATTTGGCACACGGACCCGTCTCACCTAACAATGCATCGTATCAAAATTTCAGATCTATCGAACGTACCTTAATTACATTAATGCATTTTTAGTTTATCCTTATATAACGTATGTAATTCAAATTCACTGTTTGTTATTGTTTTTTTCCACGTGAAAATTTGAGTTGACGCGTTGACGCGACCTATCGAAGTACCGGCGTGCTTTTGTTTAAATTTTACGTGTCACGCTGAGCTCGGTCAAGCGATCGATGACCAGACTTTTCCCCTCTCCCAGCCCCCCCCCCAGGGTTATGAAGCAAAGGTGAGTTAAGACAGATTCAGTCTGTAAATGTTTGTCGCGTTTGAAAGTAATCAATACTGTTAGTTATGTCTCATATATAAGGGATTTATAGTAAAAAACTTTGTTCTTACGGGTTTGTTTTATTTCACCATCAATGTCCAAGTTTAAAAAATTTCTGGCGCCCTTTCATTACTACCATTCATATGGCCCTCCATCCCCCACACACACACTGATTCTTACAACACTTTGGTAGTCACTGTCGTATGTACTACATGATATCATGAAACTTTGGCTGACTTGACTGTAAGTGAGATAGCGTGATATTGCACAACATCAGGAAGATAGAGTGATATTGCTCAACCTGTTTAAGGTAAAAGTCAACATAAATTTTTAAAATTCATATTTTAATTATTTTTTCCAATGCACCATTATTTAGCGGAGTTAGCAAATACCGAACAAAGTTACCGATTAGCGATTAGTGGCATAGAAAACCCTGGTATAAATCGGTCACAAACAAAATATGTTGTAAATACCTTTTAATTTAGCGAAGCAAAGTCTAATTATAAATTGTTGGTGGCGCTATTAACTTATTTAATTAAATTACAAAATATGATAATATTTTGAATAGAGTTCGAGAACCTTTACAGGCGTTGAGATAGTGTTTCCTAAAACAGGGCCAAACCGACATTAGAGACCAATTTTCAGATTATGGCGTCCATGTTATTGAGTAAGAGCGATAGCGAGACCTATGTTTATTTTTCAAGCGAATGTTCACGATACACGTCTATGCTTTGGCTCTTTGACAAGTTGTACAAGAAATTGTTGAGACAATTAGTAGGTAGATATGTGGTCATGGCAGGCTCAGTAGCACTAAGTTACCATGAGCAGGATTATGGGTAATTTATAAGGATTACAGTTGACAACTGGTTAGAATGAGTAGAAACCACCACTACAAATTAGATTAAGCCATCAAACCTCATCCTTGGGGATTATATGCGGGGATATCCAGCTCGGGCGCCATCGCCCCATCCTTGGGTATTATAGGCAGGGATATCCAGCTCGGGCGCCATCGCCCCATCCTTGGGTATTATAGGCGGGGATATCCAGCTCGGGCGCCATCACCCCATCCTTGGGTATTATAGCCGGGGATATCCAGCTCGGGCGCCATTGCCCCATCCTTGCGTATTATAGGCAGGGATATCCAGCTCGGGCGCCATCGCCCCATCCTTGGGTATTATAGGCGGGGATATCCATCTCGGGCGCCTTCGCTGATAATGCCGAACTCGTCAAGTTCCCGACATTTTACTGTTAACTTTAATAGATTTAGATTATTTTAGAGGCACTTTGAGTAAACCTAACAAGTGGACGTCTACAAAAAGTCAAATTATTTGTTTAAAGAAAACTATGCTATGTATTTTAAAAACAGTAGGCCAAAAACATTGCATTCACACTTCTTGCTTACTGCGACAAAAGATGTGAATAATGAAATAAAATATGCGATAGTTAAGAATAAGCATGTGAGATTCCCAGTAACTCAAAAAAGAGCGGAACATTTTACGTGTTAGTTAGATAATGTTCAGTTAAGTTCAAGGTCAAAGCTCTTAGACCAGAAAAATACCCTATTAGATAAAACTTGCGTAACTTCCTGCCCCAGTAGATAACGAGCTTTTTGCATCAGCTAAAAAATGTAAAATAAATACTATAAATACAATATCACTTAGTTCTGTAGTCACTTAAAATAAGGTCTATGCTTAGAGGTTGTTTGTTAAAATATCGCACATCTCTCACCAAAGCTGACAGGAACACTTGACTTATTCTTCCAGTCACAGATAAAATGTGACTTAGTCTTACAGTTAGAGAGAAATTTTGACTTAGTCTAACAGCTACAGAGAAAGTGTGACTTGACTTAGTCTTACAGTAACAGAGAAAATGTGACTTAGTCTTACAGTAGCAGAGAAAATGTGACTTAGTCTTACAGTAACAGAGAAAATGTGACTTAGTCTTACAGTCACAGAGAAAATGTGACTTAGTCTTACAGTCACAGAGAAAATGTGACTTAGTCTTACAGTTAGAGAGAAATTTTGACTTAGTGTAGCAGCTACAGAGAAAGTGTGACTTGACTTAGTCTTACAGTCACAGAGAAAATGTGACTTAGTCTTACAGTTAGAGAGAAATTTTGACTTAGTCTAACAGCTACAGAGAAAGTGTGACTTGACTTAGTCTTACAGTAACAGAGAAAATGTGACTTAGTCTTACAGTTAGAGAGAAATTTTGACTTAGTCTAACAGCTACAGAGAAAGTGTGACTTGACTTAGTCTTACAGTCACAGAGAAAATGTGACTTAGTCTTACAGTCACAGAGAAAATGTGACTTAGTCTTACAGTCACAGAGAAAATGAGACTTAGTCTTACAGTAGCAGAGAAAATGTGACTTAGTCTTACAGTCACATAGAAAATGTGACTTAGTCTTACAGTCACAGACAAAATGTGACTTAGTCTTACAGTCACAGAGAAAACGTGACTTAGTCTTACAGTCACAGAGAAAATGTGACTTAGTCTTACAGTTAGAGAGAAATTTTGACTTAGTCTAATAGCTACAGAGAAAGTGTGACTTGACATAGTCTTACAGTAACAGAGAAAATGTGAACTAGTATTACAGTCACAGAGAAAATGTCACTTAGTCTTACAGTAGCAGAGAAAATGTGACTTAGTCTTACAGTAGCAGAGAAAATGTGACTTAGTCTGACAGTCACAGAGAAAATGTGACTTAGTCTTACAGTTAGAGAGAAATTTTGACTTAGTGTAACAGCTACAGAGAAAGTGTGACTTGACTTAGTCTTACAGTCACAGAGAAAATGTGACTTAGTCTTACAGTTAGAGAGAAATTTTGACTTAGTCTAACAGCTACAGAGAAAGTGTGACTTGACTTAGTCTTACAGTAACAGAGAAAATGTGACTTAGTCTTACAGTCACAGAGAAAATGTGACTTAGTCTTACAGTCACAGAGAAAATGTGACTTAGTCTTACAGTTAGAGAGAAATTTCGACTTAGTCTAACAGCTACAGAGAAAGTGTGACTTGACTTAGTCTTACAGTAACAGAGAAAATGTGACTTAGTCTTACAGTCACATAGAAAATGTGACTTAGTCTTACAGTCACAGAGAAAATGTGACTTAGTCTTACAGTCACAGAGAAAATGTGACTTAGTCTTACAGTTAGAGAGAAATTTCGACTTAGTCTAACAGCTACAGAGAAAGTGTGACTTGACTTAGTCTTACAGTAACAGAGAAAATGTGACTTAGTATTACAGTCACTGAGAAAATCTGAACTTAGTCTTACAGTCAAAGAGAAAATGGGACTCTGCCTTACAGTCACAGAGAAAGTGTGATTTAGTCTTACAGTCACAAAGAAAGCGTGACTTACATAATTGTTGATATTTGCTCGCTCACGTTTTTCTGTTAATTTATATCCTAAGTATATATCCTAAGTATATATCCTAAGTATATATCCTAAGTATATATCCTAAGTATATATCCTAAGTATATATCCTAAGTATATATCCTAAGTCTGATGCTAACAAAGACAGGAACCATTGGTCCACGTAGAACCAACCAATAGAATATCATGGGGCTTGGCGGAATTAATTTGTCCTTCCAATTAAAATGGAAAATACACAAATTGTGTAATGAAAACAATAAATTTAAGCTTTATTAATTAATTGATATGGTTTCGGCTAATGCCTGCGTCAGTACAAATGACTTACACGTGTATTAAAATTATATTTAAATTATATAAGACATTTTATATCAAAGAAAACTAATTAAGTGGAGATAAAAAAAAAGAATTAAAAAACAACAACAATGGCACATGACATATTGAGATGTAGCAAGCATCAAAAGTTACAGTCAACATAACAACGGGAAAAAGATTCCACAGTTATGCAAAATTGTGACTTTGTTTTAATCCAACTTAGCCATCGTACCAAATTTTTTTTTAAAATTTTTTTGTAGATCCTATCATGGCTATTGCTCGCATATAAATTGTCAGTAACTGCAGTATCTGAAATCCTGCCATGATCGGCACTGTCGAAGTGTTTAAAGACAGGGCACAGATCCTCTTTATTTATATTGTACAGGTGTTCTCTAAACCGATATCTCAGACTACGACCTTTCTCACCCACGTAGATTAAGTTAAACCTCTTGTAAAAGAATTGCATAAATCCTTTTGAAACTTGTGCAAGTGAAACTATCTTTTATGTTACATTTTTCAAGAGGGAAACAAATGTTGTCAATTTCAAATACATATGGACAAGTACTGCAACGGTTACGGTTGCAAACTTTTGTTCCAGTGTGTGATTTCATTGTAGGAAGGTGACTTCTTACAAGTATATTATCTTTAAGACTCCGATCTCTTTGCACAGCAAAAAGGGGAGGCTTTTTTGAAAACCAGCTGGGTTAGAGTTAAGGGTCAGCCATGAGGATTGGTCGGTTTCTGAGAATAACCTGGCGGGCCATTACGTTATGTGGATGGAAATTTATAAAAAAACACATTTAGATCGATCACATTGATCAGAAAATGTTGATTTACAAGTGTCCTGTCTGGTCGTACCTTTCAATAGATTGACAGCGGATTCTAAAACTGGCTCAGGATATGACCTCCTTCGAAAAAAAAATCCAACATTTCTTTTGTTTTCTCCAAAACGTCTGCCTCATCACTACAGAGTCTTTTTAGTCTCAGTAGTTGTAAAAACAGGATAGATGGGACGACGAATACATCAGGAAACTATGGCCGTCTTCAGACTTTTAAACAAATTGTCCTCCCACCCCCACCCCACCACGTAGTTGCACAGAGAGACATGTTACATATTTAGTGCCTACAGTTGTTCGCCCCTTCAACACCAATGTTACTTCTATCGGTAATGTAATAAATGAGTTCAATAACTTAGTTTATACAGCATCATTTCATGTGCAGGAACTGTTAATTGTCTCATTATTGGTGTGACGTACATGTATTTTATCAATGATTTATGCATTTTCTGTCTAACCATTTAATGTTTGTTTAGTCTCAAGTCCAGATGAGAACTTTGAGCAAATTAACTATTGATAATTAATGAAATACCTATATCATGGGAGCTGAACGTCATCAGTAATAGTAAGCTACGTCAACATTATAGAATCGGGGGGAGTTAACCTTTGCTCCCGCAACAAGACGAATAATTAGGAGTCAACTAACAGAATTTATTTTCTGTACGGTCCCCGGATTTTCTGGAATTTCGGAGTAGAGAACAGGAAGAAGGACTCCTGTCAGTGAGTTTGACTACAACAGCAAACCAGTGTGGGCACATAATAGGCCGGACTTATCTGATCTTATCTGTTACAGACGCTCCTTCTATACAGAAGATTATTGCGCCCTACGATTATTTGTGGTTTGTGTCTAGTCCTGCATTCTTATTGGAGTTTTAAATGTTGATAAAGTGTTGGTTTTCCTGGTTTCTTCAGGCAACCCATTCCACGCCCGAATTCCGGACGGTAAAAACGAGAATTCGTATGTGTTTGTTCTTGCATATGGAATAAGGAAGGTGTTTTATCCTTATGTCTACCTGAGGGTTGTATTAACTTATCTTTGTGTTGTATTTCTAAATTAGTATTAATTGCTTTATGCATTATTACTACTTTACTCTTGGTTCTTCTATCCTCTAGTGTTTCAAGGTTTATTGATTCAACTAATGGTGTTACTCTTGTCTTATGGACCACTAAGCATACCAAGACTATACCGTCCATGCTCCATGATTAATTTATAAGTATTCTTCACATGTTACCATTTCTATGTAAAGCGCGTGTATAATTAATTTAATATACATTTTTTATGATCATAATTGTATTCTAGATTCATATTTGTCTTCATATTACAAGAGGAAAAATATTTGTAAATCGCGGATATTTAGTAACATTTAGTTTAGGGCCGTCTATGGAGGGAGGGGGGGTCACGTAATTGTGTCGATGTGTGACGAGGGGGGTGTTTAAGAAATGTGACGTCACATTCAAAAACGCAACTTTAATTAAAAGTTCCACTTAAATATTTGATTACTTGCAATTTATTTAATGGCGTTTCCAATTACCTTTTTTTAGAGCCAATGATTGTCGGGGCTCATAAGTGTCAGGGCCTATGAGTGTCAGATATTTATTTAATTTTATTGCAGAGTCTCTGGAAGTTTGTGTATCTCGTCTTTCAATTTCATGTCAAGAGAATTAAGACCATGGATGTTTTAACGTTAAATAAACGAAATAAACATTTGACATGATGGCGCACGAAGAATTCAAACTTTCTTTTCCTAAAAATACACTTCGTTGGTGGTAGGGAATAGTGACAAAATCATTGCATTTGAATAGTCATTAGCAATAAAGTGACTCTTTATTCGTTTCTTTCACGATTTATAATTGTAGAGTGGAAAATCTAGATAGATGAGCTTGTGTCCATGGAATCAGGAGATTTCTTCGCTTAAGGCACTTAAGCCAGTGTCAACAGTGTTGCCAAGGTGATGGCGGTGAGAGACAGGACTGCTGTGTTAGCTCCGCCCATTCCGTAACTGCCGTGATCTACGCCTGCGCCAACTGGAAATAGGAACAAAGTTTTCATTACAATCCACCACTTCTTTGAGACAAGCATACGCCTACTAAAAGTAACTTTTATTCGCTAGGACAATAGAAGGGCGCGTCGTAAACAATGTTCCCTTTAATCAGTGCGGCTGCGATGCCGCACAGATGTCTTACCGACGCAGAAACAAAATAAAAAAAATAATTATAAAAAGAAACACGGATGCTGTGCAAATTTGCACACGACTTTGCAACGATTCTTAGGGGAACATTTAGTCGTTAACATCACTGAAAGTAAAACAGTTTAATTTTGCCGGAACTGTTCCTCGCTGTTAAACCAACTTTATCTCCTTATAGGTAGGTAAAATACATCACAATAGTAAGTGATTTTGAAAATATTTCCCAATAGTAAGTAATACTTAAATTAGGTCCCAATAGTATGTAATACTTCAATTAGTTCACAATTGTAAGAGTTTTTTAAATAGTTCCCTGACAGATAAAATCTTTTCCAAAATTTCATATATTAAAAACTGTCCTACGATATCTTTCCATGACGTATTGCTTCATTTCCGGTTGGATGGAATAATCGTCCCCTGAGCAGTCGATTACAGATACACAATCCAGGTAATTTTGACCAGGGAATCTGATTAGAAAATAAAATAAAAACAGCGTTAAATGGTAGTTTTATTTAAAGTTGTAAGTTTTGATGTGACGTCACATTTCTCAAACTCCCCCCTCCCCCTCGTCACACATCGTCACAAATGTTTGGACCCTCCCTCCCCCCTAGGTGCGTGACGTCATTTATGGATTGCCCCTAGGGTATATGGTGTAGTTTGTAAATTGAAGGAACATACGAAATCACATACTGTGATTACTTAAAAATAAAAAAATAATAGGATTAAGAAAACAACATAACTTTGTTAGTATACATGGACTCACGTGACTTGTAGGTTCTGGTGAAAGGAGACCTTGCAACTGTCGATACCGCGCAAGCAGTCAAACGAGGATGAGTAGGTTGCATCTGGAATTCAAGAATCAACATTTGAAATGTCAGTCAAAATATGACAAATAGTTTACTGCGCGAATAATGTCAGCATTATTTTTCACTGCAGCACTTATTAAAAAAAAATACAAATATTGTTTTAAAAAAAATAATTATCTTTTTAAAAGATCAACTTAAAAAAAGTTTAATAAAAATCTATTTAAAAAAAACAAATCAGTATATGATTGAATTTGTGAAATTTAAATTCCAAATGTAACAAAATCAATAGGGGTTAGCCATGTCAATGTATGAGAGGATGTACTTTGAGAAATTCCATGTGATTGGTTTATACTTTATTTTTTTAGATTATTTTGTGTAATAGTATTTCCATCATATGTGTGAATGAGTGGAAGGTTGTTCACATTTGATTCAGTTTCCGTTAAGCTGATGTCAACGTGCTCTGATTACCATCTGCTTTGTTGAGTGAAGGCGAGGGGGGGTATTTTGGGGTGGGTCCCAGAAATACTTTTGGATTTGTCCATGAAGCGTGAAATCCACTGGATGTTTTATGAGAAATTGTTGTTGAAAAAAAAAGATAAAATTAAACTTAAAAAGTTCTTTTTTTTCCCCTTAAAACTTTGGTCAAGCGGCATGCGCGCTCGGCTGGCGTACCCAGAGTAACAAGTTCGAATCTCAGTGAAAGTAGAGATTAACTGCCGGGGCTAAGAGTGTCACTGAGTCTGACTAGCTCTGATTGGGTACCTGGCACTAGTCAGGGAAACCACGGCGGCTGGGCATTGTGCTACACAATATCCTCATAGTGGTCACAGACATGCCCTTTGAACTTTGCGTCACTTGCCAACAGACCGACATGGTCTGTGCGTTCTTAATAGACTGTAGGAGGCAGTAGAAGGAGCTGCTGTAAAGATATTTTTTTATTTAAAAAAAGTCTTCTTCCAAAGACAGTATAATTCAACGTTGTTTTTTTTTAAAATGTTCTCAAAATGTGTGACGCCAAAAAACTCTTTGCCAAATTCTCACTTCTCTATATATATAAGACGCATTTGTTGTCTGGATGTCTGTCTGTTCCCTAATAACTCAAGATCCAGACAACCAAATAACGTGAAATTTGGTACACGTACACAAAATTATACCGGAAAGGTTATTAAACAGGTTTCGTTCCATATATATAAGATACTGGGGGCCGGGGGCCCAAAATGTAGTTTTTCCCTATATGAGCTATATAAAATAAAAATTATTGAAAATTAAGACGTAAAATAATGACGCAAATTAATAAACATTTTGGTGTCGAGATTAACAAGAAGGCGATTATCGCCATAAAATAATGTTTTTGTTGTTGTTGCTTTGTTGTTGTTGCTTTTGTTGTTGTAGTTGTTGTTTTGTTGTTGTTGCTTTGTTGTTGTTGCTGTTGTTGTTGTAGTTGTTGTTTTGTTGTTGATGTTTTGTTGATGTTTTGTTGTTGTTTTGTTTTTGTTGTTGTTGCTGTTGTTGTTTTTGTTGTTGTTGCTGTTGCTGTTGTTGTTGCTGTTGTTGTTGCTGTTGTTGTTGTTGTTGTTGCTGTTGTTGCTTTTGTGTTGTTTTTGCTGTTGTTGTTGTTGTCCACATCCCTTGCCCTGCGACGACAATGTCCTTCATGTTGTTGTTGCTTTGTTGTTGTTGCTGTTGTAGTTGTTGTTTTGTTGTTGTTGCTTTGTTGTTGTTGCTGTTGTTGTTGTAGTTGTTTTGTTGTTGATTTTGTTGTTGATTTTGTTGTTTTGTTGCTGTTTCTGTTGTTGGTTTTGTCGTTGTTGCTGTTGTTGTTGCTGTTGCTGTTGTTGTTGCTGTTGTTGTTTTGTAGTTGTTGTTTTGTTGTTGTTGTTGTAGTTGTTGTTGTTTTGTTTTGTTGTTTGTTTTTGTTGTTTTGTTGCTGTTGTTGTTTTTGTTGTTGTTGCTGTTGTTGTTAAACCTGGGAGAAGCCGGGTACTTGCCCCTAGTTAAAAAATAAACAACAAAAACAATACATATGTAATAAAGATATTATTATTATTATATCTTACTATTGTATCTCAGCGCTGAGATGAATTTCAAAAGATGCTCCCTTTTAGCAGAAAAATTTGGATCAAAGCCTGGAAGGCAGTAACTTTTTGATACACATGACTCGAATGAGGTGTAGCTCCTGTAAAAGATTTATAGGACTTACTTTGAGGTACAGTATAATTAAATGAACTAGAAACTAAAAGATTACATTTCTGCTAACTATTTTATGATTTATCACGATGGTCTAAGTGGTAGCGCACTGGACTATCGATCCGAGTCGCGGGTTCGAGCCCGGGTACTGGCAAGGCCCCTGGGGCATTGTGCTGGCCACACATTCCCCTGCTCGTTAGTGGTGGCTAAAAACTTGTGAACGCTACATCACTTGCCCCATAGTCCGTCATGGACTGGAAAGGGGGTCATCATCAGAGCTCATGCTCGATTGCAGATATGAAAACAATTCTTCAAACTTGACAACATCTGATTCCCCTACCTGATATTTTTTTATTCACCGATAGCACGCGTGTTTAGTGTAAACAACAGGGATCACAGAAGTTGCAACGCAAATAACATGTTCATAGATGTTCGACATCCGTAGTAACAGATGTGTCACTAGGGGGGGGGGTGCGGGTGGTGCTGACCGTACCAGGTGACACCACCACAAGGGGCGACACCAAAATGTAAAAGTATGCATGTTCCGGTTATTTGGCTCAGCCAGACTCTGAGGAGGTCTATGGGGTAAGTCATTAGGGGGTGACACCATGAGCTATACCGCACTGGGTGGCGCCAAACCAAGTGACGCCTCTGCGTGGTAAACAGCGATTGTTTTAAAAGCATTTAAACATATGTTTAGTAACCTTTAACTATAATGATTATTATTTGTTGTTGGTGTCAACCGGCTGCCACTGCTTGTTTGACTGCGTTGTCATGGGCAGTCATTTTTGTGTGTTACCCTTTTGGTTGCACCTCTTGCGGGTTCATTTATGGAGAAACAAATCATTGTGTATTTGTCTAACGTACAACGTAAAGCAAGTGTTAAACTTAGTTAAAATATTAATGCAAATTTCGCCTGGTCAAATTAATACCAATATGAAAATTAATAAAGCAAAATTAAATACATACTTTGGAACCTCTCATAACGAGTTTAATTCGTTCCAGAGACTAACTCGTTAAGCGAAACACTCGTTAAACGAAACAATTTTCCCCATACAAATCAATGTAAAATACGATAATGCGTTCCATGCCGAAATAAACACTAATTTTTCCAAAAAAAAATTGTTATCATTTATTCAAATAAAATTACTTATGAGTTAAAGAGTGTAACAACTTGGAATACAATTTAGATTTGAAACAAAAAACGAAAACAAAAATATGAATTTATGACAAATAATTATTCCTTTTTTACTAGAAAACTGTCTAAAGACATTTGTTTTTGCCGACCCTTCAAAATTTGACGAAAATGTATCGTAACCGTTTCGTAGACATTCTTGACACTGCCTTTGAAGAATCCATCTCGTTAATTGTTCGTGAGAATGGTGGAGATCGATGATGTTGGTCGATTGTAAGTGCGCGCTAGATTAGCCACACTTACACCTTGTTCTCGCTTTTAAATGATTTTACGTTTCATTTCAACAGTTTTTTTTCTCTCACTCTTATGATTGTCTTCTAGTGGGGTTTTTTTTGAAGACATTTTAGCACAGGTTACTACACTTTGCACATAAAAAATTACGAATACTGTCTGAATACAAAAATTGTAAAAACGGTTGATCACACATAAAAACAATACGCTAACAGACCGAGAGCTAAACACAGAATAATACATCGGGTCGGAAGTGCCGGCTCACAAATGAATTTCCAGGAAAAAGGGACTTTCCCTTTCTGCGTGACTGGTTATGCGAATTCTTCGCACGTTAAGGGAGCAACGTTTAAAAAAAGTGCTCGTTATGAGAGGTTCTCGTATGAGAGGATTGACTGTATATTCGTAGATGTAACAGAGCATAGAAAATCTCAAATTAAAGCTAACAATTTATAAATTATTATTTATAAAAAATTTGAAATTAATGTTGCAATTTACAGTTACAAAGATACCCCATCAAATGAATTCGCTTTTCACATGACATTTTTCTCAAACATTAAATTTTGTTCTTTAAAAAATCGTTTTATCTCAAATTACTTATCAGATTTACGTTGGGGGGGGGGCTTTAATTCTGACCACCACAAGCAGAATCAATGCGTTAAAGATCAACTCAATGTGTCCTACAGATCAACTCAATGTGTCCTACAGATCAACTCAATGTGTCCTAAACTAGGGTTACAACTTGACCTCAACACCCGCAGAACAACTTTAATGCACCAGATCAGTGGTTCTCATTTAAAAATTATTGGTTAACACTAAAGTTTGTTTTTAAAAAATCTTGTTTATTCTTGTGCGAAACAATTAAATGACAATAAAATTGTATTGGTGTTCATAATATAAACGTCAGTGTAATTGGATGAGTAAAAGTTTTTTGTTTTTGTTTAAAAACAAAACCATAAACATATGGACAGTTGAGAAAAATGTGAGCTGACATTGAGGTGAAATAAATATATAATAGACGTGTCCAAGTCTATGTTTTTGGAGCAGTGTTCAAATCATTGATTTCTAGTTCGCTGAAGGTAACGACCAGCAGACGAGTTTACTTACGGTACATGTTAGACGATACGTGTCGATACAGTCTGACAATGCACTGCCACAGTATCGCTGGACGAGTTTACTTACATGTTAGACCCTCCATACGTGTCGATACATTCTGACAATGCACTGCCACAGTATCGCTGGGCGTAACTGGAGTTTACTTACATGTTAGACCCTCCATACCTGTCCACACAGTCTGCCAGTGCACTGCCACAGTATCGCTGGGCGTAACTGGAGTTTACTTACATGTTAGACCCTCCATACCTGTCCACACAGTCTGCCAGTGCACTGCCACAGTATCGCTGGGCGTAGCTGGAGACAAAACAAGCTGGAAGAAGGATAGGTGGGGAGGGGGGAACATCAGTTCTGATACAAAGTACCATTTATATCTACTTTAAATTCGCAATGCATTCGACACCATCTTGTTTAAGTGAAATTTGTATTGCTCGTCTAAACATCAATAACAAAGATTAAAGCTCGTTTGTATGGTTTTCACAAATTAATAATAGTAATATACGCTACTTTAAACTGTTTAATCCGTAATCTGCCATGATAAACATCATCATATCAATAGACATAATTCCCGTTGTCTGTATGTATGGATGTAATTATAGTTAGGTGGCGCTGCGATTGATTTTGTTTTATAGTGCTGCACCAAATTAGTGCACCAAAAATAACACTTTTCGAACGTTCCGCATAAAATTGTTCAATATGATAATAAATGAATTTTAAAAAAATTAAACAACACTCAGTTCTATATTACATTATTTATTATTCCGATGTGTATTTTTTTCAAAATTAATAGATTTCAGCTGAAAGGTATTCATTTTGAAAAACTTCCCTCATTTTGACTACTAAACAATATAATAGCCCAAGTCACAGGTTGGAAGGAAGGATCCGTAGCGCTATGACGTCATTTTTTAGATTATATTTAAGTATATAGTATATATACAAGGCGCGCATCAGGAGGTGTGCAAAATTCTAAAAATTCTAAAAAGATTCTAAAAAAATTATATAACGTCATAGTTTTAGCGTATATTTTAATTTTCGAAAAGAGAGCGATGTAAAAAGAGGATTTGAGGATTTATAATTATAAAATACTTTGTCTACATTTCAGGAAGTTTAATATTTCGTATTTATCAAACAAGGATAAGTTACTTGGGCTTTTTACCGAAAAAAGTGGGCGCCTTAGGCGCCCTAAAACCCCTAGTTCATTTGTACCACCATATTTTTTAAAAAAATAGGAAAATCTTTTTTAAAACGAGATCACATTTTGTCACCACACTCTCAGGAGTCATGCCAAATGCCACACGCCTTCAATGCGGTCTAGAACGTACCCACGAATTTCTTCCTCTGACACCCGCGTCCTCTCTTTTCAACGGTAAGCTAGCAATAGATGAGTCTCTTTGGGAGCCAATGATCTGGCATGCGCTCGACCTGCCCCGCAAAGCGTAGTTTGGGACGGCATCATGGGGCTTGTGTAGATACGTGGGAGTCAGCGGCGTAGCGTGGGTATGTGCCACCCGGGGCAGAACCCAGATCCCCGCCCCCGATAAGTTATTTTGGTAATATAAAGGAAATATAATTGTTATTGACAAAGTAATAAAAAGGTAACTAGAAAATTTTAAGTTAGAAATACATAGAAGAGCTTTCATTCCTGGTGGTCAGACACTTCGATCCCTGACGGTTCGACCCTGCCAATTCGACCATGGGACGTTTCGACCTCAGGACGTTTCGACCCCGATCTGTTCGACCACGTACTATTTGAGCAAAGTTGACTTTGAGATCTATGTCTTTCAGTCTTTCTTAACTCCTGTATACATTACAGCCTTACAGCCAAGAAGGTTTGTTAAAACAGGTTGGGCTTCTGCAATTTTTAAAAATCATTTCAGAAAAGTCTGAAGCACATTAATTTTTGTTTCAATGAAATCTTTAAAGAATTCGACAACATCTACTATCTGAGTTCCATTCTTTACGCATCGCACATTTTGGCTTGTTTTCCCCTTATGTTAAATAGCTGGAGAGCTATAAAAAATGGAATAATATGTAATACCTTGTGCCTGAAAGGTATTTTTGGCGAAATGTATCTCCTAAAAAAGCAATGAGCTCATTTTAAATGTGAGGTGACAAGTTGTTAAACACTTCTCGGAGCACTGCATCGTACTTCACATGTACATGAATCAATTTCAGAATATTGCGTATATTGTATATTTTCAATAGTATTGTCCTCTCTGTGACCGCAACAAATCCTAATTCTATTTTGTTAGGATTTAATAATGTCAAACAACCTAACAAGAACTTGTTTACACTTTGTTTTGTTTTATTTTACAATAAGTTATTGTTTTTTTAATAGTTTGGATTCTGATTCCTTATAAGTGTAGGTCCCAGAAGATTAGTGTCATCAGTCATCAGTAGCATTAGTATCGGAAAAATTGAAGTTTTTGCAGATTTGAAGAACTAATTAAGTTACCAGCAGATCAGTTCAGATCAGTGTAATGTTCTCATACTACTTTAGCCTTTTGATTTTCAGTTCAGTAGCATTATTATCAGGAGAATTCAAATCCAAAACAGGGATGGAAGTTTTGGCAGTAGAAACGTTTACCTATAATAAGATAGTTCATTTATTTCTTTAATTAATTTCTTATTTGGTTTTTATTTTATTTTGATAAAAAAGCACCATTTCCTATTTAAATTTTCATTCTCAGAAGCGAATTAACGACGACGAATTTTACGCTCATAACAAAGTGCCCCCCCCCCACTTGCCGCCCTAGCTACGCCTTTGTTGGTTGTGTTGGGAAATTATTATTGGTTCAAAAGCCACAAATAGAGTTACTACCCGGTCCATGTTTCACATGCCTATAGAAGAGTATTGAGCTCAACAGCTCTGTATACTACTAGTTTAGTCTTATATGAATGCATATATATTATGCAAAGGTTTTTGAGCCGAGCTGCTGGCTGAGGTACTGAGCTACGTAATTTATGAAATCATTAGTATTATTAAAGTAATGTACTGCACCATTGTAACTTAAGTAAGATTCACATGTTTTGCTTTCGAATTTCTTATTTCGTTAAGAAAAGTTTTTTCTTAATTCAAAACCTAATTAAAAAATTTCTTCAAAATAAAGAACATGTAACATTGTTTTTTTTTCTCGTAAATTCAACAATAAGAAGAAATGATGTTTACATTTTTGTTCATCAAGAGAGTCAATGGCATCGCGACTAAACTTTATTTTCAAAGCAAAGTTTCTCGTTTAGAAAATCATTAAAAAAATCTCTGTAGTGCATTGTCGAAATTTTACATCTTGAACAAGTTGTAGATATTAATAACGGCTATAATTCTTGACTTTCAATGGAGCAAACTGCTATTCAAAGTTTACTTACCGGCTAGCACCAATATCATGTAATAAGCCATGATCGCGTTATGGTTGCAATCAGAGAACTGGAAACTACTTTGAACCACGATGATTCCTGTCTCTATTTATACAGTCAACCAGCCCACTATTAGAACATAACATGGCCCACTTGTATTCTCTTAAGGCGCTCACGTTGTTGGTTCGTAATTGGTGCAGTAGGCTCGGGTATATACTACCGCTTATACTACGCCATGCCCACAAAAACTGGTGGTCCACATAAAACTAGTGGTCCACATAAACTGGTGGTCTACTTTATCTGGTGGTCCACATAAAACTAGTGGCCTACTTAAAACTGGTGGCCTACTTAAAACTGGTGGTCAACATAAACTGGTGGTCCACATAAAACTGTGTTTCCATATAAAACTGGTGATCAAAAAACTAGCGGGCCCTGCTAGCTGAAATATAAATTATAATAATGCTTTTAATAAATTTAAAACGTAAGTTCTCAAGAGAAAATAATTAAATGTCACTGCGAAATAATATAAGCACTAATACTGCACTTTTACCCCAGTCGTGTATCTGATAGGGACCTAATAATTAACTGCAATAGATCTACCCAAGGAGGGATCCGAATTGGTTTTAAACAACTGAGAGGCTGCAGGAACTGATGGCCTCCCAGCAGTGGCACTGAAAGTATGGAGGCACAGCTTCACTTTCAGACTGAACAGATTTACGCGATGATACAATGAAAAACGAACTTTTAAAAATAGTATTGTTTTATAATAAAATACAATTTTAAGCTGAATAAAGTTTTAAAAAATCAACTAAAACAGTAAAAAGGAGAAAGAAAACTGGGGAAAGAAGCTGAGCCCTGTGCTCGTAACGGTACGTTTCAAAAAAAAATTAAACAGTGTCTAGGCGCCCTGTGTACAAAAGGAAGGAAAAAATGTTACGCAAGACTTAAAAATAAACTGATAATTTACAGCTCAACGTATTTTTTAATGACAGATGGGTATTTTTTAACCAACATTGTCCCAGCTAAGAAAAACTATGTCGCCCCTCCATGTTCCCATTCGCATGACCCTGTCCTCACACCTCCACAGTCACTGAGTCTTACAACACAATGAAGATGAGATAAGGGAGATAGATTGATATTGCACAACATAAGGGAGATAGAGAGATATTGGACCGTACGCTTATGTCAAAAGTCAACATTAAGTTAAATATTCATGTTTGATTTTTTAAAAATGAATTATTTAGCGAATTTTCCGAATAGCGAGTAAAGTTAGCGATTAGCCATTAAGTTCCTTAGAAAACCAGCAACAAATCGGTCGCAGACCAAATATACTTTAAAAAGCGTTTACAGTGGTTCCTAAAACAGGTCCAAACCGACGCTAGAGGCCAATGTTCAGATGATGGGGGCCATGTTATTGAGTACGAGAGATAGCGATCTATGTCAGGTGGAGATGAGGTTAGCGACAGGTTCAGAAGCACTCAGTTATTATGAGCAGGATTGTGGGTAAATTATAAGGATTACAACCGGTATACTCAGTTTGAAGCCAACACCACAAATTAGAGTAGGCCATCAAACCTCATCCTTGGGTTCATGGGATTATAGGCGGTGATATCCAGCTCGGCGCTATCGCAGAAAGTAGCGAAATCGCCAAAATTTCCCGACATATTTTAATACATTTTGACGTTTTCCAAGAATGGGGCGCCTAAATTAATAATACTTTTTCTCTTACATTGCTCTGGCTCTCGTTCCAGAATTTCGGTTCGTAACCCGAGACATTCGTTACCTGAAAAATTAAATTGTTGAAAATATGACAGTTTAAAAACACAAACAAATATTTTTATTTTATTTTAATTTTAAATGAACGTCTTATTGTTTACCCTACAAGACGCAGATAAAACCTTTTCACTAACGAAAAATGCATGAAGGAAAAGACAGCAACCAAATAGGTTAATCGTAACATAAAAATCAGAGAGAAAGAAAAGATTAAGTATACTTTTCTTGTTTAAAAAGTCTATGATTGGAAATTTTGTTTCTTTATAAAAATCTTTTACCGAAATGTCGTTAGGCTGCACACGTTTGAAAAATTAAACTACTAAGCGATGTTAGTACATGTACATTGTTGCCTTCACTTTTACTGCACACGACCGCTTGTCTCGACCTTTAAACCTTGCTCTTTCTATTTTTTTCCCCTCTTTCGATCTCTTCTCTCTCACTCTTTCTCTCTCTCTCTCTTTCTCTCTCTCTCTCTCACTCTCTCTCCATTTTTCTCCACCTTGCTCGCCTTCATTAGTAGCACAAATTACCAATGTCCATAAATTGCTTAGAAACAATAATAACAATAATAACAATAATAACAATAATAACAATAATAATAATAACAATAATAACAATAATAACAATAACAACAATAATAACAATAATAACACCACTTAAAAGCTTGTAAGTGTAAACTATTTTAAAATTAATAGATTTAGACTAATTTAGAGGCACTTTCAGTGAACCAATTTGATGGTGGTTTACAAAAAGCCAAATTAAAAGTAAACTATGTTATGTATTTCAATCTAAGAGCATAATCCTTAGATTCAGTCCTCCACATATGTGAGTCGTGTGAGTACAAACTAATCACTTTCCCGAGGACCAAAAACAATGGATTCAAACTTCTTGCTTTCTACAACAAAAGATGTCATGTGTAATGGAATAGAATATGGGATAGTTAAAACTAAACATGAGATCCACTGTAACTTTAAAAAAGAGCGGACATTTTTATGTGTTAGTTAGATAGTGTACATTTAAGTTCAAGGTCAAAGGTTAAAGGTCAAAGCTCTTAGACCAGAAAAATACCCTCTTAGATAAAAATTGCGTAACCTCCTGCCCCAGTAGATAACCAGCTTTTTGCATCCACTAAAAAAAAGTAAAATAAATACTATAAATTTAATATCACTTAGTTATCCAGTAATGTCTATGCTTAGAGGTTGTATGTTAAAATATCGCTCATCTCTCACCAAAGGGGCAGCCCATAAAGTACGTCACGCTCCAGAGGGGGGAGGGGGCAGTGGCGTAGCTAGACCTTTTGCCGCCCGGGGCGGTCTCCAATTGGCCGCCCTTTATAAGTCAATAGTATCATGGTTTTTATGAATTAAGAAACATAAATAAATAATTGTAATGGAAACAAAGTAAAGGTGGCGAACATTTTTACCATTGGATGTCATATTTAAGTAAGCGGCGATAAAGGAGGTCAAATAAGATGTTATACCTATAAATACATATTTTATGAGAATTACGGACAATACAAGATACTTTTTTTAAGGTTACAAGAAAGTTAATGAGGTTGCAGCCCCCACCCCCCTGAGACCACCGTATTCCAAATGTTCACCAAAAAATACCAATTAGTATGCTTTCGTTTTGTATTTATAAATAAATGATTTAATTATTTTTATGAACAAATTGTGTACATTAGTATGTAAACATATTATGTATACATTTATTTTCCTATCTTCCATAGTAGAAAATCGTGTATTATGCTATCAAAGTTTAAGTAATTTGTTATATTTTGTTCTATAGACAATATAGAGAGATTTTGTAGTCTTAAAATAGTCCTAAATCATGCACTCATTGTGGAACGAAGATAATTTTTATCAACTTCTGTTTGGAGAAGCTCCTTTCACAACTAGCGACACTGATAAAAATAATTGTTATAAAAATTCTTAGCAAGATTACAATGTTGGGTTCAGAAGTTTCCAATCTATACTGTTTAATAAATTTTAATAGATCAAGGGGGCCTTTTCCTCCATTTTCCCAACGCAATGCCTCTTTTTGGGGTATAGGTATAGCCATGAAACCTGGATCATTCTTCTTTCAATATGAAACTGTTCTTTATCAATATCAATAAAATCATTTATTTGACATTCAATTTCTTCATTTAGTAGGTCACATGGGATATATGCAAGAATATTTTCTTACAAGGACATGCAACTGATCAAAGCGTTCTTTTAATTCCTTTATAATTCGATCAATGGATTAAACAATTTCTCGTCGTACTTCATGTTCTAAGATAAGACCACGTCTTTAAATTTTCCCCACTCATATTTTTTTCCCTTCTAACTTGGCGTTCAGTCGATGTCTCCAACTCTTCACACATTCTTTTGGCTGCTATAACAGCTTTTTCCATTAGCACATCTCTTTGTTCCATGAAATGGGTTTGCAAAGAATTTAGTTTTATATGGCATTGGTAAACATTTTATTTGAAGGTATTTTTGAGCATCATTAATTTACAAAAAAGATGGGTTCCCATAAATTGTGACAATATAGAAAAGAAACAGATTGCATTGAATAGAGAAAATTTTCAGCAAGTGATCTCGTTTTACTATTTTCTTCTTCAGATGTCAATTTTGGCAAAGCGCTTAAAATGTAAAAAAAAATAATAATGATTTTTACTATAGTTACTGCTTCTGCTCAAGCGCTCCAGCGAGTTTCAACGCTGCGTTTGACACCTTGACCTGTGACATAAAGTAAAACTTCCCATCGATGAGTGGAAGAATTGAAAAAAATGAAAACAACTTTTCGATAGTTCCAAAATGATGTAAATGAATGATGTGTGCATGCTACAAACTCTGTATTTAGATTGACGGAAGAATTATTGTAAGCCCTTTCCTCTGCAACTTTTTTGTATCTAAACATTTTCTAATTTCTTTAAAATCATATTTGTGATTTCCTCAGCAGTTTTTCCTTTATTTTCTACAAAGTAAATATACGATTCTACAACTTTAACTTCGCTAATATCAATAACTACGTATCTTTTAATTTGACTAGTTTAAACTTTACGGGAAATATCTGGAGTGCTGTAAAATATCATACAAAAGTTTTTAGCTTGCTTTATTTGGTCCATAGTTGTTTTTCTCTCTGCGCCCCTCAATAGGTCTATGAATTCGAATCATTTTCCACAAATAGGAGACACTATATTTATTACTCATCTTAATGTTTACTAATGTTCACGTAATACTGTGTCGAACTTGGCCAACAAGTCAACAAGCTCTAGAAAATTTCCTCTATTTTCAACTGAATTGATGTCTTCCTCATGAATACTTTCACGATGACCTCTCAACGCCAAATTTTTTGTTGTTGCTAAGAATCTAATTATAATAAGTATTGTGAATTTTTGCTTTCATTTTTTTCTTTATCAATATTCTGTTGTTGTACTTTATCAAAAGTTGCACCTTGTCCAATTCTTATTTCTAATTCCTTCCATTGGGAAAATGATCGAATGTGCAGTAGACCCAACTCGTGATGACTTATTTTGAGATTTACACTTTTTTAAAAAACCATTTTTCCGTCTTAAAATTTGATTGCAGTTTACAGCAAAATTATTTTTTTTTCAATGGTGAATACACCAT
Organism: Ampullaceana balthica; assembly: GCA_944989445.1. NCBI lineage: Eukaryota > Metazoa > Mollusca > Gastropoda > Lymnaeidae > Ampullaceana > Ampullaceana balthica. The sequence goes on along the minus strand of CALYLW010001035.1, from coordinate 109,557 downwards.
CCACGATCTTAACAAATTTTCACGATTTTGCAAAACTTGGAGAAAAAAACAACAATCGCGATTAATCTTTTTTGTAAAAAATCGCAATAATTTTCAGTAAAATAGCCTAATTCAAACTATCTAAACATTAATTTAATAGGATTGGCGTAACAGTTTTTGTGAATAAAAGTATTTTAATGAAACACACAAATTTTGTTTGTGCTACTTTAATGAAAAAAATATAATTAATTTTTAATAAATTACCTTAGAATAATTTTCTGTAAACTTATAAAGTAATATAAATTGCTACTTGCAAGTTAAACACAGTATTTGAACCACAATGCCATGTAGGTACTTGTTCGATTATAATTCTGTGCATGTCGAAAATCCACGCAATAACTGTCGCGGCGATATTAATAGTATATTCGGTCCAACGGTGAAGGTTTTTTGTGTCGTTTTCTTATAAAAATAAAAAGCGTCATCTGTAATGTATACCGCTTAATTTTCAAAACAAATCAATACAATTTTTAAGTGAATATAAATTTCTTAACGGTTATGTGTTATTAATAACAAACAGTGTGTAATAAAAAATGTCTTGAGAATCCGTTAATTACGACTCGAAAGTACGAATATTTTATTTTAACCTGGGTTTTCCTCTTTATCTTATCTTATCTTATCTGTTTACAGACGCTCCTTCTATACAGAAGATTATTGCGTCCTACGCTTATCTATGGTTTGTGTTTAGTCCTGCATTTTTATTAGAGATTTAAATGTTGATAAAGTGTTGGTTTTCCTGGATTCTTCAGGCAACCCATTCCACGCCCGAATTCCGGACGGGAAGAAGGAAAACTTGTATGTGTTTGTTCTTGCATACGGAATAAGAAAGGTGTTTTTATCCTTATGTCTATCTGAGGGTTGTATTAAGTTATCTTTGTGTTGTATTTCTAAATTAGAATTAATTGCTTTATGTATGATTACTACTTTGCTCTTGGTTCTTCTATCCTCTAGTGTTTCAAGGTTTAATGATTTAACTAATGGTGTTATTCTTGTCAGTTTCGAATATTCTCCAGTAATGAATCTGGCAGCTCTTTTTTGAATTTGTTCTAGTTTATCAATGTTTTCTTTGGTGGATGGGTCCCATACAGAAGATGCATATTCTAGTACAGGTCTCACCAAAGTGAGGTAGCATTTTAGTTTTATATCTCTATTACATTTGTTAAAGTTCCTTTTTATAAAGCCTAAGGTTTTGTTTGATTTTTTAATAACTTCATTGACATGGGGATTCCATGATAGTTTCTCATTTATTAAGACTCCTAAGTATTTTGCATCTTTAGTTTGGGTCAGTTCTTTTCCATGAATGTAATATTTTGAATTTATTTGTTTCTTTTTCTTTGTTACTCTTAACAGTTGACACTTTTCTGGGTGGAAAGACATACTCCAGTTAGTTTCCCATTTTATCAATTCATCTAAGTCTTTTTGTAAAATTTTGCTATCTTGTTCTGATTTAATTGTTCTATAGATTATACAATCATCAGCAAATAACCTAACTTTTGTACCTGTTGAGATGTTGTTGGGTAAATCATTTATATAAATTAAAAAGAGTAAGGGACCTAGCACAGTTCCTTGTGGAACTCCTGAGTTAACCTTTATTGGTGCAGATTTAGATCCATTAATTATTACAGTTTGCTCCCTGCCCAAAAGGAAGTCTTGGATCCAGTGATGTAAGGAACCTGAGATTCCAAAGTAGTTAAGTTTTTTAAGTAAACTAAGGTGGTGAACTTTGTCAAATGCTTTTGAGAAGTCTAGTAATATTGTATCTATTTGATCATTTTTGTCTAAGCCTTTTGATAGTTCATCTTTCAAAGGAAAAAGGGTGGTTGTCCGAAAGGGCTGTACTTTTCAAATGCCCCCAAATGCCGCCCCCAAAATGTGTGCCGCCCGGGGTGGACCGCCCCCACCGCCCCCCCTAGCTACGCCACTGGGAGGGGGTGTAAGAAATTGTGACAGTTTGTGACAAGGGGAGGGGGGTCCGGCCATGTGTGACGTCACGGTGTTTTATATTAAATTTTATTTATTTTGTTAATAAAAACCAAATATTTTTTTCGAAAGTGTGACGTACTTTAGGGGGAGGGGGTGGGGGTTCCAAGATTTGTGACAGGGGGAGGAGGGGAGTTAAAAATGGTCAAAAATAGCGTGACGCACTTTATTGATGGCCCCAAAGCTTAAAGTAACTCTTACTCTTACAGTCACAGAGAAAATGTGACTTAGTCTCACAGTCACAAAGAAAATGTGACTTAGTCTCACAGTCACAGAGATAATGTGACTTAGTCTTACAGTCACAGAGAAAATGTGACTTAGTCTCATAGTCACAGAGAAAATGTGACTTAGTCTCACAGTCACAGAGAAAATGTGACTTAGTCTCACAGTCACAGAGAAAGAATGACTTAGTCTCACAGTCACAGAGAAAATGTGACTTAGTCTCACAGTCACAGAGAAAGAATGACTTAGTCTTACAGTCACAGAGAAAATGTGACTTAGTCTAACAGTAACAGAGAAAATGTGACTTAGTGTTACAGTAACAGAGAAAATGTGACTTAGTCTCACAGTCACAGAGAAAGCGTGACTTAGTCTTACAGTCACAGAGAAAATGTGACTTATTCTTACAGTTACAGAGGAAGTGTGACTTATTTTTATTTACAGTCACAGAGAAATCATGACTTAGTCTTAAAGTCACAGAGAAAATGTGACTAGTCTTACAGTCAAAAGAGTTAGAGACTTAGCTTTATGTAATTACCTTGACGACAAAATGGGCATCATATTGATTCTATCTAATGACTACTTCAGCCAAACCTGTAGTAATAACTCTGTAATTTTTAAATATAAATTTTGAAACTATTATTAATCTGAATAATTCACGTTTCATTCTTATAGAATAGGACTGCGATAAAGCTTTTACATAAAATACAAGGGACACAAACGAATTGTGTGAGCCAAACAATAAATTAAAGCTTTGTTAATGGACTAACATGCGCGGGCTGGACTAAGATAACAAAAATGACTTACGTTTAGTCTAGTACCTTTAATTAGTTCGTCAATTACAACCTTTTTTGGATCCATTTTTAAATCCCTTATATTAACTTCGCGGCCGTCTCATCATCTCTCTCATCATCTCATGGGCTGGGCGGGCGGGCACCGCGGAAAAACAAAAGTCGAAAATGACCCACTTCCCGTGATCGGATCGAGCTGAAATTTGGCACACGGACCCGTCTAACCTAACAATGCATCGTATCAAAATTTCAGACCGATCGAACGTAACGTAATTAAATTAATGCATTTTTAGTTTATCTATATAAACTATATGTAGAGGTCGCTATCGTTTACATTTTACGGGTCACTTGACTTCAGGCCAGCCACCGATGTGAACACATCTCGTGCTTAAACCAGGTAAACAGGCGTGCTTTTGTTTACATTTGGCGTGTCACGGTGAGCTCGGCCCAGCGAGCGGGGGCAAGACCTTTCCCCTCTCCCACCCCCACCCCCCTTTTTGGGTTAAAAGCAAAGGGGATTAAAGACAGATTCAGTCTGTAGATATTTGTAAATACTTTAAGTTCTGTCTCATATATAAGGGATTTATAGTCAAAAACTTTGTTTTTACGGGATTTGTTTTATTTATGTATTGGGATATGTTAACGAATTTTTAATTTTTTTTTAAATAACGCAAATAATTAACTTTTTAAAAATTAATGTTTCAAGACTGTATGTGAAGAATAGAAATGCATTTTTGTCAAGCCCCCTGAAATCCTATCTCTCAATAAAATCTTTCTCCTTCAAAGATATAAAGAAGATGGTCCGAAATAGGGAAGGAATGAAGATCTGTATCCAAGCTGTTCGGAATGAAAGAGGAAATTTCATTATCGAGATACCCAAGAAGAATTGGAGAAAGTTGATAAAACTGTGATTGAGGTAGGGGGCTGGGGTTATTTAGGTTTAGAAATTGTGTGGGTGGAGACTTTAAATTCTCAGCATTTTTGAACCAAGATTGAATGTGAGGACTATTTAGAGCGGTAACACTAACATTATGTTGGTATTCGTACTAATTGTAAATCAAACAAATTGTTTGGTAATGATTGATGGAGATACGATGTTACTTGAAATGTTTTTGAAGCACTTATTTTGTAAAGCATATTTAATGATTTGTTTATTAATCTATGATGTGAGTGTAAAAGTCAAGCTACAATACCTTATATGTAGTGTATGCTACTCTGTTATTAACAAAAATAAAAAGGTTGCTTTAGACCATTTCAATTCTCAACATTACTATTTCTATTTAATACTAATAACATTTTTAAAATTATTTTTTAAATTATTTTTTTTAATTACCCATGAAAAATTTAACAAATGTGTATTTTTTATTTGATTATTTGAAATTGTTTTAGCAAAAGCACCATGCCAGCTGTTCTGTCAATTTTTAATGTACTTGTTTATAAGAGCGGGAAAATATTAATGTACTAATGTTTTATCCGTCAAAAATGACGGAAGTTTTCAAAATAAATATATTTCAGCTGAAATAAATTAATTAAATAATCAGAAAATGTAGAGTAAAAGATAGAAAACTAAAATCTCATGTCCATATCGAACAATTTTATGAGGACGTTCGAAAACAGTAATTTTTGGTGCAGTAATTTTTTTTTGAAGGCTTTTTTTTTACAGCGGTGCGCTCCTTTCTAAAACTACTAGCATTACGAAAGGACATACATAGCAAATTATAATGTATATATTGACATTCTTGTATACATTTTTTAAAATGAGAATTTTCTTAAAATTTGTGAAGCTATAAAAGCGGCTTCCAAACTTTTTAAAATTTCACGCGTGGGGATCCTTTAAAAAAACTAGCTCCCCTCATCCAAAATACAAAAAATGGCTTCAACTAAACAGATTCCTACCTATAACTTAAAACTCCTTCCCGATGCTACTCTCACTGGCCCGTTCCACGGGTACACAATATCCAAATCGCCCTTTCCCCTACATCTCCCATGTTCACTCAACCTTGTACCTTTTCTCTGTGGGTCGGGACAGACGAGTGCATCACTGTGTCACTCGGGGGCACAACTGCTACATTATATTTATAGAACATTTGGGTGTACATTTTAAACAATATACGTCCTATTTCTCATTGAACATTATTCAAATAACTTAAATTTAAAAAAAATTATGTTAAAATCTTTTAAGACCATTAATGTTTAGGTTCTTTTTCTATAAACAGTAAGGAACAGTAAAAGTTTACTTCAGTTTCCGTAGGTTGTTGGTTGCATTGAGTTGAGCTTGGGCAACGCGGGGGGGGTGTGGGGGGTGGTATTAATTACCAGATGATTTCATGCTCTTCGCTGCGACCTTTTATCGAACAGAAACAAAACATATCTCAGCAAGATCACTATATAATCTTGATTTAAAATTATTACTGGATGGAGAACTAAAAGAATTGGGCATTGGTTGGGATTTTGATTCAAAACCACAACATACCCTACGTTTGGGTCATATAAATTCTTTGGAACGTGAAATAAAATTAATGGAAAGTATTAGGGAAGACATAAAAATAAAAATGTGACCTAAACACTAAAAGTATGTATGAGTATGAGTAAAGGCATTCATTTTAAAAGACACAAACTTCTTTCACTCGGATGATAATAATTTAATTTTAAAAATTGTCGAGAGTGTTAAGGGAGACAACTCATAAAAATTTAATAATTAAATCGCGGCTGCTTTCACGAATTCATTGTCATAAAAACCAAAATTGCCATAATTTTATTTAATTCATTTTTAGATAATATCAAGTGAGAATTTGTTGATGGTGTATAATAGTTTCATTTTGCACAGTCACCACCGAGCAACTTAAGCTCATATACCCCATCCTATTTTATCTGATATTTCAGGATTTAAAATAATCAAACCATCATTTATGAAGTTTCCACATGTTATCTAGATAGGATCTTGTTGCAGTTTGAACACCCACATGTCACAAATAAACAAATGGACCATCTTGTCAAGAACATTATTTCCTTCCAATGTTCCCTATAAAGTTCGTTGGTCCGTGTGTAAATTAAGTAATGTGTGTGCTAAGTTGTACATCATCCTTTGTGTGTGAGTGCGTGCGTCCATGTGCGTGTGTGTGTGTGCAATATTTTACAAAAATTTCTGTGCGGTAATTCTTAACTGCTGCGCGGCGTCTATCAGATATCTGCGTGACCGTGCAACTTAAAGAGAAGATTGGTCATAAATGCTAAGAATTTAAAGTCCCCACCCTCATTTCCTCCAAACCTAAATAACTCCAGCCCCTCCCCAAACCAGAGTTTCATCAACTTTCTCCGATTCTTCTTGGGTATCTCGATAACGAAGTTTCCTCTTTCATTCCTATCATCTTAACTAACTGCATTCCCTCCTTTTTTTTGGGACCACCTCCTTTATATCTTTTAGGAGAAAGATTTTATTGAGAGAAAGGTCTTCGTGGGGCTTGAAGAAATTTCTTTTACTATTCTCTGGAAACAGCCGTGAAACCCGAAATAAGAACACGTAAGCAACGATAATTATTTGTGTTATTATTAATTTTAATTTCGTTAACAGGTGCATAAAACATGAAGCCAAAAGTATGTCTTCGAGGACATAATAAAAGGTATTAGAGAAAACAACAACTTTGATTCGTCTTGTGCACAGGCCCGGATTTAAGAGACCCAGGGTCCCTAGACACTTTTTACTTTTGCCCCCCCCCCAAACCACCTCGAAGCAATTTTGGAAATTTAGCAAATTAAATGCTGTAGTACATAACACATAATTTTTTTTCGTTAGTGACTTTAATAAACATCAAAATAATATTGGTCTTCAGAGACATATCTCACAATGAAAGAAAAATTATCTACATGAGAAATGTCCGGAGTAAAGTCCACAGAAATAGAGAAATGTTTTGCTTTTTTTGTTATCTCAGTCACGATTGTATTGTAATTACTACCTTTTCTGCCATGTTTTTTTTACTGGTCACACCCACCCTAAGCCTTCTCCACAATATCGCAACAGCAGCTCAGAACGCGGCTTACAATGACAAACCAACACAAACGAACCCCATGCACTTGACTACTAGGCAGTGTATTCAAAATGTATTAAAATATTTATTATACTATTATTTTTTATAAAGATTTTGGATAATGAAGCCAGGTTTTTTTGGGCTTATGTAAAGATTGCACCACCGGGGCCCCTTGGCTGGCTGTGGCCCTAGGCCCGGGCCTTGTGGGTCTAGGCGGAAATCCGGCCCTGCTTGTGCAGTTGGATGAACATCCTATCTTGAATGTTCTGTAAGAGAATGAGAACAATTTTTTAAATTTGAACATGCCGTATATACTCGTTCTAAAGCCGACTTTTTTTTTGTTGACAAAATGTATCGGAAAAGGTTGGTCGGCTTACGAGCGGGTCATATGTGATTGATGCAACATTTCTGATGTTATTTACTGACTTTTATTAAAATGCAATATAAAAATATTTTCTTTTCGCTGAAATACAATTAAAAGCCCTCTAGCGAATGGTATAAAAAAATGACATCCATCTTCCCTGTTATTCAATTCTCTTTGTTCTTCAACCTAAACAAAAGAAAACAATCATAATGACCAATTTAGCTTGTAGTTTAAAAAAAAATGTTTACCATTTTGTTTACGCTGTCATATTATTATTATTTTGGGGGGGGGGCGGGCGGGGGGGGGGCTTACGAGCGGGTTACACACTTTTACACGCTTTTATTTACGTCACACTGTTTGAATGTTGTATGTTGTATCCATAAAATCTTGTAACGTAAAATTAAACCACTTCTGATGGTTCTAGGGATCTCAAAATTTTTGCCACAGATAGATCTTGGGTGAGAATGCATATACACATTTCAGATCGATCGAATGTACCGTAATTAAATTAATGCATTTTTAGTTTATCTCTATATAGCACTTGTATCCGTCTGCTTTATTTACATCCACGTGCAACCGGAGTTCACCCCAGCCAAAGATGACCACATTCACCGTATTTTAACAGCTCAGTAATACGAAACTAAATTTAAATTGACTTGATAATACAAGAGGAACAACATGATTTTTGATTATTCAAACATTCCCTTTATCTATTATAATTTATAACCCTTCTCACACCCACATTTTTAAAATAAAATACTTTAAAAGTGCACTAAAAAGAAGAAAATAAAAATATATTTAAACAAAAAGATTTTTTAAAACACGCTTTTATTTACATATAGAAAGTGCACTAAAAAGAAGAAAAATACAATTTTTATATGATGTCAGGTGAAATCCGTGAACCTATCCACTGCACATAAAAGTAGTGCCGTTTTATGTGCAATGTCCTCTGTGCAGTAAGTTGTTGAAAATCTTAAATATATACTGTACTGCTCTATATATAATATACGGTATACGTGTGCAAAATAAATAAAAATAAAGTCAATCAACCGATGAATGGCACCTAAACTCTTAGTCTTAACTGACACAAAAATTAAACCAAGTCCACCATAATTTGATAGTAAGATTACATTTTATTTAAATATAACAGTTTAAAGAAATTAACATGTACTCTTTCGTACAATCATTGAGACGTTTAAATTTGACCGTGGCTTGTGACCTTTAACCTGCTTTCTTGAACTTTTGTTAAATGGGAGGTATGATTTCAAGATGGCTGCGCCCTATAATGAAAACAATCTTAATAAGTCGATATTTGATGAACTTTCCGAAATAGAAGAAAAAAAAATATCATCTGATGATTGGCCGGAACCAAGAAAAGAAACGATATTGGATATTAAAGAACCAAGAGAAAATCTACCGTCCAGATATAAAAAAGAGAGTAAGTACAAGGTTTTGGCTTTGGACCCCGAAATAATCCCCCGTCCCCTGTATTGTAGTAAAATTAGTAGTCTATAACTTTAACAAGTCACAAGGTCTATACACTACATAACTTCTTTTTACTTATACTTAATTATAATTAGACTTCATGGTACCGACTTTATTTTATTATTTGTCATAATTATGTGTGCATTAGTGTCGTAAACAGTAAAAGTAAAAGAACAACTTCTGACTTTTAGTTATAGTATAGTATAAGTATAAGTTATAAATTTAAATCACCTTACCTTAGTTTAGGTGTCCTTAGACTTTGATTCAAAATTCAAAACATTAAAACTGATTTTGTTTGTTTTGTGTAATTGGCTAACTCTATTTTATTGATTATTGTTATTGTTATAATAATATTATATTCTTGATTCATCACGGGACTTATTTAATTGTCATGTATTATATTATATATATAATGTACCACTCACAGAGCAACTCAATTGCTCACAGTGAGTCACAGTACTCACAGAACAGCGGGTCAACTCAAATCACATGCCATGTAAGGATGCAGGTCAACCAGGCAACAAAACAAGCGGGGGGCGCGGTGGTCGAATGGCAGCGCACTGGACTGTCGTACCGATGGTCACGGGTTCGAATCCGTGTGAAGGCAAGGGCTTGTTCCCGGGGCCTAGGGCGTCCCTGAGTCACCCCGCTCCGAATGGGTACCTAATACTACATGTAGTTAGGCGGCTGGGTAATGCGTGGAACCCACAAAGCCGTGGCCTGTGAACGCTGCATCACTTGCCAACAGATCATCTGTCGTGGTCTGTGGACGCAACTATCTTCTGCATAGAAGGAGCGTCTGTATAGATAAGACAATCATAATCACATAATCAAGCTTATATATAATCCTTTTAAACGTTAGACATAAGTAACAAGTATAAACTAAACAAAAAATGTTTTAATACAATTTTAATAAATGGGAAGCATTATCATTATCTATATATTTTATATAATTCACCAGAAATTAGGACAAGCGCAAGATGCGAGAAAATAAGCATGACAAATGACCCTCCCTAGGATCGAACAATCACAGGTTATGTTTGGCAAGTGAGGGTGGTGCAGGGTTGGGGGGGGGGAAGGTAACAACAACCCACAGTGCGCATGTCTCGAGACCAACAATGCTTGTATGTCTTCAGTCCCCCCAACATTCACTCGCGTTGTTCTTATATCTTCTTGCTGATGTTTGTGTCCGTTCTTTCCCCCCTTTCTTTGCATTATCTATGAGCAAGTATGCTACGCCGCAGGTCATATCTAGTGATTATAATTATTCACAATCAGTGTCAGCTGGGAATAACGTCAAGCATTATTCACAATCACAGTCTGCTGGAAATAATTTTGAACCTTATGTTAATTGAAGTCGGCTGATACTTGCTAATAATATAATTTTTATAAATTATGCTCATATGAATATACTTTTAAAGGGGATTTCATGGGAGTTGATATGTTTAAATTTGAATCTTCAAGAAAACTAATAAAATGTTTGTTTCACTTTGTAGCAATAATTTGAATTAAATTGGCAAAATGAAAATAAAAATTATTAGCCACGAGCGAACTTGCAGGATGTATTTTAATATATTTGTTTAAAATTTACCATAGTTTCTTATGCAAGGTCAAATAATTTTTTTTAAAATGCACTTAGACTTAGAGTTTAAGTTCTTAAAATGTTAATTTTGATAAATCAAATAGTTCTTAATAGGGCTGCGTAAATTAACAATTAATTAATCAATTAATCATTAAAAATTTTAATTGATTAAAATCTATTAAATTCGATTAAAATTTAAGAAAATATTTAGAATATTTTGTTTCCAATTTATTAATAATTTATATTTTTTGTTACTTACATCCTTTTCCCTTGTATTATTATTATTTATTTAGACATGCATACGTAAACAAAAAAGGTTTTTCTTCCTTATTTCTTGCATAGCAGAGAGAATTTGCTGTGTTACATCACATAGTTTGAGAGCCATGGAATTATTGCGACTTAACCAATTTCGCGAAATAATGAATCACAACTTAAAGGGATCTATGTATGCGTTATAAAAATATAATCAAAATTAATCTATTAATTTTTTCCTGATTAATCAAACAAAAATTTATTAATCAGTACCAGCCCTAGTTCTTATCATTATTCCAGGGTCTAGGCTTTTCAAAATTTATAGAGTGTACAACTTTGTGTTATTTAGTCTTGGAAATGTTTGTGCTTGAAAACATTTGTATTATCTGTTAAACATAATATTTTTTTATTATATGCGTGTTTTGATTTATAATTTATAGGTTCAATTCTAATAGCAATTTTTTTTTAAAACTCACCCTGCTCCCTCATCCCCAAACAATGTGCTTTCTTTATTCAAATAAGGGGGTAGATAAGATCCAGGTAAATGAAAGCTTGACCAACTGTTTTATAAAAATTACCCACTTTTCATTAATTATTTATCACTTTTATAATTAATTTATGTAATTTATATGCACTATATTAACATGTTTTTGAGAAGGTGAAAGGCAAGGAAAAGTGTGTATAAGATGGGGGGGAGTAAGCTTACGCTACTTATACAGCGGACCCTCTTATAACGAGTTTAATTCATTCAAGAGTCTTACTCGTTAAGCGAAACACTCATTAAAGGAAATAATTTTTCCCATACAAATCAATGTAAAATACGATAGGCCTAATGTGTTCCATGCCGAAAAAATACTCATTTTTCAAAATATTTTCTTAATATTATTCAAATAAAATTACTTATGAATTGTTAAAGAGTGTAACAACTTGGAATTCAATTTAGATTTGAAACAAAAAACGTAAATAAAAAATATGAATAAATGACAAATAATTAATCCTATTTAACGGGAAAACTGTCTAAAGACATTTGTTTTTGCAGACACTCCAAAATTTGATGAAAAGGTGTCGTAAACATTTCGTAGATAATCTTGACACTCCCTTTGAAGCATCCTTCTCCTTAATTTTGTTTTTGTTCTTGAGAATAGTGCAGATCCTTGATGTTGGCCGATTGTAAGTGTGCGCTAGATTAGCCACGCTCACACCTTGTTCTCGCTTTTAAATGATTTTACGTTTCATTTCAACAGTTTTTTTCTCTCACTCTTATGATTGTCTTCTAGTGGGTTTTTTTTAAAAGACATTTTAGCACAGGTAATTACACTTTGCACATAAAAATATTACGAATACTGTCTGAATTCAAAATTTGTAAAAACGGATGATCACACACGAAAACAATACGCTAACAGACAGAGTGCTAAACACAGAATAATACATCGGGTCGGAAGTGCCGGCTCACAAATGAATTTCCAGGAAAAGGGGTCTTTCCCTATCTGCGTCACTTATGGGAGTTTTTTGCTCGTTAAGGGAGCAAATTTTTCAAAAAATCTTTTTGCTAGTTATGCGAATTACTCCTTATGAGAGGTGCTCCTTATGAGAGGTTCCACTGAGACGACTCGCTTGCAAAACAGTTCGCATTGTCATAATTGAGTATCCACAAATTGAGAATGACAGAAAACAAATATATGTCAATATCTGTTAAATATCATGTTTTTTTTCCTCCAAAATATATAAATATAATTCACAGAACAAGCACAAGACGAGTGCAAATAAGCATGACGAATTACCCTAGCTAGGGTCGGCCAATCACAGATTATAGTTAGGTGTGGTGCAGGGTGGCGGGCCAGGTAGCTAACCGTAGTGTGCATGTCTCGAGAGTACCCTGAAACCAACAATGCGTCAGTGGTTTCCACCCCGACGTTCACTGGTGTTGTCTCATTTTTTTCGTGCTGTAGTTCTTTCCCCTCTTTCTTTGCACTATCTATGAGCTTGTCTGAGGCGTATGCTACGCCGCTGGTCGTACCTAGCTATTGATAAAACCCCAAAATTGCAACAGTAAAAACCGAATTTGTGTATGCATATAATTTCTAAATAAACTTGGGAATGTTCTTGGGTAAGCTTATCTTTATTCTTTAACAAATTAACTCTAGACTGTAATATTTAACAATACAACTTGAAATTTTAATTTCATTCACAGCCTCTTTTAAACAGTGACTGATTTCACATTTTATTGTAAACTCTAGTCTGATTATTTAATTTTATGTGCTAAATGTAAATTTAAAACGTTATGAACATACGCAACTCATCAATTTTTGTTGGTGTGTGTTCCATTACATTTTTGTGAAAATAGGTGACATGGGGGTGGGGGGGAAGGGTTTCATTAAAGGCACCAAGGAATTTACAATGAAACAGATCTTTTAAACATTATTCTTTTATATATGAGACACAAATTTTAACTATGACCATAAAGTGGTGAATTAATATCCAGCTTGATAATCTCCAAATGAAATGATAATAGTGATATATTTCTGATTAAATAGCTTCCTTATAAATAAATATGCACATTAAAACAGAGGTGACATGAGCACCTGAACTCTACTTTTAATTTGACAAAACCCAAAATATTAGACTCTAACAAGCAGTGTCATATTTTTATATTCAAGTCTGTTCTTGTATCGTTTAAAATTGTATTTATAATAATTTACGAGGTAACTGGTAAGGCGAGATGAGATGATTGTATATAAATTTAAGAATCACACACATTAAAAAAAAATCTGCTTATCCTTACCTACTTGAAATGTAGAACTATAGAACAGGTCAAATTTGTTATTAAAATTTTATAATAGAACATGGACGACAGCCATTTTATTTTTTAAAATCACTAATTGACAGAAAATTAATACTGTCAGGTGACCAGCGGATTGAATAATGATGCAAATTAATCCCAGTCGACTGTGATTAATCACTTCAATAAAAGAAAACATTGGCTTACCCATTTTTGCGGTCTCATATGCCAACTGTTGGCATCATCTTGGATACAAGTTCATTTATGTTTGGAATAATGATATGTCTCATTTAGATTCTAATAATGGACTGCCAGTCTTTATCAGCAAGACAATTCCTTCTTGTCTTCATCTCACTTATATGCGGGTTACGGAATATACAAAGTTTCAAGCTTCATAAGATGAAGCTGGGAAATCTCTTCAGGAAAAAAAGAAGTGAACTTTCCCTTTTCACTGTGGCTCTATTAAATCCATCTTATAATTAACAGCTGCACATGGATCTAATATATTCCTCATGTCTGGAGCTGCTGGTTCATGTCATTTAGATGAGTGGTAAAGTCAGACAGAAATGCATACTCAAATTTCCAGTTTCTATCTCAAAAAAATGTGAAGACTTTTCCTTTGCTTGCCATGGATTGACACATTTCCTTGAGCTGCTGATTTACCTAAAATTCTGGGCAAAAAGCTTCCAAACAAATAGACTTTCCTAGGACACAGGTCATTTTCTGCTTCAATCATATACTCTTTGATTAATTTTTTTCTGAGCTGGAGAAAAAGTTTCGCAATAAAATGAGGCTCCTGTGGCATTTTAAAGTCATGTTTGGTACTTTATTGGCTCTATTCACGGTTGTAGTTCACTTACCAACACAGTCAAACAAAGAAAGCCTTATTACTTTTCCTTTAAAATAGACAACAGGTAACAAGAAGTAAATAGTTCTGGGGATTCAAATATGTGTCGAGAAACAGCTGGACGCATCTAGAGGGTGGTAACAATTTTTTTTGTTTTATATGTTGTCACATAAGCTACTTTCAGCCGGGGAAGGACTTGGGGCGGTGCGAAGTAAGCAAATTCTATTATAAATTAAAAAATGTAAATAAAATAATTGAAAATAGTAAATTTTAGTCACAAATCATCCAGGATTTCTCCACATTTGTGATGATCTTCTAGTATTCTATATTAAATATTAAAGTTGTATAAAAAAACCTTTTGTGCCTTATGTTCTATCAAGTACATTTTTTCCTCCTCCCTTTTAACCTCCATTTCCTTATACCCTTGCTAAATAGCTATTGTAATCATTGGAGTATCTTCTTCAGTACCTCAGAAACATCATGAATCCACTCAACATACATAGGAGTAAGAATGATAATTACCTGATAAATACACTGACCATGCGCACTTGAAATAAGGAATAAGAAAAATATATATTTTACCATTTGCACTACCTTGTCCTTACTTTATCTTTCTTCAGGGCTAGTAGTTTTTAAAAATGTGCCAATCTTGATCAGGTTTATTTTCGTATAATTTGGAGGGTACGCAATTCTGTGCCACAGTTTTTAAAGCACGGTAGTTGACTGCGTATTTGTTAATCTGAGATCTTCTCTCCAAGTCTGATAACAATTGTACTATAACAGAAGAGATTTGAACAATGATGTGTCAAAAGACAATGAATTATAACTAGGTTTACACCACTGTTTCTCATGACTTATTTCTTGACCTTAGCAAAATTGTTTGAAAAAAATGAGCATTATAGAAACATTTATTTTTTAAAATAAATTATAATTCAATAAATAATTTTAAATGAAAATTTCATATTTTTATCCAAAATAAAAAAGGTAACAGGTATTGCAAGTTATGTAAAATATAAATTTTTATCAAACCCACAAAGGGCTTGTATTAGGAAAGCACAATAGGTATTTTGTATGATTTGTGTCCCTTGAATAATTCTTCATTTTAAAATTATGATTTCTCGCAAAACAATGGCCACTTATTCTATTTTGTAAGCTGCATTATAGTGCAATTTTGTTTAAATAAATTGTTTACTTTAAGTACTAGCTATACATTGCTCCTCTTACTCTATTGAGTTACAATTTAGTTGGTTTGACTGTTCTGCATTTTTATTATTTAAAGAGGGTAACTTATTTAGTCTTTCTACAATTTAGACATGTCTGTATATCTATTAAGTCTACGATATTATTTCCTATCCATCTATTTAATCATAAATTTAGTATCAATAGAAAGGCTGAGTGTTTTTTTAATAACATTTTTCGGAAATTAACAAAATATTATTGTGTGTTAATATGACCTACCAATGATATGACATAACACAAACCCAGTCAAGTAGGACAAAAAATATTTTTGTTAATATTAATCACATCAAGACTGTGTCCTTTATACATTTGTTGATGAGTGAGTTACAGCAGTAACTAGATGACCCCGAGTCCATGAATCTATTAAGTTACCAGTGCATTACAGTATATCATGATAGCCGTGATTCACCCTCAGATTGTAGGTAGCTAATATGTTTAAAATATTAGATTCTCCGCTCGTAATTATAACTTAAATAAAACAAATTATCATCACGTTCAAACAGTTTGAAGCATTATTAAGAAGAAAAAAAATGAGCAGAAGCTTGGACATTCAAAGCGTTGCGTGGGCGGGGCAGTGAGGTGGTTGGCGGGGCAGCGAGGTGGTTGGCGGGGCAGGGAGGTGGTTGGTGGGGCAGCGAGGTGGTTGGCGGGGCAGCGAGGTGGTTGTCCAGGGTACACAAATGCTAAGGACCACAAAGCTGCAAACGATCAAGAAAATTGTAAAAGCCCGACGCCAGTCATGATAACCTATTCTGACTTTTCACAAGAATTCAGAAACGAAGCTTCTGTTTCTAAGGCTATTCTAACTTTGGTTAATGTTTACTAGTTTAAATGTAATTTTAAAAATACACGTGGTTTTTTTTTCAAGGGAGCCCCACCAAAAAATAAATAAATTTTTCTCGTCACACGACACATTTCTTTTAAACCAGTGGTTCCCAAACTTTTTTTGGCCTAACGCCCACTTTCTAGGAAAAATATTACTCAGCGCACCCCCCCCCGATTTGTTTTCCATATTCTAACACGGGGATGAGCAAACTGCGGGCAGCATGTGGCCAGTCAAAGTATGTAATGCGGACCGTAGGCATATTCATGTGGCGAGATTATTTCATTTCAATTTTCTTTGCTTAGAATTTCTGATATATTTTAAAATTTTATTTCGAGTATTTGATTCGAATCTAGTGATATATAATCGGTTTTATGACTTCAGAATCATTAGTCATTAATTGTTAACATACCTATTATTCGAAACTACATTTCAGCTCATTCAATTAGCTTTTGTTTACGATTTACATTTTGAACAGTTTTGAAAAATTCTTATTTAAAAGCAAATAGACTTTTATTTAACAATGAGTGCTGCCAAAGAAAGAAAGGTTGAGGACGAATCTCGGTTTTTTAAATGACGAATTAACTGTTTAGTTCTGCTTCACGAACTTTGGGAGAAAAGCAGCCTGCTTGCTGTGCCGTGAGTTTATGAATGTGAGCGTCTTTAAGGGGTACAACTTTAAAAGATACCACCAAACAAAACATTTGTATTTCTGGAACAATTTAACGAACGAAGAGAGTAAAAGGAAATGCAAGAAGTTGGTTAATAATTTAAAGAAGCAGCAAAATGTTTTCACCAAACAGTCTTGAATACAAGATGCTGCAACCGAAGCCAGTTTGGAGATGCCCCATAATATCGTAAAACGAAACAAGGCTTTTTCTGACAGTGAGCTCATCAAGAAATGCTTGACAGATGCAGGAAGCATTGTGTCATGAACAAAGTACAAAATTTGACACCGTTTCTTTATCAAGGGATCTTTAGTCAGGAGTTTTGAAAAAATAAGTGACAATTTGCTGCACCAACTTCGAGATGCAAGAAAATACTGTTTGTGGTACTCTCTTGCGTTGGATTAAAGTACCAATGTACAGGAACAACACAATTGTTGGTTTTTTTTTACATCCGTGAGCAAGCTTTTTCTTGTATGAAAATAAATAAGTCTAAATAACATATCGATTTTTACTGAGTGCAATTTGTATGCATTCATGCGAATCATAACCAGTAACCTGGTTCCACAATTCAAGAATAGTCGAAATCATCTAAATTAGAAGATGAACCTGGTATGCTGCTACCAATTTAGTGATCCTCAGCTCTATTTTCGTCAGCAGTGATCTTGAATAACCGCGATTGACTATTTATATATATATATATATATATATATATAATTATTTTTTTTTGGGGGGGGGGTTTGTGTTGTTTTTTTTTGTTAATAATTTAGTTACCGCACTGCATCTACTTTCCACTAAATATGATGATGGAAATGTAATTATGAAATTTCAAATTACAGCCCATATTTCCGGATCTCCTTTTCCAGTCAGAATTGTTGGTAAATTTCAATTCATCATTTGTAGCTACTTCCATCAGTTCTTCTTGTAACTGTGAAGATTATTCTGTGTTTGCACTTCAAAAAGGATCCAAAATCCAATCAGCTATGTTCATTTTCAAAATATCATCAAATCGTTGATTAAAATCTAAATGGCGAACATCCAGGGGTCACAATAGCAAAGTACATTATGTCTTCATCATTTTTTTTCTCCTGCTCCTGATAAACTTGGGAACTGGTTGAATTCCCCTCGTCCAAAATTTCCTTTGTACAGAAGAAGTTTTTCCTCAAATACAGAAATAACAGATTTTGTTCTTAGACAATTCAGTTCATCACCTTGAAGTGAAAGATTTGTTTAATTAAATTTTTAGTCAAGTCGGTCAAGTAAGCGTTGTCACTTTTGAATTGAATTAAATTGGATCGTAAAGCATCATTTTTATCTTTCAAGAACTTCAGCATCGAGTTAAACAGCGTATAAAACCTATCTAAACAGGCACTCATTGACAACCAACGAACTTCTGTATGAAGCAGCAAACAATAAAAATTCTTCATAGTTCTCAATACAAAGCTGTTTAAATAATCTGTAATTAAATGATTTACTTCTGGTTGTGTTGATTACTTTAAATACATATTGTAATGAATTATGTAGGTGTGCACTCAAATTTTGGCAACTAAATGTTGACGATGGATGATACAGTAATCTGTGAATGCATTTAGCGACTCCTTTTTTTTAAATATGCAAGAACACCCCTGTAGCGCCATATCATCGTTTTTGGAAATATTTATCGAATAAAAATTCTTGGCAAATTACATCTTTCTTTGTGAACCGCACTATGATAAAAGTAAAGCTTCATTTCCTGGCAAAGTTGACTCATCAAGTTGAATAGAAAAAAGAGATGTTTTTAAATAATCATACAATGAATCTTCAACACCTTGAGCCTTTTCATCAATTCTTATTTACACTGTATTATTGCTAAACTAATTTTTCTTGATAATATCAGATGCTTGCTTATGTATCACAGTCCATATTCACTTATAGCCGGTATAATTTGTTCTTCACCAATAGTATGAGGTTTACCCGATTTGGCAATCAATAACGAAATATTGTAAGAAGCTAGCAAGCCATTGCAATCTTGTGCGGTTGCTGTTGAAAAGAGTTTTGTCAATGTCAGTTGTTTGATAAATTTGTATTTTAGTGTTTGAAAATTAGATAAATTCTTATCTTTTTATCACGATTAATTTTAGTCAAATGTTTTTGCAGTCTGGAAGTGTGCTATTGCACATATCTAAGAAAAAACAAAACTAAATGCAAGTGAAGGACTATGCTGGGACTAAACCAAAGTCCAAAAAGTTATTATTTTTTTAAAGAAAAATTAAACTTATGAGCGAACAAATAAATCCTTTTTTTCTTCTAAATCTTCTCTTCCTTTTTTTATGCTTTCACCGCCCCCTTACAGTTATTCACCGCCCCCCCCCAATTGACCCGTGACCTTCACCGCCCCCCCCCTGAATCGCTTCAGCGCCCCCCACGAGGGGGCGGTAGCGCCCACTTTGGGAATTACGGTTTTAAACGAACGAATGTATATGCTGTAAATAAATTACTATTATTTTGTTATTTCGTTTAGAGACTCAACTTGGACACACAAAGATATGTAAAATATATGTATACAGTAATCCCTCACCACTTCGCTGTTCACTTTTCACGGTTTCGCGGTTTTTTTTAGAAATATCCCTATATTATATATATTGCGCCTAAGCACGTCTGTCACCGCTATGTCCGGTAACTCTTGATTTTTTTATTTTTTTTAAATTGAAAATATAGAAGTAAAGTCATACTCATTTTGGTTTCGAGATTAACAGAGCGTGTTGTGTTACTCGCAGTAAAATATATGACATGACCTCATTGTTTGAGTTTTTTGTGAAAAGGAAACGATGTTGCACTGGGTTAAGATTGAGGTTAATTTTCGGCACTATTATTTTTATGTATAGAGGGGCACCTTTGTGAACTTTTAAAGGTTACATTTCATTAGTAGTGGCAGTCATTAATATCAATAGCATTACTCAACCTAGGTAATATATATGAAAGAATTGATATTTTTTATTATGCCGCCACCGTAGCATAGCACGGGTATTGCGCTTGTAGTAGCATAACAAGAAGAGGTGCCCCAGGAACTGGCAACGCCGTCTTAAGAGACTTGAAATACAGTCATCGTCCGTGCAGTAAAAGTCATCATCATCATTATCATCATTTGTTACTGCACAGTCATATATAACTACATGTACTTCGCTTTACTGTAACTGTAATCATATCTATACCGATTTCGTATTGCTTAACAGTTGGTGTCCCTACTTCGTGGATTTTCACCTATCACTGCGGTCTCCGGTCCGCATTAACTGCGATAAACGAGGTTTCACTGTATACATGTTTAAATAATTTAATCAATCCATCACACATGTTATGATAACTCAGAGTAAATGCCGCGGCTTAGGTCGCGTAATTAAATTCCTTCTTCGGCGCGTTGTTGTGTAACAGTGCAATGCAGATGAGCTGAAGACAGCTTTTGATGGGCATTATTCATTATAGGTGTACTTAAAGGTGTAGGTTGCATGACTTCTAATAATTTCGTTGTCACATTAAGATTTTTCAAAACTCTTCTGTTTCAACAGTCAGCTGTGATCAACAAGCCTTGAAATTCTGAGAATCCCTGCAATATTTTCAAGAGAAATTTCACTGTAGATAATAATAATGTCATTGAGAAATTCGCATACTTTAAAGCATTTTCAAATAAATTTTAATACCAGTACTTGAAACATTTTATGCATTGCAATTTAAAAAAAAACCTCCGTAATATCTTATCTGTTTACAGACGCTCCTTCTATACAGAAGATTATTGCGTCCTACGCTTATCTATGGTTTGTGTAATATTACCCACTCACTACTTTTAATGCTGTATTAAATAACTGCTCGGGGTCCAGTACTGTATACTGGAATCTTGTGGAAATGCTGGGAAAGGGACTCTTAGTCTTAGCTGTCCACAAGCCACATTTTCAGGTCGAATCATTTCATGCTCGTCTTGTCGGGTCGCTGGTAAGCCACGCTACGCCACTGAGTGAACGTTTCAGTCGTATTCATGTATTTACATTTCAGGAGGATATGAGATTTAGCTTCAAAATTATTTCAATTACCTCGTAGTTTTTTCCCTCCTTTAAAAAAAAATTCTCGATTCCTGAAGGAGATTTTAGTCGAAACGTCCGTTTTCAAGCCGCTATCTAAATATTCTTTACTCGGTATTTTCTTTATGGTGACCTTGGTGTTAAATTTGATCTCTTGTTATTAAAAATTCCGTACTATATTGATGGTGCCCGCGACCAGTTGTACCCCCATGCCCAGCCATCGATTGTCCTAGTCGTTAGTTGTATCACAGAACTCCATGCAACTGTTTTGTATTGAACCAGAAGCTGGCTGGCTACGGCACGTCACTTGCTGGAATCGCCCGCCTGTTGATGACATCATTTCTATAAATAGATGCCCTATTTTCACCTCTTTTTTCATGTGCACTGAATGCCAGGGGATTTCTCCGAGAGCTATTTAATGTTGTTATTTTTAATACATGAGTTTGCGAAGTCTCTATTCGCGTCCCCTCTGTACGTTTACAACAATTGTGAGTTTTGTTTTCCTTATCATTGAATAGAGTCGCCAATGCAATCAGTACCAGCCTCCCATACTCTCCATCCCGTAATGGTTGTCGCTATGAATGAGCAGATCGATACAGCCCCTACCCCACCCACCCCTCTCCCCTTAACAGAACGGTGGTATTTCGTGTTGATGTACGTGTCAGTGTCGGGGTGCTCTGTCCGATGTCAGACGACTGACAGTGTGGTGCCAGTAGGCGTGTAATTATTAAATACATAAAGGATTATGTTTGAATTGTGGTGCCGCTGATCGGTTGTGTGGCCGCTCACGTCTGCTGTTGTAATGGCTTCCTATTCTTGAACTCACGTTCTCGTTATTCGAACGCCGCTAACGTCTTCTTGTTCTCCTGCTTCTGGGCTTTGGTCCAAGTAAATAGGTTTCCCTGTTTCACATTCCACTACACGGGAAAATGTCTTTTACTTATGCCATCTCTAGTCGCCGCTGAAAAAATAGCGTTTAGGATTCGAAAGGATTACATTATTTTTTATAAGCTTTTGGAAATTGTGATTTTCATGGATATCCCTTTGCGTTATTTTATGAGGAAACAAAAACAAGAAGTGTTATCTTCAATCTCTCTCTCTCTCTCTCTCTCTCCGTGTTATAAAATAAAATAAAATGTTTTATACAACGGATTAATTCATTGATTCTTAGCTGTATTTTCTCAGATATCTTTCTATCTCTCTAAGTTATTATAATATGCGCCAGATAAGTAAGATTCTAAATCCTTAACGTCATAAGCAGCCACCTACACACTAGACTAGAGCAATCAACGATCGATAGTGTCTGAGCTCTTTTCTGGAAACATGCACGGGATTGGTTGCTTCCCTTGATTTCCCTGAAGAAGAGGAGAGAAAAAATGCTCGTGTTTCTGTTTCTACAGGCAGCAATGCTTTTGAAACGATTGTGTTAGTGGATGTTTGTGATTATCTACAAATTCTGTTTTATTTTGTTTCGGTCCATAATCTGTATGTGATAACATTCACTTGTTAGGCAGTTGGTGCTGATTTAAAGAGTGTTGATTGATTTGTATTGGGCTTTTATAAGTGTATTAATTCTCAAGCTCTGAACACAAACTAATTCTGTGCAGCGTCTTGTTTTTTATGATGTTTTTAAAGCTATATCTCACCTCGTAACTTATTGTTTTAAAAAACAAACTTAAACATGTTATTTTTTATTTTGTTTGTAATCAGATAAAACAATCGATTGAACCATTATATAAAAACACCTTTCTATTGTGTTTCTTTTAATTTAAATGTAGTTCTATTCATATTTCCCAAATTTGTGTTATGAATTACACCATAGACTGTGCACACAATATATAAAAAATCCTCAAAGTGCAGATAAACAGGAATTTTTTTACTATTTGTTGTGTGACTAATTTTGGGGAGTTTGTTTATAAACTGTATAATTGTGCTACTGTACACAATTGGACAAAGAGGATGGCAGCAGAAACCATTTATTTGTGTAACTTCCGGGTATCAGTTGATGGAGACTGGCTTTGTCTCAGGGAACTGGCCGATGTCCACCTGGAGATGGAAGATGTCCACATGACAGAGCCTGAGCCTGACGGTATGGGCATCTTACAACCTTTGTGTGGCGTCCATGTCTGCACATTTGTTTGCAATAAAGTGGTGCAGTAGATATCACTTGCAAATAATTTTACCCCTGAATGTATACCATTTTTATCTCACTCTCTCTATCTTTTTATATGCATAAATAATTATTGTCATTTTTCACAAAAAATCTGTTTATTTTTTCCAGGGAGAGACCCAAAGACAATAGAACGCGCCAATTTGTTGAATGTTTCCAAACTGCTGATTAAAGAACTCATTGATTCTTCACTGGCGCATGGGCGTATGCTTGATGATGACTACATTCCTTTACAACAGTTTTTTATTGTCCTAGAACATGTCCTTAGGCATGGTCTCAAACGTGAGTGCTTAAGGCATCTAGCTGCTTGTCCTTCAGGATGAAATTTTGCATTGGTTATTTATTTTCCAACTTACAAGGAGAAATATTTGAAATGTAAGAGGTAATTTATGCATTTTATTATCTATGTTGACAATTCTGTCATTGCAGCAAAGAAAGGTATCCTCAGTTCAAAGAAGGAATTTTGGTGGGTTCTTGAAAGCATAGAAAAGATTGCGCCAGAAGCTGCTGAAATTACCACAAGTGTTAGAGATATGCCAAATATCCGGTAAGTATTTCATGTCCTCAAACATTTTGTAGTGTATAAAGATCATTCAAAATCACAAGAGCTTCACATTTTTGCTCTGGCTGACTCACTAACTTTAAAACATCTGGCTTAAGTTTTTATGATTTGGATATGGCATTAACCATGTGTTTTTAAGCCTAGATCCTATACAATTTGACAGTGACCATGATTCTTTAAGGTGAGCGTTTCCATCAAAATTCAATATCCATCAAACTTTCAACGAATCCTTGAGATAATAATTTACATCCTATTCCTTGAAGTCATTTATTAATTAGCTGTAGTCTGTAAATTAATTATGATACTTTTAATACATAACTCTAAATGCACGTTTTACAGATTACTTTGTTGCATATTACAGCAAAGGAATTTTGTATTTTAATTTTTTTGTATGAGCTTATTTATGTTCCAAGACTGCACACTAAAATAATTAATAATTTGCCTGACGATGTCTTTTTAAATTTTTAAAAAATTTCATTAGATTGTCAGTGATTATCTAACTGAATTTAATTAAAATGAAACTTAGTTTATTTCAACTGATTTTCTCTGTTTCAGGACTCCTTTAGGCAGAGCCAGGGCGTGGCTGAGGTTAGCCCTCATGCAAAAATCACTGGCTGATTATTTCAAACTCATTATAGAAAAAAGAGATAACATCCTTACGTAAGTGTGAATATGACATGTTTGTAATATTTCTCCTATTTTAGTTGTAGAAAAAAACCTGTTTTGAACAAAATCAAACCTATTATTCTGTGTCACAATATTTCAGGGGTATTACAATTTTTTTTTATAAAGTCTTAAATTTAATCTTCAAATTAATAAGGTTCTATCTAGTGTGTCTAAAAGTGTTGAAACAAAACCCTTTCAAGTGTTACAATTTATGAAAGTCAATCCCACAAATGGTTAAATTCCTCAGTGATTTCTATGAACCTGGCGCTTTCATGCTGGAGGAGGAGGGTGTGGTCATAGCCGGTCTTCTTGTGGGCCTCAATGTTTTAGATTGCAATATGTGTATTAAAGGAGAGGATCTTGATCAACCTGTAAGTAAGGCCTCAATCAAAGAGATGTCAAACTTAAACAAAACAAATGGAATATTCTGTTCAGTAGAAAAGGTTTTTAAATGAAAATCTTTAATTTCTCTATGATTGACCTTGTATTGTTAAGTGAAGTCCTACATTTTGCCTACCCTTTGACTTCAGTATTGAGTGACCTCTGTTATTTTGATAAAAGTCCCAAAAGTTATTATCTAGTTGTAGCTGAGCTTGACTGAAGACTGAAGTTTTAAATAATGATCATTCTTTAGCCTTAAATTGAAAAAAAAATTTTTTTTAAAGAAAGTCTTATAAATTAAGACATCCAAGGTGTGTGTTTTTTTTTAACCCATAAGTTTTTTTCGTTTTGTTTTTGTTTGGAGTTTGTTGCGAGGGAGAGGCATGTGGGCTAAGTCTGGTCTTATTGATGACACAAGGATATAGGATTTATGTTTTCTGCCTGCTTTTTAAAAATAACATTTAACTGTGGCTCCTTTTCTTCAGATGGGAGTTATTGATTTTAGCTTGTATATGAAAGATGGAAAGTACAGTGATAGCCCTGATGATAGGTAAATACAAATGCTGGCTGAAGTATTTATCTTGTTTCAGATACAACAGATAAAAAAAACAACATATTTTCCATTATTTTCGAATTATTAAAAAGTTTTAAATGATTAAAAAAATTCAATCCTGTTTAAGTAAAATTAATAATTGAATTGATTTATGAACTAATTTATATATTTTTCATATATAGAAATACATAGCTAAAACAAAATTCAAGTATTTAATTGTGTCAATTAATATTTAATTCTTTTTTAAATAAAGAAAGGAATTAAAAATTAACAATAAAAAATTCCATTTTAAAAATGATGTATATAATTCTAAATAAAAATTTCTCATTCAATGAGTTTAAATATAAATTTGTAGCTTCCATTTTATGAAATGGGAATATAAAATAGGTTTTGTAAATGCTTTTTTTCTCTCTCTATTCTTTGTTTATTAGGGGTGAAGGTGATGCTAAAATGGCAACTATTCTTGATCAGAAAAATTATTTAGAAGAACTCAACAGACATTTAAAGTAAGTATTCTTAGAAACTGAACATTTAAATGTGAAACATATGAATTCATATAGTAAGGCTGCATTATTTATTGTCATTAATATTTTGTTATATTATGTCATAGCTATTAAAAGAAATTGCCAAAATATCTTTAAAAAATGATCATTTTATTCAGTGCAACTGTGGCTAACCTCCAGCAGAAGTTAGAGCAAGTGCAGGCAGACAACTGTCTGATGAAAGAGGACCTGGCCATAGCCAAGAACACTATCATCACCCTACAAGCTGAAGTTAGTGCTTTGACCTGTGAGAAAGAAAATGTAACCAGTGGCTACCAAAAACAAATTGAGGTAGAAAGTGATTTTAAAATTTCTACATTATTGTATCGCTTGAAGAAAGGCTGCATTGTTTTGGTTATACCTAATCAATTGGATTTTTTTAACGTCAACTTCAGTATCTATTAAGGATTGCTTTTTAATTTTTGAGTTGCACTTCTGAGCCTTGTGTAAACTTGTGACACTGTTGAAGCACACTTCAGTGATAGCTTATGTTAACAATATTTATAATTTAAAAGCCTTTAATCTAATTAAATTGTTATTTAATTAATTACCAACAAAATTATGATAAAAGATTTAAGCTTGGTTTCAAATCACATTGATACACTTTTCATCCATCTTCAAATTAGATCATTTTAAAATCACATTTCAAATATATTCCCCCAAATCAGGCTGCAAAACAAGACATTGACACAGAGAGAGAGACCTACCTGACATCCAGGGTGGGCTTGGACATCATGTATGCTGATGCCAAGAAGCAGCTGGAAGAGGAGACCAAACTTAGATTGGTGGGTCCTCAGCCGAACATTAACCACGCTAAGAAAGTGAGCCACCTGGTCCAACAAGTTTGGCATTTTTTCTTCTCCCCTAGACTTGTTCAGGTGTTAGCCTGGAAAAAATTTGGTTCTCGGTGTGCATTTATGTTCAGTTTACTTTATGCAATGTGTGTTTTATATTTTACCACAGAAAATAAGGACTACATAAGTTGTTTTTTTTTAAATTTAAGACTCTATTTCATGAAAATATATTAATTATAAAAAAGAGAACAAATTAAAGCCTACAGTAATATTATTACAGCCAGTTAAAAAATTATATAGTCACCTTGCTGAATTTTGAAGAATCGAAAGCAAAAATCTTTTGACCAGATAAAATTAAACCCCTGAAGTATGTTGTCAAACAGTTAAATTTATGACATATTCCACCTCTGTCTTTGCAACACCATCATCTAAAGATCAACTTATAACTAGCTTTCTTGTATTGGCCTTAAATCATACTAGTTATTGTGTTATGATGTTGAACAGCTTTACAGAGGATGCTTGATGCTACATATTATATGTATTTCATATAATGCTATGTATGTAGCAATATGTTGTATTTACATGCTTTTATAGATAGATTTTTAAAGAATCATTTGCACTATTGACGGACAAAGCTAAATTTAAAACAAACAATCATACTTATAAACCTTGTAATGTGCTATGAATGAACATTTTATTTTAAAAATTTTGATGGCTCCAGCAAAAAACATAATATATCGTACAGTATGATTTTAAAAATGTGCATACCATAATTATACATAAGTTAATATGTCAATATAAAGTATCAAACAAATGTCATTCGGAGTTATAAAAAATGAAATTATAAAAGAAAGGAGCCAACATTGACAAAATGATGATAAACTAATCAGCATTTGTTAACATAAAAATATCTTTAAATAAACATAAACTACATTGTACTTACCAAATACATAAGGTTGCTAGAGGGATAAACCAATGACTCAAACATTGTACTTACCAAATACATGAGGTTGCTAGAGGCATAAACCAATGACTCATACATTGTACTTACCAAATACATAAGGTTGCTAGAGGCATAAACCAATGACTCATACATTGTACTTACCAAATACATAAGGTTGCTAGAGGGATAAACCAATGACTCAAAAATTCAACCTGTTTTGATTTGTTCATCATTCTTTATAATGGCTAACTTCATTCACCTGTTCTCAAAATCAACTTGACCATTTTCTATAACTTTTATAAAATTATTGGACTGATTTAAAAGCAATTAGATAATTTAAGTTAACAATTTTAAACATTATTGCTTTGTGTTGTATTTATGTACTTACACAACCACCTCTTCTCCTGAACTATTTTTATTTGAGCTTCATGTTACAAAATCCTCAAGGTATTTTTCTTTTTGTATTTATGCATCTTTTTTTCAACTCACTGACCTATCCGTCTGCCAGAAATGTAAATTGCTACTTTTTACCATTTTCTCACTTTGCCACCAAGCTGAAACTTGGCCTGGATGCCCATATAACAGTATATTTTCTACACAAAATAAAAAATAAAATTAGAGATGAATTTATTTGTAAAAGGATTTTATGACTTATCTGAGGCTTGAACTGCTTAGCTCATTACTGAACTCACAATTGAAGTTCCTTTTATCTGGGAAAAATTTGAAGAAAAATATTTTAAAAAGTTTTTCCACCTACTTCTCTTGATATTTATGAGCTTAAGCTCACCTACCTTTACAAAATCTTGTGATGTATACTTAATGAAAGTAATCCTCATAAACATTTCTGCCCATGACCTCATAAACATTTCTGCCCACGACGACATGCATAAAATGCTTGCCTCTTTATATGAAGTTAGTCAGTTTTCAAGTCGAAGCGGAAATCTATTTTAATTTTTAAAAATAACTTGTTGTATGATATATATCATATAGAATATATATATTTTATAAGTTATATCAAAGTTTTGATAAATTGATGTTTGACACTAAGATAGAGTAATGGCTAAATGGTTTAGTATTATGAATTAGCTTCTGTCCTTGAGTGTTCAAGTCCTAAGAATTTTACAAAATTGATACAGACAGGATTTTTGAGTTGTGTTGGCATCTACTACATACAATGATAAAAGAATAAAGCTGTGACTTTAAAAAATCTATTCCTACCAATTTTTGAATTATTAAATCCTTTATATAATCTCGTAACGTCTGCTGCTTGCTTGTCGCAAAAACTTTGGATCAATTTTTAACCCACTTCCCGGTATACTATGGAGCTGAAATTTGGGAGCCAGACTCGTGGCGACGATAAAAATTATCTATAAAATTTCAGATCGATCGAATGTACTGTAATTAAATTAATGAATCTTTAGATTATTTCTATGTAGCATGTAAATGTTTATGCTAGGGGTCTACCGATATGCATTTTTGCCGATACCGATATTACCGATATTTTTTTTGCCGATATGAGTATTTGTTAGGACAAAAACCAGCGGTCATATTTGATGACGTCATTCTTAAATTTATCACTCCTAATTATTTATTTTTTATATTAGTGGACTACCAATATTCATTTTTGCCGATATTACCGATATTTTTTTCCGATATGAGTATTTGTCAGGACAAAAACAAGCGGTCTTATTTGATGACGTCATTCTTAAATTTATCACTCCTAATTATTTATATTTTATATTAGGGGTCTACCGATATGCATTTTTGCCGATATTACCGATATTTGTTTTCGATATGTGTGCCGATATGAATATTTGTTAGGACAAAATTAACAGCGGTCATATTTGATGACGTCATTAAATTTATCACTCGTAATTATTTATAATTTAGGGGTCTACGGATATGCAGTTTTGCCGATATTACCGATATTTTGTTTTGCAGAAACAAAGATTCTGATTCAAATTACGAACTCCTTTTGAAAACTTCAACTTTGACTCATAATTATTAATTCTAACCAATAGTTTAATGGCTTTTGCACATGGCCACCTTTTATGAATGAAACAATAAGAACACAGTAATACTAATGGAGTGAAAATGAGGTTGAAGAATGAATGGTTGCCAATGACAATAAGTCTGCACACGGTACATTTTGTTATTTCAATCAAAACGAAATGTTTCACACATCTGCGATTCTGCGTGCATCTTTGCTATTAGAGCAATTACGTGAACATAATGTTTACATGTTATCCATTTATTAGAGCAATTACGGTATACTTGGCATCGGCACTATTTATACAGTATTTCCGAGTATACGAAAATCGGCCGATACCTAAACAATATCATAGCACATGACACAAAACATCGTGGCTGTACATATTAATACTAGGACTCTTTGGGCTATTTCAAATACCGGTATCGGGGTCGATATATTAATTTGTCGAGATATTTTTTTTGTGGTCAAAATGTCACTTATTATGAAATATCGGTGACGTCAATATCGGGACCTTTACATGCTACCGATACCGATATTACCGATATCCTGATATCGTAGCCGATATATCGGTCAGCCGATATATCGGTAGACCCCTAGTTTATGCTAGTCTGTCGCATGGTGCCTATTATATTGAACATACTTTTATAATATTTTCCCGGATCTGTAAATGTTTATGCTAGATTGTCTCTCAGGTGTATTATATGGAACATACTATAAATGATTTATAGTAAAAAACTTTGGTTTTTAGTTGTTGTTTTTTTTTCTGAATTCATGCTAAACTAAAAAATAATATTTGAAATTACTGCTTTCTCCAAAAATTAATTTTTGATTTTAAAAAAAATGTTGACCAAAACATCAAGTCTTTTTAAAAATTGTAAAATCTTGAAAATAAATTTTTTAAAAAGTTTATTGACGTTATAAATTTTTTACAGAAGGTATGTAGTACATCTTAAACACTTTTAAAGTTTAAATAAAAATCCTGCACTAGTATACTTTACCACCAATCCACAAGAATATACCTAATAAATTAGCATCCTTAGAATTCCATAGTATTCCACATTTTTGAGAATTACGACTAAAGTAAGTCAATTTAAAGTAGTGTATTATTGTTAATGACTAAATACTAAGTAGTTGTGTAAATGTGTGATCTTATATCATTGTCTCAGTGTATACAATGCTTACAGTTTTACCCGCAATGAAAACTTGTCACCAGTTGCTTCACTATTTTCAAATGTATCCTTCCATCATCTCTTCCTTACAAATTAAATTATTTAAGTAAATAATGCAAGTGATTTTTAATACAACATGCTACCTTGAAATTTTAATCAACATTTTTCTACACGTTGTAGGCAAATTGTAAAATCCAATTATCAAAGGTATTACATTTTAAAACACCTGATATCACAATGACAAAAAATATCTCAGTCACATGACATCTTCAGCAATGAGTTTAGTTTGAGATGTGTTACCACTTGTGTTGTGATTGGTAATTGGAATTATTTTGATCCTTCTATCAGGATGTAGAAAAGGAGCTTGAACTTCAAATCAGCATGAAGACAGAAATGGAAATGGCACTGAGACTTCTAGAGAAAGACATTCATGAAAAGCAAGACACTGTGATAGGACTTAGAAAGCAGCTGGATGACATCAAGACCATCAACCTTGAACTCTACAATAAACTCCAGGTCAGTAACCCACATTTACTCTCATTTAGACCAACAAGTAACATTTTAAAAAGATCAATTAAAAAAAAAGAGTGCTATCAGACACTCTGACTTGGGACATTTTGATGTGCAACGAAACATCACTGAGACTGGTTGTTTATAGTTGTACAGTAGCAGGAGAATCCTTGGCACTAGAAATTAAAGTAGAAAGCGAAAATCATAAGTTATAATTGACAAACTTCATTTAAGGTTTGGCTGCATAAAATCAGAGCAAAATTTGGTCCGAATTGATAATGAAATGTTGCCGCGAAACACTACAAACTAAAATTAGGTTACTGTTTTTTTCTTCTGGCTTGGCAGACATATAGGGGACTATAAAAAGGGAACGATTTTGTGCGAAAGAACTGCTTTTAATTTTTCATATTGCATTCAAACAAGCAATTTGTGCCTTCTACATCTGCTTTTTGCTCACAGATAGCCAGAATCTTTTAATATTGTTATTGAAGTAATTTCAGAGTGCTATTAAAGATAGCATGTTATTACATACATTTGTTACTAGAACACATTATGAGGTATAAGAGCTTTTAACATCAATGAAGTCATCTATCAATAACTGTTGCTTGTATTCTGATTATAAGTTTGAGTGTCTTAACTCCATGGAGTCAACATGTTTTAAATATCAACTTACCAATAGTTCAGTAGAAATAGGGCCTGTTAGATTTTTAATAAGTCAATTAATATTTAGATAAGAATACCTTTAAAAGTGGACTCGGTAACACTTAAAAGTTTGTGTTAAATTTTGATAACGGTAATTAGCAAATCTACTGATTTAAATTTTATGTTTTTTGTTTTAAAAAAAATTAAATGAATTTTTAAACTGATAATCCTTTCAAAATAAAGAATTACCAGAAAAAATAACACACACTTGATTTAGAAATCCCAACAGTATACTTAAAACCTCTAATTGTTATTATCCTGTTCTACTGTTACAGAGTGAGTAAAACAGCTGTTGACTCCTGCGGTTAAGACACAAGAAACAATATTTAGTTTTCCTGATTAGTGGAGACCCCTTCCTATCTGTCTTCTTACTTTCTGGGCACCACGACAAATACCAGACAAGTGCAATACAACGCAAGCTCACCCAGGCAGAGTAACAATACAGGCTTTCTCTGCAGATATGATTTTTTTTAAATATTCAAAAAATAACGTACTGAAATTCGCTTTTTAAATTTTGTAGGCTTTTTATTTGGTCACATTTGTATGACTGTTTATCAATCAGTTCTCAGTTGTTAAAAGGCCAGGTCGTAAAAAAAAATTAGTTATCCATTTAGTACAGTCAATGCTCAACAGATTATCTTTAAAAAATTGATTTTATGCGGTCAATAAATTAAAATTGCTTATGAACTATTGGAATATAAGACATTAAATATCTCTTTATTTCATCAGGAATGGTGTTTTTCTAGAATTTATTGGCAAGCTATTTCAATAAAAATTAAAAGACATTTTATTGGGCGCCCAGTTTAAATGCCACATAATTTACTTTTCACAGTGGTGTTACTGGCAGTTCAAAATTTAATTTATATTAATGAGATGAGCTTGTATTGTAGCAACAATGGCAATAAAATTGCTCACCTGTCAATCAATTAATGGGGCTGATGAAGCAGCTCATTTGTTCTCTTCTTGTTTTTTTTCTCCATAAATCTCATTATTGGGACCCCCCTCTAAAGTTTTTAACACCCAGCGCATTTTAACCCATTTATTGGTAACTGACACATGTGCATCTTCCTAGTCAAGAGGTTTTACATTTTAAAGTAATTACAAAGCCAGGTCTCATAGTGGAATATTTTAAATCTAAAATGAAATGAATCTCTGCAAACACACAAAAATATTGCAAATAATGATGAATTGTCTAAGTTTTTACAATGGATGTTTCTGTAACATTTTTTTTGTTTTTTTTAAAAAGTATTTGAAGTCATTAATTTATTTATTGAAACAATGAGTTGATTTATTACTCATGGCCATTAAATCAACCATTGTTAACTATTACTATAAAAACAACTTGAGATATATATTGAAGAGAAGTGGTGAAATAAATTATTGCTTTTTGTACTTAAACTATTTCTCCACAATAAGATCATCCTTTACAAAGTTGCCAAATATTTATACATATTTTTTAACGTGATATCTTATTTTAATTTAATTTAATTACATTCATTTGATCTCATTTCAAGGATAAATAATTTTTCCCCTCACATTTGGGAAATTTTATGTTTATTTTAATTTTTAACATTTTTTATACTCAAATTCAGTGAGAAATATTTTAACATTTATTTAAATTACATGTATTTATATGTTTCCACTCTTCACCGTAATTTGCGCTTGTGTGGTCAACATTTTGAATCACAATTTTAAAATTAAACAAGTCTTTCAATGTTCTCATTAAATTCCATTTTTATAGTCATTAAAATCTAGTCACATGTCAAAAGTAAATACTTATTTTTCGCAGGTTGTATTCATATGGTTTATTCACCTGTAAATATATTCCTCATTCATTTTTATTTATTAAAATTTCATTCCACTGTTTACATTGGTCCAAGAAGTAATGCACTCTGTCCTTGTTGTATTGTATGCTGATTGATTTGTTGCTGATCAATATTCTTGCATTTGTTTCTTGAATAACATCTTTGAAATGAAGAACAGATAGCTTCACAATTCAAGTGACAGTCCCCGGATAAGGAGAATAAGTTGTCTTCAAAATGAAGAAAAGACAATTTATTCTTCATATCCAGGGACTGTCACTTGAATTGTGAAGCTATGCTATCTTGATTCATGTCATGGAGCTCTCTATTTTATCCTAAATCTCCTTCTGTGACTTATGGGCATCACAAAGGAATTCTTTAAATCTTGTTTTTGCTTACACCAAGCATAGTTCTCTGAAAACCAGACATCATTTTCTGAAAACTGGAAATTGGTCTTTGAAAACCCGAAATAAAACTCCAAACATTGTCTGAAAGATATTTGCAATAGACTTATCTGAACACCATACCTATTTCTCTGATAATCAACAATAGCTATCTGCATACTACAGATATGTCTCTGTAGTACTTCTGCAATTTTTTATGGACAGAATTTGTGATGAAGACTAGCTCGTTATTTTCTTATGTATCAGTGTTCATTATATTTACCTTGAGTGTTTGTATCTTCTCATGTGTGGGCATAAACATTTGGTCTTGTCTATATGTACATTACATTGTGGGAGGTCTTGTGGAAAGGACAATCATAATTTAAGTTACGGTTATACTGACCCCTATTGAACATGTTAATTTATTCTAAATCTGCTAAACCACATTGAAATTTGTCTATTTTATATTTAACCATGATTTCAAATACACATGACCTCTTTTTGGTATAATTGCAATGGGGTCCTAGAGGTGAAAATTGAATTTGATAGAGGAATATCCTTGTGTCAAGTGATGTATCCGTGGTAAAGAGGAAACCTCCTCCCATTCTATAAATAATGTTGCATTATTTGCTGCAATCTCAGTTATTGAAATCTAGTTGTTTTCTAATTACACTTTCATATCTGAGGATAAATTAATGAACTCTTTGCTCCGTTATATTTATTACTTCCCTTGGCATAGTTCTGTCATGTGACAATGTGCGTTTTTTTGTTGTTTTCTCAGAAATTTGTCCTACGGTTTGAATAACTCTAACATGTTTTTATTATGTTTTAATAAATATGTACATATGGCTTAATCAATTCTACTAAACAAGGTTTTTCTCACAACTTAGCACTCGCCTGTTTGTGCCAACATCATCACTCAGCTATACATGGTGTATTTATTTGGCCTCTGTGTCCTGTCTATGAAATGATCCAATAAAAGAATTCTATGGTTAAAAAAAATCAAGTCCAGTTGACGATGTGTTGGGGGTTGCCTGTATATGTGCTTGGCTTCATGGATTGTTACTTTTAATGATTATTATGTATGGTTTGATTTATGTATTGTCAGTTTTATGTTGGTTTGGTTGTGAATCTGATACTTGACATAAGGTCTAAATGCTTAAAATTGAACAATAAAGTTAAATATCCAGAGTTTTGAAGTGATTTTTATTTTTGACCTTTTAAATTTAACTCTGCTTTTGCCCTTTTCTTGAAAACAAAATTAATTTGAGATTTTATGCGTAGAAGAGAGTCGCGGGTTCTATTCTCGGTGATGGCAAGGCCCCCGGGACATTGTGCTGGCCACACAATCCCTTGCTCGTTAGTGGTGGCTAAATAAAACTTGTGAACGCTACTTCACTTGCCCCATAGTCCGTCATGGACTGGAAAGGGGGTTATTATTATTATTATTACTATTTATCATTTTATTTCTTTTTTAATCAATGATAATACCTAGTTATTTATTATAACTAGGGCTAGTACTGATTAAAAAAATGTTGTTCGATTAATCAGCAAAAAATTTAATAGATTAATTCCGATTAATTATATTTTAAGAACACATAAATAGATCCTGTTAAGTCGCCAAGGCCGGTCCCAAGCCCGGGTGCAAAAGGAGGAGGGTTGGCGTGAGGCCAGCGACCTCACCCGTAAAAACAAATTGCTACAGAAACGCCAACAAGAAAAAACAAATAAATTTCAGTCCTGAGAAGAGAGGACTCTTCTTCTCCAAGAAGAGCTATGAAGCCTTGTGGCCAAACCCAGGCTATACTGGAAGCCTCAAAGCCGAAGACCCTCCTTTCTAAGGAAACAAATATAGGCACGTGGAACGTCAGAACCATGTATGAAGCAGGGAAAGCAGCGCAGGTGGCAGCAGAAATGAGATCCTACAAACTTACACTGCTTGGTATCTGCGAAACAAGATGGATACAAGCTGGGCAAATAACTTTGGCCTCTGGAGAAATGCTAATGTACTCGGGGCATGAGGAGGAAGATGCTCCGCACACGCAAGGAGTCGCTTTGATGCTGTCAAGGAAGGCACAGGAAGCATTGATTGGATGGGAAGCACATGGACCAAGGATAATAACAGCAACCTTCCGAACCAAGAAAAAGAAAATAAAGATGAACATAATACAGTGTTATGCACCCACCAACGACAGCAAAGAAGAAGAGAAAGAAACATTCTACAATAGACTACAAGCACTAATAGAAAAATTCCCAAATAGAGACCTGAACATCCTAATGGGAGACCTTAACGCCAAAATTGGAAAAGACAACAGTGGGTATGAGGAAACCATGGGACGCCACGGTATAGGAGAGAGAAATGAGAACGGAGAAAGACTAGCGGACTTCTGCGCAACAAACGAGCTTGTTATTGGTGGAAGCGAATTTCAACATAAAAACATTCACAAGATAACATGGGTATCCCCAGACAACAAAACGCAAAACCAAATAGACCACATATGCATTAGCAAAAAATTTAGAAAGTCTCTACAAGATGTACGAGCAAAAAGAGGAGCAGATGTAGCATCCGATCATCATCTTGTCTGTGCAAGACTTAAATTAAAGCTAAAGAAAGACTGGGAACAGCCAACTGCGAAGCGAACCAAATTCAATGTAGCACTTCTGGCAAATGATCAGAAAAGGGAAGAATTTAGTGCCACCTTGAGGAATAAGTTCCAAGTGCTAGAAGATCAAACAGAAGACCAAATAGAAGACGACCAAGTAGAACATATGTGGCAAAGTATAAAGACGTCTGTAACATCCACCTGCCTAGAAGTCTTAGGATCAGTGAAACAGAAACAAAAAGACTGGCTCTCAATAAACACACTGCAAAAAATAAAAGAGAGAAAAGATATGAAAAATATAGTTAACAGCAGCCGCACCAGGGCTGAGAAAACGAAAGCGCAAGAGAGATATAAAGAAGTAAACCAAAAGGTAAAAAACAGCATTAAAAAAGATAAAAATGCCCACATAGATGGCCTAGCATCCAAAGCAGAAGAAGCAGCCAGGAAGGGCAACTTGAAAGAGCTCTACGACATAACAAGAAAACTGTCAGGGAGATACAAAAGGCCGGAGAGACCTGTCAAAGATAGAGAAGGGAGATCTATAACAGAAAAGAAAGAGCAACAAAAAAGATGGATGGAATACTTTAAGGAACTATTAAACAGGCCCCCACCCACAGACACGCCAGACATACAACCAGCAAATGAAGACCTACAAATAGAAGAAGGCGCACCAAATAAGGAAGAAATAGCCCTGGCCATCAAGCAGCTCAAACTAGGGAAATCACCGGGACCGGACAACATCACAGCAGAGATGATGAGAGCGGACATAAACACAATAGTCAACATGCTGCACCCTTTGTTTGAGAAGATATGGGAAGAAGAGAGAGTTCCAAAAGATTGGAAAGAAGGATACCTCATCAAGATCCCAAAGAAAGGGGATCTCAGCAACTGTGCAAATTACAGAGGAATTACACTGCTATCTGTACCAGGAAAGGTTTTTAACAGAATTATTTTGAACAGAATGAAAGACAAGGTCGACATGCAGCTACGAGATCAACAGGCCGGCTTCCGCCAAAACAGATCCTGCACAGATCAAATAGCAACACTGAGAATCATCGTAGAACAGTCCATCGAATGGAACTCCTCTCTATATATTAATTTTATAGACTATGAAAAGGCCTTTGATAGCCTGGACAGACAAACCTTGTGGAAACTTCTTCAACACTATGGAGTACCAGGGAAACTAGTGAGGATCATTCAGAGCTCTTATGAAGAAATGACATGCAGGGTGGTCCACGAAGGTAGACTCACAGACTCCTTTACAGTCGAAACAGGAGTCAGACAAGGATGCCTCTTGTCCCCTTTACTATTCATCCTTGCCATTGACTGGATAATGGAAAAATCCACAGACAAAAAGAGGAATGGGATACAGTGGACACTCTGGGAACAATTGAATGATTTAGACTTCGCGGACGACATTGCACTTCTGTCCCACAACCAGCAACAAATGCAGGAAAAGACAAAAGACGTAGCCACCTTTTCGGCACAGCTTGGCCTCAACATAAATAAAAGTAAAACAAAAATCATGAAGATAAACCCATCCAACCATGAGCATGTCCATCTGGCAGGAAAGGCACTGGAAGAAGTGGAGTCCTTCACATACCTAGGCAGCACCATAGACATAAATGGCGGATCCGATGCAGATGTAAGGGCTAGGATTGGAAAAGCTAGATCAGCATTTGTATTATTAAAGAAAATATGGGAGTCGAAGGAGCTGAAACTGCAGACCAAAGTCAAAATCTTTAATACAAATGTCAAAACAGTCCTCCTATATGGTGCAGAAACTTGGAAAACAACAGCGAGCCTTACGCAGAAAGTGCAGACATTCATAAACACATGCCTTCGAAAGATCCTGAAAATCAAATGGCCACATACTATAAATAACAAAGAGTTACTAGAAAGGACACACCAGGTGCCTATTGATGAAGACATCATAAAAAAGAGGTGGAGATGGATAGGACATACGCTCCGAAAACCCCCAGGTAGCACCACCAGACAATGCCTAACATGGAACCCACAGGGAAAGAGAAAGAGAGGAAGACCAAAAAATACATGGAGACGCGAGCTAGAGGCTGACATGCAAAATATGGGATACACCTGGAAGCAATTGGAGAGGAAAGCACAGGACCGTGAGGAGTGGAAAGTTCTTGTAGACGGCCTATGCCCCAGACGGGGTAGAAAGGCATAAAGAAAAAAAGAAAAGAAGTCGCGATTAATTATTTCATGAAATCGGTTAAGTCGCGGTAATTCCATGGCTCCCAAATTTTGTGACATAACACAGCAAAATCGTTCTGCTATGCAAAAAATAAGGAAGAAAAACATTTTTGTTTACGTATACATGTGTAAATAAATAATAATAATACGAGGGAAAAGTATGTAAGTAACGAAAAACATAAATTATTAATAAATTGGAAAAAAAATATTAGAAATATTTTCTTTAATTTTAATCACATTTTAATCTATCAAATTAATTTTAATCTATTAAAATTTTTAACGCTTAATTAATCGATAATTTCCTCAGCCCTAATTATAACCAATAAATTTTTACTGAAAGCTAACTATATCTTTTGAAATGTCACACGAATACAAAGCTATTTAAATATGCAAATCAAATTAGCAGTAATATTTACAGACACCAAGCAAAACTTAATTTCAGTTTTTAACTAAGATTTACCTTTGTTTGGATCACATTTTACATATAAGTATAAAAAAATTAAATATAGATAAGTAAATATAGCCGGGGGGGGGGAGTTGCAAAACATATACAGATTCTTTTATTATAAACATTATGCTAAAGAAGATTGTGCAAAGCTTTTTGTAGTTTTGACTTTTATTTTAAAGAAAACTGTTACAAATTAAATCTTTCAAAGATTTTACACATAATAATTTGTATATGGAATTATTTTATGACTGATATTTGAAGGCCCTGGACGCCTTGAATAGATTACCTTCATCTACGCTACCAAGTCACTGATAACGATACATTTCATAGTTACACGTGTTATTTCCCTTTCATTCTCATTCTACTGAACACGTTTATTAATGGAAGTGTCTACTGGTACTCGAGTACCAATAGCCGATAGCCTTATTCATTGATTCAAATCTCGTGGTAAAATGGCTTTGTGCACTCGAGCCTCTTGTGTTGGTTTTTTTTTATTTAAAAAAATAATTTAAAATGCGTATTTGTTTATGAGAATATTTGTTTTATCCCACTGTTGAATCTTGTCTAAGACTGTCACAGTTCATTGGTTGGTTAGTACCGAGGAGTTGCAGTACCCATGGAAATGATGGCTATTTCTTTTCCTCCACAGTGTAAACATTTCAAAAACAACCCAGACACCCAACGCAATCCATATAAAAATAACGACATTGAGTTTTCATCGGTCTAGAGATTCCCCTCGGAATCCTTATAACATCGTTATACCTTGGCCAAGTTTCCACATCGCCACACACACTGCTCACGTCGGGCCAGATCCATGTAAAGCTCTTTGTGCTAGTCCACCGTCGTGGACTATTCCCACACCGTGACTTTTATCTCTTTCTTCAGACAGAGATCTCGTCCAAGGACGTGAAATTAGGACAAGGAGTTGTGGGGTCGTGCTGGGGATCAGTTTCAAACAATTGCATGATTGGAACCTCCAAAAATGATTAGTTTTTAATTGAAATTCCCCCCTTTTTTTCTGTCTGCTTCCACAGGGCGTTAGGCTATGTCTGCCGAAAGTTAATTTGAAATTTTTAGGCGTCCTTGCGTTGTGCCTTTTTAAATCCCTTATATTAACTTCGCGGCCGTCTCATCATCTCATCATCTCATGGGCTGGGCGGGCGGAAAAAGAAAAGTCGAAAATGACCCACTTCCCGTGATCCGATCGAGCTGAAATTTGGCACACTGACCCGTCTGACCTAACAATGCATCGTATCAAAATTTCAGATCGATCGAACGTACCGTAATTAAATTAATGCATTTTTAGTTTATCCTTATATGAGGTATGTAATTAAAATTCACGGTTTGTTATTGTTTTTTTCCCACGTGAAATTTTGAGCTGACGCATTGAGGCGACCCAACGAAGCGACGGGGCGCTTTTGTTTACATTTTACGTGTCACTCTGAGCTCGGTCAAGCGAATCAGTGA
Source organism: Ampullaceana balthica (assembly GCA_944989445.1). Taxonomy (NCBI): domain Eukaryota; kingdom Metazoa; phylum Mollusca; class Gastropoda; family Lymnaeidae; genus Ampullaceana; species Ampullaceana balthica. The sequence goes on along the minus strand of CALYLW010001035.1, from coordinate 68,519 downwards.
CCAGACTTTTCCCCTCTCCCCCCCTAAGGTTATGAAGCAAACTTGAGTTAAGACAGATTCAGTCTGTAAATGTTTGAAAATAATCAATACTGTTAGTTATGTCTCATATATAAGGGATTTATAGTCAAAAACTTTGTTTTTACGGGTTTGTTTGATTAAATCCCTTATATTAACTTCGCGGCCGTCTCATCATCTCATGGGCGGGCGGGCGGAAAAACAAAAGTCGAAAATGACCTACTTCCAGTGATCTGATCGAGCTGAAATTTGGCACACGGACCCGTCTCACCTAACAATGCATGGTATCAAAATTTCAGATCGATCGATCGTACCGTAATTAAATTAATGCATTTTTAGTTTTTCCTTATATAACGTATGTAATACAAATTCACGGTTTGTTATTGTTTTTTTTCCCACGTGAAAGTTTGAGTTGACGCTTTGAGGCGACCCATCGAAGAACCGGTGTGCTTTTGTTTACATTTTACGTGTCGCGCAGAGCTCGGTCAAGCGAATTGGTGACCAGACTTTTCCCCCTCTACAGGGTTATGAAGCAAAGTTGAGTTACGACAGATTCAGTCTGTAAATATTTGTAAATACTTTTAGTTATGTCTCATATATAAGGGATTTATAGTCAAAAACTTTGTTTTTACGGTTTTTTAAAATTTATTATCTATCTATCATCTATCTATATATATATATATATATATATATATATATATATATATATATATATATTTCTCCTAAACGACCATGTGCAAATGAGCATGACGAATGACCCTCGCTGGTGTCGAAAAATCACGGTTGGCAAGCGTGGTGGGATGAAAAGAAGACACAAAAAGGGGGAGGGTGGCAACAAAGCTTCTTGCGTTCAGTTGCGTTTTTCCTTCACATAATAACAGGATTCATAGTGTGTGTAGTGGTTATCACGTCTGTCATGCACACGCAAAGTCCTGGGAGCAACCCCAGCGGGAACAATTTTTTAAAAATAATTTTAAAAAAAAATTATGCCCGTTCTTTTCCCCCTTTTTCCAACATGACTAAGGCTGTTAAACGATAATCGTAATTGAAAGCGACAATCGGTTTCCCAAACCGATAATTGAATTTGATTCGGGCGGATTTATGAAGTGAAATCCAGCCTGAGCCGAAGCCAGATTTGTAAAAATTGCCGGATTCCAGATTTGCCGGAGCTATAATTAATATATATTTCATCGCAAACCTGGCAAGCCGGATTTATGAAGCAAATTTCTGTAAATATGGCCGGATTCCGGATTTGACGGAGCCTCAGGCGAAATCCGGCACACCCCTAATTTCTATAAAATCAGCTATAAAACGATAATTTGTTTAAAATCGGAGTTACATAATCGATAATCGGTTTGCCAAAAAAACCAACACGCAATTAACAGCCCTAAACATGACTAACCCTGGCTAGGGTCGGCCACTCACAGTTTATGTTTAAGGGATGGTAGTAATAAGGGGGGGGGAGGTAACAACAACCTCAGTGCGCATGTCTCCACGTTTACTCGCTATTTTTTCATTACTTCGTGCTGCTGTTTGTGTCCGTACTCTCACCCCCCCCCCACCCCACCGTTCTTTGCACTGTCTATGATGAGCAAGTCTGCGGCGTATGCTACGCCGCGGGTCGTATCTAGTTTACTATTATTTAATGTTAATTGATTTCCTCACCTTTCCGTAAAAGAAAATTGAGCAATTTACACAACTGCCCTCTGCTAGTTCATTGGCATTTGTAAACTCCATTAGATTTAAATTTTAGGTTTATCAACTTTTTTTTTATTTACGTAGAAATTAGAAAATGTAACGAGAAAATTTAACGAGAAAATTTAACGAGAAAATGTAACGAGAAAATGTAACGAGAAAATGCTCCTCTATTTGTCGTGTCCGATACCTACAAGAATGATGTTGGTACCCATGAAGTCCATATTCAGATTATCGGGGCATTTAATTCCTTTCAGTTAACTGGTGGGTATAACTCCGCCAAATACTTTCAAACTAAGACACAGCATTAAAAAAAAAGTTCAAACTAAATCAGAGAAACCAGTCTCAGAGTAACAAATTGCCCTGATGCAATTTTTTTTCACGTGAGTTGTGTGTGTGTGTTTTAAAGAGAAGTGCATCTTATAATGTTATATGTGACGTTCTCTTTTGGGGTCGAGCTTACGCTCTTGTGACCCTGCTCATTGTTTGACTGGCAAGCATCAAACAGGTAATCTTATATTAATGATTCGCTTGTCCTAAGATGTGATTAGTAGCACTGTTCCCGATCCATTTAATAAACCCGGCAAACGTCTTTCTGTCTGTCCCGACTTATGCCAGAGTCGGTTTCTTTAACCACTATCTCATTCTGTCAATGTTTTCTTCATTCCAAAGTTGTTTTCCCTTTTAGAATACATCGCGCTGACCAATATAAACCAAGTTATTTGCGTTTGTGACCCCGATCTGCTTTCATTGCATTATGTCTGAATACACATTCGGTAAATGTAACTTTAACCGTTTCATTTGTTCAATTCAAGTGACAATCGTTGTTCAATTCAAGTGACAATCGTCGTTCAATTCAAGTGACAATCGTTGTTCAATTCAAGTGACAATCGTTCAATTCAAGTGACAATCGTTGTTCAATTCAAGTGACAATCGTCGTTCAATTCAAGTGACAATCGTTGTTCAATTCAAGTGACAATCGTTGTTCAATTCAAGTGACAATCGTTGTTCAATTCAAGTGACAATCGTTGTTCAATTCAAGTGACAATCGTTGTTCAATTCAAGTGACAATCGTTGTTCAATTCTTCTTCACGCCACAACCCCACAAAAACTGTGGTAAAGGAATGGGGAGGATATAGCGGCTTATCTTCCCACTAGTTGCAACTGATCAATGTAATGTTTTGATGTCACACGGAGGGACCACAGCACATTTGTGACAGCCCGGTTTTTAGAAACACATTTAGGAAGACGCTAAAAATCACTGCTCAAATAACCAGTGGTTTCTTGTTTTGAAATATTAGCTCGTAAAATAATAGGTCAATCCTCATGAGAGATACATTTTTATGACACGGGATAACTTAAAATGATCTGCTCAGTTCTGGCCTATGTAACAGCGAATATAATACAATAAACCAACTACCCGTATAGCGACATACAGGAGAGTTTAGATTCTTTTTCACGCTGAAATAAGAGCCTATGGTAGAAGCTGACATTTTACATGATAATTATCTTCAAATCCAGCCAATGTGATTTTATGCACACACTCGAAGGTACGGTTGTGTCTTGGGCTAAAGTCTATACATTTGGACGCTGATTAGTTATAATGACCATTTGAAGCCCTTGACGAAGTTTGACCACAAACGTCATAGTTTCTTTTTGACAATGTAAATCCACTTCTACTATTATGAATTTTTGATGTATCACGTTTTCGCATTCGGATTTTTTCGTGATAACATACTTGTCGGACTTGGGGCATAGGTTATAATGAATATATAGACACATGACATGGCTTTCATTTTCATTTTCTGTAGACTATTACGATGGTTCGCCTAGACAAGAGGGGTTGCCTTGAAGACTGAAGGGATTTTACAATTTTTTTAATGACATTGATATAGAAGTCGAACGGATTTTTTAATTATTAAATACTATGACCAGAAATGACAACCGCTTACTTAGCCATTCAGGCTTGCTCTTAAAATAACTCATAACGTACGCAACACATCCGGGCAGCAGAGGGCCTACACATTTGTTTGATGTTAAGAGTATCCAAATCTTTAAAGCATTAAATAACGTTTATAAAAAAAAACAAAAAAAAACAAATTTGTTTAGTAACATAAGAAAAACCTCTCTGTGTTCTAAAATTTTTATCAGGGAAGAGCTTCGTAAACCTCTCTCCTACCATTGAGTTTATTGTCTTATTTTTCAGTCGTGAGGATTTAGTTCGTTAGATGTGGACATCGCTATTTCAAAATTTCGATATTTTCAGTTTTGCAAAAAGCAGCACTGTAATGTAAATTCACATGTAGTGTTTTTACGGGTGAGGCGGATAATAAAAAAAATCCTGGTAGATTAATGAGTCACTACGCCATTGTTGTGATGGAGTTTGTGACGCGGCCTATTAGTTTTTTTAACCACTTAATGACTGTCTGAGTTGGCGTTAAAATCGACTAGAGCAGGGTCTCCAAACTACGGCCCGCAGGCCAGATGCGGCCCGCGAAGTCTCTGAGCCGGCGCCAGGAGACCTTTTAATCTAAAAAAAAAGATTCTATTTTTACCTATAGTTTACCACAAAACTGTTTGTAGTTGGCCCCCAAACTGCTGTTTGACAGTTAATGTGGCCCTCCGGCAGAAAAGTTTTGAGACCCCTGGACTAGAGCATTAAAGATTGAGTCAAGTTTTAAGTTGTTCACTACGATAACACATCACACATCGCGAACATGTCGATTGTGATAAATGGCATCTGATGTTACGTATCTTTAAAAAGCCGCACTTACTCTCAAAACAAAAGCATTATTCACTCGGGGTTGTTACGGCATGTTTACTTTCTCTTTTTAAGTTAGACTTTCATTAAATGGATCTTTTATTGACTTAGTAATTGGATTCTTATGCCTAGCTAAGGAGTCTTTACCATCTTATAAGATTTGGCATTCTGCTTGCTGTTAATATTTGATGTTTGGTCTGACAACTAATGTATACATTCTAATTGGATTTGAAAAAATGAATGTCCCTAAACTTTGGCCACGCTCTTTGTGATCTGCGGGCGGAATGAACTGTGGAACAAATACAAGTCACAGATACAAGGCACAGATACAAGGCACAAACACAAGGCACAAATACAAGGCACAGATACAAGGCACAAATACAAGGCACAAATACAAGGTACACATACAAGGCACACATACAAGGCACAAATACAAGGCACAAATACAAGGCACAGATACAAGGCACAAATACAAGGCACAAATACAAGGCACAGATACAAGGCACAAATACAAGGCACAAATACAAGACACAAATACAAGGCACAGACTAAAAGGTTTTTGAAGCAACAATTCCATTGGTGGGGGGTGACACTTTATTCTCATATAATTTGCTACAGAAAAAGACAAAAGGAACAAAACAATTGTTTAATTAATTTGTTTTTGGTAACCAGTTTTTGTAAAACAGTTTTATAAATTGGAACAGACTTTTCGAAAATCAAACACATTTCTAACAAGAAATTTATTCACTATGAAATAATATGTGATAATCGAAAAGGGAACATAAAGATATAAAGATCGGTTCTATAGCGCACTGTAAGTAAAGTTCATTTTAGATAAGATGTGAATCATGACTATCGCGACATCACACTATCTGGTTTGTTCCTCGTTAGTCCAGATCTTTTGCTCTATCCTTGTGCATACAAGAGTTACAAGCTACTCTCTGAAGCTCTCAGTCTTCGTCTGTCTCTTCGCACAAAGTGAACACCATTTATTGTGTAGAGTGACTACCATTTCGAGTCCGCGTCCAATCTTGTGGCAGCGTTCTGTGGGAAAACAGCAAAATCTGAGTTTTATAAATGGGATATATTAGGGTATAATACTATACTTTATTATTATATTTTTAAAACTGAATATTTTCTATGTATAAAAATATTTTATGAAATTAAAAAACCTATTTCTCGTACATCAAACAGGCTTTGATACTCCTTTAACCTTTGTATTGCGCATCACTTTGATGGAGACGTCAAATTGATTAATATTTCTATATATCGATAAAAAGATTATACTGGACTTTGTTTTCATGTATTCTCTAAATACTATAATGCTTTTATTAGACTATATTCATTTTAACGTTTTACAAAATGTTCGGACGCGATAGTTTGGGGCGAATATTAACGTGTTCTTAAATTTATTTGCATACCTCGAGGATATCCCTCAGACCACTTGGAGTCTCAGCCGTGCAAACTTTTTGGATTCTCGCCACTTCTTCCTGCAAGAAAATAAAATAAACCAGGTCTGCGGATCATACTATTGACTGTACTGTGATATTTTATAAATTATTTATGGCTACATACAGCAATAACCCAATAAATCAACAATCCATCAGCGTTGTTGTGTTTAGTCGTACCTTAGACTTGAAATATAGCTTTAAACTGATTGGTTTTCTTCTTTTGAAAATAGGATCTTGTTATTCTTAGAATAATTGACCACGTGATTGAATAACTGGAATCAAAACATGGGAAATGCCCTTAGAACATACTGATTAAAAAAAAATTATCTAACACTCAGGTATCTAGTTTGCTGTGACACTGTTAACATTGCTAATTTTAAGACGATTTTCTGGGTGTGTTTTTTTTCTTTTTGTCTGAAGCTTAAAACTCTAGTAATCGAAGGCGTTGTTTTATCCTGATCATACAGCCTAGAAAACAACATACTATACCTCAAGAAACATAAAAAAACGACGATTTCTACTACAGCTTTTCGACCGATTTTCGGTCAAGTCACTTTATCTTCCGTAACGTTAAAAAATAGACAGTTTTATAAACTCAAACAATTGTATGATGTTTTTTAGTTAAACTTTTAAAAAAATATGGCTGTCATTGGTGTATATAGGGTTCCGGCTAGAAGCAAAAAGTCTGGTGGAGGGGGCGGGGGGGGGCAGTTTTCTTTAACCTGAATGGTGGCCAATGGTAGAGTCTATTTGTTTTTTTGTTATTGTTTTTTTTTCCTAAAGTTTTTTTTCGGTCCTTGGCTGCACTAACCATTTGTGCCACTAATCGTTAGTAAGTATTCATATCTCTGTTAATTTCACTACTTCCACTAGCCGTTAGTAAGTATTCATACTTCTGTTCATTTCACTATTATTATTATCTCGCTTTTAGTGCTCCGTCCAAGGAATGCAAAACTTTCTGAAGTTGTTATTGAGTACTCAGATTATTTTGAATAAGACATCGCAAGTGTGGGGGGACATTGTGACAACGTCTTGGGACCATTGTAAAGTTCTTGATTTTACAATAGCAAATACGTCGAGAGAGCTGGTTTTTCCCCTTTTGGCGTCAAAACAAGAGCAATTTAAAGATGAAGATAGTCTGAGGGTCTATACGAGCTGAAGAAAGTCTGGCAGATCTGGGAAATGGAAATACCAAGGAGTTACAAAATTTGTATTGAAACACTTATGACATCATCCGATATTATTATTAAGTCAGTGGCACTCGCCGGTTGACGACATCAATAATGAGTGTCTATGACTTTATACTGACGTATTAATAAAGTATTATTGCACTTTTGTTAGTCATTGAAAATTATACCTTTAGAACGATATTAAAAAGCTTGAGTCGGTCAGAATTTGTGACCTTTACTTGCCCAAGTGCTCCTATCCAAGAGTCCAGGGCTAGTTGATTGCTCTATTAAGTCACGTATCTATATGCCCCCCCCAATGCGTCAACTGACCCCTCAGTCCTTCATCACCGTGTTGATTTTAAACTACGATCCACCGTTTCGCAATGCAACAAAAAGAAAACAAAAAACCCATTTCCTCTGGGGAAATATACATGAACAAAAATAAAGGCTTGTATCAATAGATTGAACTGGCTGACACTTTAGTCCAATAGAAAAAGTGAACACAGCCTACGCGGGCATTTGGGGAAAGGGATGTTTTTTTGTTTTAATATTCTTAATTGCATTTTGCCATCTGCCTACTACTGATAGTCTTCCATTGTTTTCACCGCAATCTTCATTTGATCGAGGTCACGTTTAAACGCTCAAACGTAAAAACAAGAGATTTGGAGTTAGGTTTTGGGGAAATGAAGAAGACCCCACCCATGTTCCCGGACAAAATGTTTGTTTATTTGTTGTTTTGCGTGTGCTAATGTTTGTTGGGCCGCGACGTTTGTTATAAACAAGGATTAAATTCACGATAACTAATGCCAAGAGATAGTCTAACAAATAGCTGAACTGCGTCAGTTGCTTATTATAATATTATTAATTATCATTGTTGTTATTATTATTTATGTATTGTTTAAGGAATTATTTGCATAACATTTTATCTTTTGTTTAACGACACATTAGATCTTGTTGATGCTATATGGACGCTTGCTCTCTATCAGAAGGCATTTTTATGATTAAAAAAATAATATTATTACATATTGATTGTTTCATGAACACCAGTATCTTTATGAGATCCCATACCACGTGCCCCCCGCCCCCTTTTTTTCCTCAAGGGAAAGCTCCGGCTCACATCTTCTCTGAACTGTTTTAAAAGCCTTTGTGTCACAACAAAATAGTTATTTTCGCCAAACAAAACATTAAGCACCAAACTCATTAGATGTCATTTTAAGGGTGTCACTTTCCAAAGACATTTAGAATTTTATCTGAATAATTTATCACACCTCTAGTCTAAAACAGTGAACAGTGCTTCTCAAACTTTTTAGTATGGCGGACCGGGATGAATTTTTTCCATTGCACCAGGAACTGGTGCACTATTTCCCCTGCACAGACAATTTTTTCTGTCCTATTTTGATAACTTCTGCGGACCGGTGGCGGATGGCCCACGGACAGGCACCGGTCCGCTGACCATCACTTTGAGAAGCATTGGTGTAGAAAACTGACTTTTTAAAGACATACATTTTTGGGATTCAGTTATAGTAATAGACGTATGGTTTATTTTAAACTTTCTGATAGGTCATGAACTCCGCTGGGTGGATGAGTTCACGTGAGTAGATCATCTGATAGGTCATGAACTCCGCTGGGTGGATGAGTTCACGTGAGTAGATCATCTGATAGGTCATGAACTCCGCTGGGTGGATGAGTTCACGTGAGTAGATCATCTGATAGGTCATGAACTCCGCTGGGTGGATGAGTTCACGTGAGTAGATAATTGTAACCTCAAGGTGGAAATGATCTCATTGAACGACACGAGGATATCCGCGTGATGTAAACAATGGGTTGTTTAGCGCCCATTAGCCTCGCTACGCGTTAAATACGCAGTGGCACACTATGTTTCATTTCAATAAACGAAGCGTTAAAAAAAGTTGACCGTTAAAAAAAGTTGACCGTTAAAAAAAGTTGACCGTCAACAAAAAAAAACAACGTTATATATAAAAACAGAGAATGGGAACAATGTGTAAATTTGATGAAGTTTTAAAGCCCACACACTTGTTTCGACTGATCTCTCATATTTCTCAATCGCTTTATTTTCAATTAATATTTTGTTATTTAATTTCAAATTATACCGACTCCCATTTCCCTTCCCTTAAGATGTATGTCTTAAGTAGGGGTGTACCCGGGCTCCGGCTCCGGTAAATCCGGAATCGGGACATTTTTACAAATCCGGCTTCGGCCCCGGCAGAATTTCACTTCATAAATCCGGCCAAATCCGGCTGGCTGGTAGAGCCATAAAATGAAAATATTTATAATAGCTACGGATCCGGCAGATCCGGAATCCGGTCATTTTGACTAATACAGCTCCGGCTTTGGCCGCATTTCACAAATTTGGATCCGGTACACCCTTAGCCTTAAGTGTCTAAGACGCCGCACATTCCTAAGATGCCCCTCAACCTTTAGATGCGTCCCACCCCCTTGAAAGGTCCCACCCCGGCGACCCCTCTTGCCATTTGGAAGACAGATTTTCACGATCTTGACGCCTCTCGCGCACTGGGCGCCTTTTAACTATTGGATCTCTCTCATCCTTTGGGCGCCTCTCATCCTTTGGGCGCCTCTCATCCGTTGGGCGCCTCTCATCCTTTGGGCGCCTCTCATCCTTTGGGCGCCTCTCATCCTTTGGGCGCCTCTCATCCTTTGGGCGCCTCTCATCCTTTGGGCGCCTCTCATCCTTTGGGCGCCTCTCATCCTTTGGGCGCCTCTCATCCTTTGGGCGCCTCTCATTCTTTGGGTGCCTCTCATCCTTTGGGCGCCTCTCATCCTTTGGGCGCCTCTCATCCTTTGGGCGCCTCTCATCCTTTGGGCGCCTCTCACCATTTGGGAAATCACCTTTTGAGAACCTCTTGGGTACCTATCACAACTTGTGTCACCAATCAAACTTGTGTCACCTATCACAACTTGAGTCACCTATCAAAACTTGAGTCACCTATCACAACGTGTGTCACCTATCACAGCTTGTGTCACTTATCACAACTTGTGTCACCTATCACAACGTGTGTCACCTATCACAGCTTGTGTCACTTATCACAACTTGTGTCACCTATCACCACGTGTGTCACCTATCACAACGTGTGTCACCTATCACAGCTTGTGTCACCTATCACAACTTGTGTCACCTATCACAACTTGTGTCACCTATCACAACTTGTGTCACCTATCACCCGTTGGGCGCCTCTCCCCTGGAAGCCTCTCACCTTTTGGGCACTATCACCCTTAGGGCACTATCACCTTTAGGGCACTATCACCCTAGGCCACTATCACCCTTAGGGAATTAACACCCTTAGGGCACTATCACCCACAGGGCACTATCACCCACAGGGCACTATCACCCACAGGGCACTATCGCCCACAGGGCACTATCACCTTTTGAGAACCTCTTGGGTACCTATCACAACTTGTGTCACCAATCAAACTTGTGTCACCTATCACAACTTGAGTCACCTATCAAAACTTGAGTCACCTATCACAACGTGTGTCACCTATCACAGCTTGTGTCACTTATCACAACTTGTGTCACCTATCACAACGTGTGTCACCTATCACAGCTTGTGTCACTTATCACAACTTGTGTCACCTATCACCACGTGTGTCACCTATCACAACGTGTGTCACCTATCACAGCTTGTGTCACCTATCACAACTTGTGTCACCTATCACAACTTGTGTCACCTATCACAACTTGTGTCACCTATCACCCGTTGGGCGCCTCTCCCCTGGAAGCCTCTCACCTTTTGGGCACTATCACCCTTAGGGCACTATCACCTTTAGGGCACTATCACCCTAGGCCACTATCACCCTTAGGGAATTAACACCCTTAGGGCACTATCACCCACAGGGCACTATCACCCACAGGGCACTATCACCCACAGGGCACTATCGCCCACAGGGCACTATCACCCTTATGGAAATGGGCACTATCACCCAATGTCTCTTTCAGAAATATCTCCTGGGAAAAGTGGCTGGAGGGTGGAAACATTTAGCATAAGCTGCGGTAATCGACTTTCATAATTGTGTTTAAGGATAATGAACCCTTTTAGAAGTCATCACCATTCGAATATTATTATCGCACTGAATAAAAGTCGAAGTTTTACTTCGCGTTTTAAATAGTTTAAATCGAAAAAAGATTGTGTACAAAAAGCTTACGTTTCATCAGTTTTTATTAAAATTGAAAAGGTTTTTGTGCTCTTTATGGTTTTTTTTATAGCTTTTTCCTAGATAACAGTAACAGTGTTTTTAAAATGTTTAGCCTATATTAATTAAATTTCCAAAAGCTTTTATTCTTATTAACAGCAGATTAGTTTTAAAAAAATGTCGGCCACCTATTTTCACTCATTAGATAAAAGCAGATCTTTAGAAATCTCTCATTTTGATTATCATGTAGATTCCGATGTTTGGTACTGGTTTTAGACAAATGTCTTTATGAAAATTCCATCTGAAAATGAGTCTGGATATGAGTTTTAGATTTGGTTTGTAATGGTGTGCCTAGATGCGTGGCCAGTGTGAATTGTGTTAGATTTGGTTTGTAATGGTGTGACTTGGTGCGTGGCCAGTGTGAATGGTGTTGGATTTGCTTTGTAGTGGTGTGCCTAGGTACGTGGCCAGTGTGAGTGGTGTTGGATGTGGTGTGCCTAGGTGCGTGGCCAGTGTGAATGGTGTTGGATGTGGTGTGTAATGGTGTGCCTAGGTACGTGGCCAGTGTGAGTTGTGTTGGATGTGGTGTGTAATGGTGTAACTAGGTGCGTGGCCAGTGTGAATGTTGTTGGATGTGGTTTGTAATGGTGTGCCTAGGTGCGTGGCCAGTGTGAATGTTGTTGGATGTGGTGTGTAATGGTGTAACTAGGTGCGTGGCCAGTGTGAATGTTGTTGGATGTGGTGTGTAATGGTGTGCCTAGATGCGTGGCCAGTGTGAATGTTGTTGGATGTGGTGTGTAATGGTGTGCCTAGATGCGTGGCCAGTGTGAATGTTGTTGGATGTGGTGTGTAATGGTGTGCCTAGATGCGTGGCCAGTGTGAATGTTGTTGGATGTGGTGTGTAATGGTGTACCTAGGTACGTGGCCAGTGTGAATGTTGTTGGATGTGGTGTGTAATGGTGTGCCTAGATGCGTGGCCAGTGTGAATGTTGTTGGATGTGGTGTGTAATGGTGTGCCTAGGTGCGTGGCCAGTGTGAATGGTGTGCCTAGGTACGTGGCCAGTGTGAATGGTGTGCCTAGGTACGTTGCCAGTGTGAATGGTGTGCCTAGGTACGTCGCCAGTGTGAATGGTGTGCCTAGGTACGTCGCCAGTGTGAATGGTGTGCCTAGGTACGTCGCCAGTGTGAATGATGTGCCTAGGTACGTGGCCAGTGTGAATGGTGTGCCTAGGTACGTGGCCAGTGTGAATGGTGTGCCTAGGTACGTGGCCAGTGTGAATGGTGTGCCTAGGTACGTGGCCAGTGTGAATGGTGTGCCTAGGTACGTGGCCAGTGTGAATGGTGTGCCTAGGTACGTGGCCAGTGTGAATGGTGTGCCTAGGTACGTGGCCAGTGTGAGTTCCAACATGTGTGGTCCAAAAATTTTCTTGCCGCGCTCCTTTTTCCCGACACCCACTAGGCAGTTGTCTACATTTGTCCGACACCCACTAGGCAGTTGTCTACATTTGTCCGACACCCACTAGGCAGTTGTCTACATTTGTCCGACACCCACTAGGCAGTTGTCTACATCTACTTTCCCTCCACATAGAACAGTGGTGGCGAACCTTTGTTTGGGCCGCGTGCCCAAAATTCAACCAAAGCCTACTTATTAATAGCTAAGTGCCAACACTGGTTTGATTTAGGAAGTAGTATTTTATTCGCGTGCCGGCTAATGAGGCTTTGAGTGCCGACTGCGGCACGCGTGCCATAGGTTCGCCATCAATGATATAGAGAATAAAGGAAGACCTTTCCCACTGTCCCTTCGCCACCGGTGGAAACTCAGTTCTGAAAGTGATTATTTTCAACCCTTAACTACTATCAATATTTATTTTTTTGTCACTCCGCTAAATCATCTTACGCCCTGGGACATTTGTCCACGATTTCACCCCTCCCCCTACCCCCGAGCCTTTAGCCTTTGACATTTCTCTTGCAAAAATGACTTCTTTTCGCTGGAATTGTTATAAAATTAAATTTGTTATCGTATCTTGTACGCTACATTGACCCTCATATTAAGTGCCTGTATCTTTCGCGCGCTTCCTTTTCCCGTTTGTGGTCTTTTACCCCCCGGGGGGGACCCTTCCTTCCCCCTTTAGCGCCCTCACCCATTGGGCCCATCTCAAATCTCAGTGTGCTCATTTAAATGGTGACAGAATCTTTCAAGTAAGTTAGTATGTTTTTTTAATTATTTTTTTTATTATTTTTTTTACACATTATTTTGCCCAAGAACTTTGACTCTGGTCTAGGTTGTGTCATTGTGTAATTGACAATGCATTCAGCTGTTGTGTGTTAAATGAAAGAATCATTTAATGCCTGAAGCGTTAGAATGTTGTTGCGATCTAACCATATATGTTGTATGTGTCTGTCCCGAGTTAGTTGACTTTGTAAAACATGTTTAACAAATGCGTCTCCCATTGACACGCAGCTTTTGTTTGGTTGAAGAATGGAGTCACGTGGTTAGATTTGATCCATTAACTGACCCGGCACCGGTCCGCGTGTCTTACTTTTGTCGGTTCCCACTACGTGAGTCCAGAAACTTGAAATGAAAAAAATCCCATTAGATTCGTTTGTATCTTGTTTCAAATGATATTTGCTTGTACATTAAGAAATAGCATGCGTTTTATGCCAAATTGAAAAGCCTGGAATACAGCTGCTCGTGTCGTTTGCCAGAAATAAAACCTATCAAGAATTGCCAAACCAATTCATCACATAGTTTTTGAGCTTTAAAATTTCTTTACTGAACTGGTAAAATCGTGCAACGTTTCTGGAGGGGGGGTGGATATATGATTACATATTCGACGACATAAATGATATTGTGCCTATTGCAGCCAGGAAACTCGACCACTTTTTTTTTATCAAACTTTAAAGTCTGGAGAGCTTTGGAGAGTTTTCTTTCCATTACAAATCGTCTGCTAATGTGAAAGTTGCTTTTGTCAACTTCTTTGAAATCATTATAGACCGTTTCCGCTGATCCCTGACAACTGAATATCGGCTCAAAACTTTGTCTCGTGGGAAAATGTATCTTATGATTTACAAGTATTTAATTGTTTCAGGTTTAATGATTAAAACGTTTTAACATTTTTTGCATACATAAATAAATGTTATACATACATATGTTGAACTGTTTCACATTTTTGAAATCATTGGCCCACACTTATCTAATTAGGTTTTACCACTCATATTATTATTTGGTACGGCTGTGTGTACAATTTTACATTCATTTTTCTTCAAGACTTAAGCTAATAAATTTTGATAGTGAAAATGCATTTTTTCATATTTTTTTTCATCTCTTGTATGATGTTTAACGTTAGCATGTCAACTCATTTTAGTATTTTGAAGGTTTATTTATATACTAGGGGCAAGTACCCGGCTCCCGCCCGGGTTTAACAACAACAGCAACAAAACAAAAACAACAAAAACAACAACAAAACAACAAAAACAAAACAACAACAAAAACAACAAAAACAACAAAACAACAAAAACAAAACAACAACAAAAACAACAACAAAACAACAAAAACAAAACAACAACAAAAACAACAACAAAACAAAAACAAAACAACAACAAAACAACAACTACAACAACAACAACAAAACAACAACTACAACAACAACAGCAACAACAACAAAGCAACAACAACAAAACAACAAATACAACAGCAACAACAACAAAGCAACAACAACATGAAGGACATTGTCGTCGCAGGGCAAGGGATGTGGACAACAACAGCAAAAACAACACAAAAGCAGCAACAGCAAGAACAACAGCAACAACAACAAAAACAACAACAGCAACAACAACAAAAACAAAACAACAACAAAAACAGCAACAACAAAACAACAACAAAACAACAACTACAACAACAACAGCAACAACAACAAAGCAACAACAACAAAACAACAACTACAACAACAAAAGCAACAACAACAAAAAAAATTATTTTATGGCGATAATCGCCTTCTTGTTAATCTCGACACCAAAATGTTTATTAATTTGCGTCATTATTTTACGTCTTAATTTTCAATAATTTTTATTTTATATAGCTCATATAGGGAAAAACTACATTTTGGGCCCCCGGGCCCCAGTATCTTATATATATGGAACGAAACCTGTTTAATAACCTTTCCGGTATAATTTTGTGTACGTGTACCAAATTTCACGTTATTTGGTTGTCTGGATCTTGAGTTATTAGGGAACAGACAGACAACAAATGCGGCTTATATCTCTATATATATAAGACGCATTTGTTGTCTGTCCGTCGTCTGTCTGTTCCCTTATAACTCAAGATCCAGACAACCAAATAACGTGAAATTTGGTACACGTACACAAAGTTATACCGGAAAGGTTATTAAACAGGTTTCGTTCCATATATATAAGATACTGGGGGCTGGGGGCCCAAAATGTAGTTTTTCCCTATATGAGCTATATAAAATAAAAATTATTGAAAATTAAGACGTAAAAATATTAAACATTTTGGTGTCGAGATTAACAAGATGGCGTTTATTGCCATAAAATAATGTGATGTGACGTCATAGTTTGAGTTCATATTAATTTGTAAATAGGAAACAAAGTGAAAAGAGCAGTTATTATTTTAATTGTTAATATACCGCTGTGGGTGTGCGTTTAAGTATTTGTGTGCACATGTGTGAATCAGTGAGTGTGTGTGTTTTTTGTTGTGAACTAAATGTTATGAAATGGTTTATTTATATGTCTGTTAATGTTGCGCCTCTAACAAGATTACGTATATATTTTTATAAAATTTGTTTGCAAATTACATATTTTTTTTACTTTACACTGTTTGGGGGCCCAAACGTAGTTTTTTCTTAAATGAGCTATATAAATCAGGCTCATCATTAAATCTCCTATTTCCTGTGTAGGTAGAAGCATGAAACTTTGTGAAGTTGTTATATACCCTCCCAAAATGGTAACTGGCGAAACATTAATAAAAATTATCACTCACTGGGTGGTCAGAGGCCTGAATGTAGTTTTTTTTCATATATCAAACTGACTCATCAATAATTCTCCAAATTACCATGTAAGTAGAAGAATGAAACTTTTGGAAGATTTTGAGTACCCTCGCGCGATGGTAACATGCGAAAAAAATATATAAAATTATTACTCACTAGGGGGCCTTGGGCCAAAATGTAGGTATTTTCCTAATATGAGCTATATAAAACAGACTAATCATTAAATATCCAACTTCCCGTGTAAATAGGAGCATGAAACTTTGGGAAGTTGTTGAGTACTCTCCCGCAATGATAACATACGAATAAAAAATATATAAAATCCAGGCAGATCAGGTCCGCCACAGAGTTCCCAGAGCAGCTGAAACAGCTGAGCAAAGAAACTCCAGGCATGTGCTGTTCCAGTGGTAAAGTCAAACTGCCCCCAATTCTAAAGCCACCAGAACCATTGTGCATTCTGTTGAATGGTGAAACTGCACAATCAAAGGACTTTGTGAAACTTATTAGACTATTCAATAATATGTTTGCCGTGACTTCCTTCAAGTCTAATGTTGTCGTGAATAACGGGTGGACACCAACATTCAAGGTCCAAGGCCAAGTGTACCACCATGCTGGACCTCTTCATCCAGTCAATGCTGTAGACAGCAAATATCTCCAGATTTACTTCTTGGGAGAAGATGAGCAAGTGCAAAGACGACTGGATTTGCTTGACAGTCCTGTTGACAGAAACATTGTCCTCAAACTGCAAAGAATGCTGCATCAGCATAACAGCTATGTGAGGTCATTTAAAATGGCTGCTGAGATTATGGATAACACTCAAGTGGACTACAAAATCAAAATTTCCGGCAAAGCACCATTAAAGGAACACAAAGGCAGATTCAATGCACCATCTGTTAGTGAAGTGGCATCATGATTGCTGGAGAGCTAGGTGATCGTAGAGACATTGTGCTGCATTCAAGAAGTTGCTCACAAATGCCACTTCAAAGGATTCAAGACACTCACAGGTCATATGATCCACTTCAGTATCCTCTGCTATTTGTTAGAGGAGAAGATGGCTATGATTTGAACATAAAAGATGTAAACAAGGCCACAAGCAATGACTACTATGCATATCGCATGATGCAAAGAGTCAACGAATTTAATACACTCCTCAGATGCCCGCGCCTTTTCCAGCAATACATAGTGGATATGTATGCTAAGGTTGAGAATGAGAGATTGCGTTTCATCAGACTCAACCAAACAAAACTTAGAGCTGAGGACTATGGTGTACTATTAGAGGCAGTAAGGAATGACAACAATGTGACTTCTGAAAATCTTGGCAAATTAGTGGTGCTGCCTTCATCCTTCAGTGGAGGGCCCCGTTACATGCATGAATATGCACAGGATGGAATGACCTATGTACGTCATAGAAACACAAGCATCAAGTAGATTTGCAATTATGTTACCAAGGGAAGTGATGCAGCCATGTTTACTGTTGCAAATGAAATGCCGAACAGGCTTGATGGGGTTACCAATTAATTATCAACAAGGACGATACATTAGTAGCAGTGAGGCAGTGTGGCGCCTGCTTAACTTTCCCATCCATCAAAGGTATCCAACAGTTGTTCACTTGGCAGTACATCTTGAAGGAGGCCAAGGAGTATACTATAAACCAGGACAGCCAACAGCACATTTGACAGACACTCCAACAAAGACTACATTAACAGCGTTTTTTGATCTCTGCAAAACAGATCCTCTTGCAAAAACATTGCTGTATTCTGAAGTGCCTAGACATTTTCGCTGGGATGCCAGTCAAAAGGTCTGGCAAATCCGAAAAAAGGTATACCTCTTGCAGACTTCCCGAGATATGTGACAGACAATGCCTTGGGAAGAGTGTACACTGTGCATCCTCACAACAGAGAAGCATTTCACATGCGCCTCCTGCTGCACCATATTCGGGGACCTATTTCATTTGAAGATCTCAAAACTGTTATTGTGAAAGATGAGGATGGTGACATCCTTGAAATTAAACCATGCAGCACATACACTGTTAAATGTACCATTTTATAGCATGCAAGTAAACAGTTAGTTGTGTACGCTTCTACAGAAAACCTTATTTTAAACCCGGGC
The DNA here is from genome assembly GCA_944989445.1 of Ampullaceana balthica. Lineage (NCBI taxonomy): Eukaryota > Metazoa > Mollusca > Gastropoda > Lymnaeidae > Ampullaceana > Ampullaceana balthica. The sequence goes on along the minus strand of CALYLW010001035.1, from coordinate 50,149 downwards.
GAAGCCGGGTACTTGCCCCTAGTATATAGAGATAGAGATAAAAACTTGTGCCCGAAAATTCACTTTTTATTTATCGAGTTCCATTATTTTTTCTTCTTTTTAACATTCATTTATTTGTTCGGGGTTTGAATTATTCGAAACGTTTGTGTTGATTATCTCGTCTCCAATAAGAAATCAATTCGTTACTGATTTGTTTTCAGTTCAAAAAGTTTCAGTTAGCAAGTTCTCTAGCAAAGCAGCTTAGTGAGTTTTTTGGGAAAATGTCAATTCCTGAGTGGTTACTCACAATTCTTGTGTTGTTACTCACAATTCTTGTGTTGTTACTCACAATTCTTGTGTTGTTACTCACACTTCTTGTGTTGTTACTCACAATTCTTGTGTTGTTACTCACAATTCTTGTGTTGTTACTCACAATTCTTGTGTTGCTAATCTTAAAACGAATGAAACATATCCCACTTACAAATGACATCATAAAGTTATCCATCAATAAGGACGCGCCTCCTGGGAAACCATTTCTCACCCCGTGTATCAACAATCAAGTTATCCATCAACTCCCACACTTGTCCTCTGTTTCTACCCTAACGACAATGGCGACACATCAACAATGGTAATGTAGACGACTGTTGCTTAACAAGTTGTTTTGTGACCGCTGTGCTAGAACTGAATGATAAACCTATTACTGTAGCCGTGGGGGAACAATGAGATGGTTGGCAGACACTCATGGGACAATAGGCAGAATTAATGTCTTTCTTTCAGAATTTCATTCATTTTCCTATTAACATTGTGTGTGGGTTAAACGCTGGCCTTCACGATACATTGCAAAGAACGTCATAACAAGGCACAAGAATATCTTACAAACATTAATATAGAAGCAAACTTTCGACCGTTTGATCCAGGAGTTCAGCCAGGAGTCATAACTTACGACACTCCTTTGGTGTCGAGAGTGCTACTGGCGATGACGACATTTTCTGGTTTCGAATGGGTTCATCAATTTTCTCTCCCACCAGACTGTATTGTTCAAATTTGTTTGGTCGTAGGATGCTCCCAACTTGCTTAACATTTAGGCCTCTAATAGAAATATCCACCACTGTAGTCGGTGTAGCGGACAGAAAAGAAGTTTGCGAAAATAGTCTTGATAATATCATAGATATCAAAAGACTTGCATTTTTTTTCATCTCAGATCGCAATATTCCATATATTTATTGGTTATTCCCCCCCCCACCCACACCCCCAACCATTTGCACTAATACATTTTTCTTTTATATTCTGTAACACTGACCCCCCCACACACACACACACGCATTTTTCTACAGTTGTATACACAGCAACATCCCACTATTTAATCTTTGTTAACTTTTTTTTTAAAATTAAGCTCATAAATTTGACAAAACCTTGTTAATTTTAACTGATATCGATTAATTGAGGGTCTAAATAGTGTTCAACATACGTGCATAACAATTGGGCAATAACATTCATCAAATAAGGATAACCCGACCGGTGATGATAAGGAAAAAAAATTGTCTATGATTACTCTCTATTTAAGTATACAAACTCGAAGATACCTTTTGAAAACTTTGACTTACAGCCTATGGATACACCTAATAGTAGAAATTTAAAATAACGTAGGTCTTGTTAATCTATATGTCTCCACTGTGCGCACTAACCCACTCTTATTGAGAGAACGCTTCTCGAGAACTGAACATTTAGTCTTGAAGAAGAAGGAAAGATTAAGAATTCACCAGCTGTGGTAAGATATGGGGCTGCCGTGCCGTGCTTGGTCCCGCCGTCACTGGGGTAATTGGTGTGGACAGTAATTGGAGATGCAAATGGGGTAGATGTGGTAGTGGAGATACTACGATGAAATGGGGTAGATGTGGTAGTGGAGATACTACGATGTAAATGGGGTAGATGTGGTAGTGGAGATACTACGATGTAAATGGGGTAGATGTGGTAGTGGAGATACTACGATGTAAATGGGGTAGATGTGGTAGTGGAGATACTACGATGTAAATGGGGTAGATGTGGTAGTGGAGATACTACGATGTAAATGGGGTAGATGTGGTAGTGGAGATACTACGATGTAAATGGGGTAGATGTGGTAGTGGAGATACTACGATGTAAATGGGGTAGATGTGGTAGTGGAGATACTACGATGTAAATGGGGTAGATGTGGTAGTGGAGATACTACGATATGGGGTAGATGTGGTAGTGGAGATACTACGATATGGGGTAGATGTGGTAGTGGAGATACTACGATATGGGGTAGATGTGGTAGTGGAGATACTACGATATGGGGTAGATGTGGTAGTGGAGATACTACGATGCAAATCCGCGATAAAAAACAAGGATTGTGACAGCAAAGGGTGCACATGGGAAAGGGCTAATATCAAAGAAAGTACATCAAAACGGTACCTGTATTATTCTATTGATGAGTAAAACGGCCTCCGGTCTGATATTGCAAGCCTCTTCTAGCGTTCTCAAGGTTCTCGTTCCCTCACTGCTACTGTCGCCGCTGATGTGGCCGGTGTAAGACGGGGCGGAGCGCTTCTTGCCGGCGTACCAGCCGTTGCTGAAGTGGTAGTTTTGTGCTGTTGTGATGTGTACTACGGCCAGGAGGACGAGGATAAGAGTCAATAAAGTGGAGGTCAGATTGCTGGACGCCATGTTGCTTGCTGTTTGCTGTGGTCGATGACATGTAAAGGAAAATCTGTTAACCGACTTAAATAATGATGTCGGGAAAACAAAAGGTTATAACATAAAATAAATGATTTTTATTTTATTTTGGTGATGGGGGATTTTAGTGAGAGAATTTAATACTTGAACGGGACAATTTTAATTGTAGATCAAGATAGTAGATAACTTAAGCATGATGGTATTAAACAAGAACACTTTTTTTAAAAATGGTCGATCGCGATGCTCAGAAGACTAGAAACTAATGAAGCTCAAATCCAATAGACTTACAAGCAACAACACGGGACTTTAAGAGTCAAACAGCCAACGAAGAGACATAAATAAAAATAGACTTACAAGCAACAACATGGGACTTTAAGAGTCAAACAGCTAACGAAGAGACGTCAATAACAATAGACTTACAAGCAACAACACGGGACTTTAAGAGTCAAACAGCCAACGAAGAGTCGTAAATAACAATACATCTCCAAAAAGGTATTTCCTTATCATTCCAAGTGTGAAGCATTTCCACAACATGAGCACTGAAATAGCTGTGCAACTACAGCACCACATGTGGCACATCTTAACCTATCCTATCTTATCTTAACCTATACTATCCTACCCAACTTATCCCTTAACCCGTGGGTGGGAGGTTGGAGCATCATCGCAGACTGTCCACTACTTCACGCCGTTTGTCCCGGTCCTGTGCTGCCCTTTTGGAGTCGATGAACGACAGGCCAGTCTATTCCTTGATGTCCTCCCGTCTCTTCTTTTGTCTGCCTCTTTATCTGCCTCCCTGGACTGCGCCTTGCATGTGGTCTTTGCGAGACCTCCAGATTTTACAACGTGTTTATATCATCTTAGTTTCTTTTCCTTGATTGAGGTGAGAAGGTCCTCGTATGGACCAATGGCATAAGTTATTTGATGTCGGTGATATGCTTCTTGCAGGAGATGTTCAATCAATATCTTGCGGAAACAGTTCATTTCTAGGTTACTGATAAAATTTACCAACACAATTCAGAGGAATTGACCAAATTACGGTAAAAAAACATTATGCAAATTATATGCACAACTTTGACCTAAGCACGACAACCAGACTTAACACAGACGCCAGATTTGTATGATCAAGAAATTTAACGTCTAGACGTTTGATGAATGCTAACGTATTATCATAGAGATATCAAACTATTTCTTTCATAACTGATGCTATACAAAAAAATGTAAGACGATTCTTATTGTGGGAGTTCTAACGGGAGCATTGTCAACGGCCTTAGTTGATACAGATTAACTTTTAATTCACCTGGATGTATATCTGGTTACATTAGCTAGCAGAATGTGCAACTTGATATACATCTATTGAAACGATGAGTTCTATTCTGCACCGTATATTAATTTGAACAAATTTTTAATGTTCAATTCATTTGCCTTATATGAAATATCAAATACTCACTCGCATGAGTTAGTTACATGATATTTTAAACGGACAATGCAGCGGCTGAATCGCAATCGTTCGATTTCATTCGCATTTGTTTTCCATGGAGTTATGTTTCACAGCTATTCAGCTTGTTTCAATCTTCGTTTCTCAGCTTGGTTAAACCTTTCAGAGATTAGCTCTTTTTCGGAATATTCTTTTTACTGAGTCAAAAGCATTTACTTTCTTTTAAAACGCTCACTTCATCATAGTCTCATTATAACTTTAAAAAAAAATTGTTTTGCCCGTTGAGCTCGTGGACATAATACAGTAAATATAAGTATTTCTTTTTTTGTGACAAAATACAAAGTCAATTTAATTGTTTTGGCCGAAACATTCTTTTATTTTTTTACAGCAGGATAGCAGTAGCCCCCCCCCTCTCCCGAAAAAAAAGTAAACAACCTTGTGCCTCCCCCCCCCCAATAATAATAACTTTAAAGTATCCAAATAATCATTTGTACTCACTTTGACTTACTCAGGAGTCAGACGTAATTTAATTATATAAACACAAATGTTAACACACACAACTGCACAGTTTATGGGAGGACAACTTCCTAAGGGATTCAAGTGAGGTGATCTCAATTATTGATCTGGTTCAGCAATTTTTAGTGCAATTAGATACAGTTCTTCAAACTACAGAATTTCTACATTTTCTGGCCATGGTTTTATAGCTTGGACAGCTTCAACGAGAACCAATGTTGAGACAGACTTCTTTAGCATTAACTTACACCATGTGGATCACACAGAGATATTTAAAAATCATCAGAATAATTTCAATTACAGACATGAGGGCTTTCAATATTTTAAATGTGATGTCATTAGTCTGAGATCTTTTTTAAAATGTTAAATTCAGTCATTGACACAAGAAACTGGTTACAATTTTCTGAAACATACGTCAGAATTTATACTTTTCGTCCAAAATGAACTTCCTTCATTAAAAAAAACCCCACTAACAGTGAAGTTTAATTTTTGTTAAAAAGACCATAAAAAGTTTGACTTCAACTGCGTGTTAATTTCTAAGATTTCCATTAAGAAGGCGTATCTGATTACAGCCGACACTGATACTGTTCGGATCCTCGTCATGCCGAGCCCAGCGGAAAAGGCGTACCAGTATCGTGTCGTTCGTTTTTATTTATTCCTCGCCCAGTTCGAGTTTCGATCACAATAGAAAGGTTACAGTTACAGAACTACATTGTTCCTCTTGTATGGTGCGAAACTAATTACTGGGGAACTATCTGGGTAGGCGACGTCCATGTGAGTCGCCGTTTACATTTCTATACACAACTCAACTGGGCAAGGCAATAACAATCACATTACTCAACTGGGCAAGGCAATAACAATCACATTACTCAACTGGGCAAGGCAATAACAATCACATTACTCAACTGGGCAAGGCAATAATAATCACATTACTTAACTGGGCAAGGCAATAACAATCACATTACTCAACTGGGCAAGGCAATAACAATCACATTACTCAACTGGGCAAGGCAATAATAATCACATTACTCAACTGGGCAAGGCAATAACAATCACATTACTCAACTGGGCAAGGCGATAACAATCACATTACTCAACTGGGCAATGCAATAACAATCACTCGCATAAAGACATCGATTTGTGTTTAATAATTAATACATGAATATGTTACATAAATAGTTTACTGTCACCTTGGAAACTCTCCTGTAATAATTTCGGTCTCTTTGTTCTTAAATTCGTGACTGGAGATATTTCATTGTAACCCTACAAACCCCGATCCCTAACACATGGCTGAGAAATCAGAGTTATTAATAAACTTTTAATCTTTTAAAATATTTTTTTTTAAAATTTCTTGGTACCTTTACCGCTGCAAACATTTTGAGAATTTTCCTAAAATTCATCCTATCGTATTAATTTTTATGCTGGTATAGTGGATTAGATCACGAACAGTACTATTCCTATCGGTGGCAGTGGTTGTATAGATAATGTACAGTATTATAAAAAAAATATTACTATTCCTATTTGCGGATATGGTTTTATAGATAGTGCTAAGTATCACCACCATCGTTGGGTGTGGTTGTCTTAACATAAAAAGTATAGATGTTTGTAAGTCGACCTGAATTATAAGATAAATGCACCGTTTAGAGCTCGCGAAATTTAAGCTACAAATAATGGACGGATTCTTTCTTTATCTCAAAATATAAGATTCACAATTTTAGACGTGTTCGTGACCCACCCACCATCTACAAGTTTCAATAAGAACTCACAGTAAACATCTCCACTTACATCCCACCCCCGTGTGACCCACCCACCATCTACAAGTTTCAATAAGAACTCACAGTAAACATCTCCACTTACATCCCACCCCCGTGTGACCCACCCACCATCTACAAGTTTCAATAAGAACTCACAGTAAACATCTCCACTTACATCCCACCCCCGTGTGACCCACCCATCTACAAGTTTCAATAAGAACTCACAGTAAACATCTCCACTTACATCCCACCCCCGTATGACCCACCCATCTACAAGTTTCAATAAGAACTCACAGTAAACATCTCCACTTACATCCCACCCCCGTGTGACCCACCCACCATCTACAAGTTTCAATAAGAACCCACAGTAAACATCTCCACTTACATCCCACCCCCGTGTGACCCACCCACCATCTACAAGTTTCAATAAGAACTCACAGTAAACATCTCCACTTACATCCCACCCCCGTGTGACCCACCCACCATCTACAAGTTTCAATAAGAACTCACAGTAAACATCTCCACTTACATCCCACCCCCGTGTGACCCACCCATCTACAAGTTTCAATAAGAACCCACAGTAAACATCTCCACTTACATCCCACCCCCGTGTGACCCACCCACCATCTACAAGTTTCGATAAGAACCCACAGTAAACATCTCCACTTACATCCCACCCCCGTGTGACCCACCCACCATCTACAAGTTTCAATAAGAACCCACAGTAAACATCTCCAATTACATCCCGCCCCATCAAAGCCAAATAAACAAGATTACTGCATGGCAAATTCCTTGCATAATAGCACGATGGTATTCTTTGAATGATCCAACGGGTTAATCTTTGTGTCAGTCCTTGCATTACAGGATAACACCCACTAGGGGCTTCTCGACAAAAGCGTCGAAGACACATCTATAATTCAGATTGCTTCTGTTTAAGTTCTTAAGTCCCAAAAAGCTGAAACTCGAAGCTGCTCTAATTTTTCCATGTTAATATCAGCTTGTCTCTGTGTCACCAGAGATGCTCTACGCTGAGTCTCTAAGGCCTTGAATCATGTCGCGCACCGAGAAATAGAGGGAGAAAAGATGCATTGTGGGATGGCCCCCGGGGGGGGGGAGGGGTATCCGAAGCTCAAATGCCTTAAAATATTTGTCATATTCTGCTGTGGTAAATAACATTTTAAGTGGTTGTATTTGAGCGTAAAATCCCGGGGTTAAGGGGGAGGGGGGGAGTCGACATGCCTGTCTCATTCATTAAATATACCTTTCATGTTCATCACATATATATGTCTCAATCATCAAAAATACTCGTAACATTCATACAGTTATACGATCTATTGGTTTCATTTATTAGCCTATGGTGATATCTGGATGACGCTAAACTGATAAAAGCAAAAGCATTTTTCACGAGTTTTTTTAAGTACCCTTGGGCATTGTAAATGAATATGTGAATCGAATTTTGGCCCAAATAAAATGTTTATTTAAGCACTGAGTATTACTTAGTATTAAGGCGTAATGAAATACGAGTTACGTTTCATCGTAAAACAAAACAAAAATGAAACGGACGAATAGACTAAAACCTTCTTTATTAGACAAAAAGACTACACCAGAAATTTCAAAAAAGATAACAAAACAAACCAACAAAAGAAAAAAAATTGAATACAATGTTTCTAGAACACTACGGGGCTATTATTCTCTGCGGGAAACAAAGGCGCATAACTGAAAAAAAATATTTTAAGTAAAGTTGTCAAAACAAAAACCAATAATAGAGATGAAACTGATATTGTGAACTAAAAGAAATGTGAATTGGTGATGATAGAAATTGAGAACCACTAGTAATGGAGTTGTTTTTTTTTATACTGATGTCGCATGTTTAAGAAAGTCTGAATATTTATAACTTTTATTTGTATACCTGAATCGCTGGTTTATAGATCTAAGAAATTATTAGAACTGTTTTCAAATGTTGAACAACGTCTGGAAGGTATTTACCTTACCTATAATATATATTTCTTCCTGTCTCTCTCTCTCTCTCTCTCTCCCTTCGCTCTCTCAATCTCTTTCTCTCTCTTTTTCTCTCTTTCTCTCCCTATCTATTTCTCTCTCTTTCGCTCATTCTCCCTATCTCTCTCTCTCTGTTCGTCTCTCTTTCTCCTTCTCTTTTTAAATCCCTTATGTTAACTTCGAAATCTTGTCATCTCTCTCTCCCTCTCTGTCTGTATTGGGCGGGCGGAAAAACAAAAGTAAAAAATGACCCACTTCCCCTGATGCCATCGAGCTGAAATTTGGCACATAGACTCGTGTCACCTAACAATGCATCGTATCAAAATTTCAGATCGATCGAACGTACCGTAATTAAATTAATGCATTTTTAGTTTATCTCTATAAAACGTATGTAATTCAATTTCACAGTTTGTTATTGTTTTTTCTTTCACGTGACAGTTCAGTTCGCGCGTTGACGCGATCCGTCGATGTACAGGCGTGCTTTTGTTTACATTTTACGTGTCCCGCTGAGCTCGGTCCAGCGATCGGTGACCATACCTTTCCCCTCTCCCACCCGCACCCTCCGGGGTTATAAAGCAAAGGGGAGTTAAGACAGATTCAGTATGTAAATGCTTGTCGCGTTTGAACATAATCAATACTTTTAGTTATGTCTCATATATAAGGGATTTATAGTCAAAAACTGTGTTTTTACGGGTTTGTTTTATTTAAATCCCTTATATTAACTTCACCGCCGTCTATTGGGTTCGCGGTCTGTCAGTCGGGCGGAAAAACAAAAGTAAAAAATGACACACTTCCCGTGATGCTATCGAGCTGATAGCACATAGACTCGTGTCACCTAACAATGTATCGTATCAAAATTTCAAATCGATAGAATGTACCGTAATTAAATTAATGCATTTTAGTTTATCTCTATATAACTATATATAGCGGCCTGCTTTGTTTACATTTACGGTTTTGGCTCGCGGGCCGGACTTTGGACATCCCTGATTTAGATCTTCTAAATGTTCTCGATACATTGGAATTGCAAGAATCGTACCCAAATATCAAAAGAGCTCTGAAAACATTTCTTACAACGACAACCATAGTAGCCATTGCTGAAAGGAGTTTCAGCAAACTAAAAAGTATCAAAAATTACTTGAGATCGACTTCAGGTCACGACGCACATCATCTCTAGCTCTTCTTTCCATCGAAAGCGAACTTACCAGTCAAATAAACTTCGATGAAATAATCACTAATTTTGCAAACATTAAAGCAAGAAAAGTTAAGCTTTGAACCTTTGAAATAGAACATAGGAGTGGATCCGGGGCGTGTTACTTCAATTTAATTTTAATTGTGAGTTTCTATCGTTATGTATGAGAGAATGAGTATGACACATTGACACTATTGTTTTTATTTATAATACATGATACTTCAAGTTTTGCTGTAGTCTTTATTAACGCAACAATCTCCCGTTTTATCCACCAATTTATTTGGTATTGTAAATGATATAAAAGCCCAAGTCACTCATTCCTCATTCCGTAACCCTGAGGGACATAGTAAAACAGTCAATAGAAGTTAAATTTAAAAAACGCAGTCTTTGACTATAAATCCTTTATATACGAGACATAACTAAAAGAATGTTCATTATAATACGCAGAGCAAGATAATCCAAAAAATTCAAAATTTTAGTTTATGTCTCGTAAAACATGTTTAATATAATGCGCACCGACCGGAATATTTTTTTAAAAAGTATCGTCAATATAATACGCACCGCACAGTGCGACCGGGATGTATTAAAAGGGTTGTTCAAAATAATACGCACCACGACACTCTAGCACAAAAATAACATGCTACATAGAGATAAATAGAGATAATCTAAAAATTCATTAATTTAATAAAATTACATTCGATCGATCTGAAATTTTGATAGATCATTTTTATCATTGCCACGAGTCTGTCTGAAAAATTTCAGCTCGCCAGCATACCGGGAAGTGGGTTAAAAATCGCTCCAAAGTTTTTTCGGCAAGCTAGCAAGCAGACACCACAAGTTAATATAAAGGATTTTAAATGAAAGGCATCATTTTTGGTTTCGAGATTAACAGAGCGTGTGGTGTTTCTTGTCGTAAATATTATATGACGTCATTGTTTGAGCTTATATTTCAATTTTGGAAAAAGGAACGATGTAAATGTAAAAAGAACACTGATTCGAGTGGGGTTTTGAAAAAAGTAGGCGCCCCAGCACAACCTAGTTTAGTAAATAATAAACTTCAAGTTAGTATTTTCCCTGTCGTATGCATTTTTTATATTCACGTTGTAAGACTGTCACTGTCAGACTACGTAATTATTGTAATAAATAAAATAAGAGAAATTCAATTATTTTTTCTAACAAATGAAAAAATCGCAAAGCTGAAACTTGCCAATTTATAAAGGGCGCCAAAAATAAATTAGCCAAGGGTGCCTAAAACCTAGTTACGCCTCTGCACACAGTTCTTTCTTGATAGGTAAATTTTTTATTATTTGTTTTTGTTTGGATTTTTCGACCTGCATTTTTGGATATGTGACGTAATTATTAGCAATAGTTTACCTCCTCCATTTCCTAAAGCCCCAAGCAAAAGTAACTTTTAAAAAAATAAAATAAAAATGTAATATTATTTTATGGTGAAAACCTACATGGATTTGAAAGATTGCGACTCATACATGGCATAGTCTTATCCAGCAAAATAGACGCCGTTAGCTGATAGTTTTTCTGTAATTTTTAGTTTTGTAAAAGAAATTAATCGAGTGAAAAACGTCAAACTCGATCATGGAAAACAGGTCAACACTTAGGTCAGAGGTCCTTAGACTTGAAAGGGTGAGGATGTTTTAGTTCATTTAACGAGCGTAGATTATCTATCCCAAAACGATGCATATATATTTTTTTTATTTGATAGATTAATAGAGAGACAGACTGCAATGAAGTGAAATTAAATATTTTTGAAATTGCGATAATACCCTCAGCTCCGAAATGTAGTGGTTTCGAGATTAAAATCAAAACATAAACAATTAAACCTCCAAAATAAGTATGCCTTGGAGCATTAAATTATTGTGGCGTTTTTTGCTAACCGAAACAAAGTGAGCAATTATTTATAACTATAGCTGACCCGCGGCGTAGCATACGCCGCTAATGATTTAGTGACGGGTGAAGACTTCCTGAAAGACACAGTTGTCAAAATGGGGTGGGTTTGGGCAAACGACTGTGAGTGAATGACAAGAAGGAACTCTGGTGTGACCCGCGGCGTATCACCCGTAAAAAATGCACTTTTTTAGGGCGCCTACGGCGCCCACCTTTTGTCAAAATCCTAACTAACTTGTCCTTGTTTGATCAATACGAAATATTAAACTTTCTGAAATGTACCCAAATTATTTTATAACTTTTTACATTGTCCCCTTGTTACAAAATTAAAATATCAGCGAAAACAATGACGTCATATAATTTTTTTTACAGCGCATATTTAATTTGCACACCTTTTGATGCATTGGTGCAGTAATTTGGTGCGCTGCTTTCTAAAATTAGTATCTGTTGAACATACTTGCAGCTTGGTGTCTCGCAGGGTCCGACCACCAAGAGAATTATATATATAGATTGTGTCATCTTCTTTGCGTTTTTTTGTTAGCAAACTCCCTTGTCTCCTCATGAAAGGTTTTCATAGCTATTCGGAAAAGTACCGAATAAAAATTACCGCTGATCGGAATAATTTCAACGCATAACCTCGTTTTCGAACTACGGCAAGCGGAAGGAGATAAACACTAATGGCTGCGTTAGTGTCGTCCTCATTTTGTGATGGGCGTTGCTTCGTTACCCAGGTTGAACCGATGATGTGGGGTCTACTAAAATTGACACAGAATGACTGTTTTACTGTTGGACTTGAAGAAACATGTCAAAGTAATTATTAAGTTAAAATTGTTATCTTAAACAGAATGTTTTCTGTCCCTCTTTTGATTGGTCTTTTCGCATAAGACTGGCTGGTTAACGCTGTAAGATATTGATACCTTTGATCTTAGCGTTACTGTTTGCTGGTCTATACAAGGAATTCATAGGAATACAAATCAAATTTTGAATGAATATAATTTCGTTTAATGTTTAATTTCTACTTTAAAACATTGATATTGACTTCTGTGTACCTTGGCTATTGTAAATATGACAACATTTTAAGTTGCATCCAACTATCGTTGACGAAACAATATCTATATCTTCTATATATATAATTCTCTTCGTGGGACCATGCGAGACACCACGCAAGTATGGGCAACCGAGCATGACGAATGACCCTCGCTGGGGTCGACCAATGTATCGAGACCAACAATGGTCCTTGCGTTTCACTTGCATTGTTCCTTCACAGAAAACGTGAGATTCGTGGTGTACTGGTTATCACGTCCGCCCCATACGGGGAAGGTCCTGTGCTCAAGCCCTAGCGAAAATATTGTTGTTTTTTTTATTTAAATTTTTAAAAATGTCGGTATGTGCCCGTTCTTTTACCCCTTTATTGCCAATACTAGCTGACCCGCAACGTAGCATACGCCGCTAATGATTTAGTGACGGGTGAAGACTTCCTGAAAGACACAGTTGTCAAAATGGGGTGGGTTTGGGGCAAACGACTGTGAGTGAATGAAAATAAGGAACTCTGGAGAGACCCACGGCGTAGCATACGCCGCAGACTTGCTCATCATAGACAAAGCAAAGAACGGTTGCGGGGGATGAGAGTAAAGACACAAAAAGCAGCACTAAGTAAATAAAAAAAATAGCGAGTAAACGTAAAGACATGCACACTGAGGTTTTTGTTACCCGCCTCCCATACTACCATCACTTAAACATAAACTGTGATTGGTCGACCCTAGTATTTTTAAAAACGTGTTTGAATAGGAGTCTCTACATTCACCATCGTGATCAGTAGTTTTAAATGTACTGAGCATCATTTAATAATATTTCAGAGCATAAACTCATCATCTCTCTGTGGCATTCGTTTGTGATTGTTCCTGCTGATAAGCAATATTCCTTTTAAGCTGCAAGGTCGCGCATATATCTGACCGACGTTTAGAATTACCGAGCAGCAAACTTTATAAAATATTGCACAAAAAAATGTTTGCTGTGCAACTTTGCACACGAGTGGGTTTTTTTTTACTTTGCACACGGACCAACGAATTTTAGAGGGAACATTGCTGTTAAGACAGCACATTTTCCCAAAGCTGTGCTATTGTGATACTATCTGTGATACAAGTGTGGCTGTAGGCAGAACTATGACGACATCAGACTCAGTCGCAGCTGGCCTGTGTTCACCTGAGACCGTCGGGCCACGTGCCGACATCCACACGACTCGCCGTTGGGCCGTATTAGAGTCAAGCCTTAAATCCGAGGCGTAATGCAAATGAGCAGGGGATTGAGCCCTCAGCCTGGACCTCGTCACGTGATCAGGCAGACAATCGTCACTGGCCATCGTGAGTTTGACATTTATAAAAATTCTTTCTACAATTTGTGAACTTATTTTGTGATTAAACGTCGACGAGGGGAGAGAGAGTTGACGATGAATTTTATAATACAGTGAATGTTTTAAACAGTTTTTTTAAAAAAAGAAAGTTAATCAGTATAATCATTTCTGATCCATTGTATTAGCGATTCTCTCCCTTGCCATTTTAACGTTTCATAGCCTCGCCTCTAAAAACTTCAAGAAACAGAAACAGTATCGTCATTTCGCTCCGGTGGGAAATTGTGATATACAAGTCATAGTGAGTCAAAGAAAATCATATGAGTCAAAGAAAATATAATTATAAGAACTTCTAACCGTGGGAAGGGCGTCGTGGTGCAACAATTCACAAAATAATTTAAATAATCGGTGTTTAGTTTTCTTTTGCTTGAAGAAAACCGTTGAAAAAAAATGATTTTCTGATCATTTCACCTTAATTTCTTGTTATATTATGTTTTCAAAATGTGTAAAGTTAAATTAAATATATCAATATAACGGAATACTTTACGAAATATTCTAAACATATTGAAATTGATAACAAAAGCTGAAAACTGATGCAAGGCGTGAGGCAAAATCAGAAACAGTCCAAAAAATGAAGACGAGACATACAAACATCTAGTCCCTGCTCAACATCTTAGACACAATACACGCATATCCTTACCCTTCTGCTCGGGTGAGACGAAACGAAAAAAAAACCAAAAAAAGTTTTCAGTTTTAAAAATGATCTGAACTAAAAAGAAGTTTTTGACGGCCTAAGTCTCCCCGATGGCGGGGTTTTATAGGGCCAGGGCGAGGGCTGGTCGCGTCCACGGCACTTGTCCGTGGGAGTCATCTTCACTTGGCCGAGCGCTGCCATTCGCCATGCCGGTGGCAGTGGCACAGCTGTTGTTAACCGGGGTGTGGAAGGGGGTGGAAACACAACAGTGGAGGGGGTGTGGGGGTTAAGGTTGTGTGGTGGTGGTCCCTGAAGTATACTTTGTGAACAGTACTTCGGTGACGTAGGTTACGATTAATTTTAACAATGAGAAAAATGCGCTTGAGTTGTTTCAAATGCAGAGCGGAGAGACGAAATTTTTACCGCGTGACATGTGGGTGCTGCTAAGGTTGTTGTTGATGTGGGTGCTGCTAAGGTTGTTGTTGATGTGGGTGCTGCTAAGGTTTTTGTTGATGTGGGTGCTGCTAAGGTTGTTGTTGATGTGGGTGCTGCTAAGGTTGTTGTTGATGTGGGTGCTGATAAGGTTGTTGTTGTTTTTTTTTATCTTGGCAGTCCCCACATTTCATGCAATAATTGTTATTTTTATTTTATTTTTTTTAAAGAATATTGGTTATCAAACCATTACTGACTACAGTCCCTTAGAGACATATTTTTATCTTCATAAACTCTTCTTAATAAAATAGCCTTATTACAACAGAGCAGGAGTCGACAAACTTGTTTGCCTGATACCCCAAAATAAAATAGTTTATGTTGACGTTATCCCAGAAGGTGTGAGGTCCTGCCCACACGACTAAAGGGTTTGCGGTAGCGTAGTAAGCTCCCCGACGGATCTGGGGCTAAACCCAGCCGAAAACGCATCTGGTGAGTTGAGAGGATATTGGATACAGTTAAGCCATGTGGACTAAGATTATTGTCATTCATGTCAATATAAATATTATAAATGATAAGTGGGGAGGTGCGTGGTGTCTTTGTCAACTAAGTAGATACGAAATGTACATAAATATAGAATATCAAAATGTGTTTTCCTGAAGAAGCCGGTTCAATAGTGGGCTTGCTTTCTAAACGCACACGTACACATTATGGATTTTTAATATATTAAGCGGATTCTAATGGATTTTATATGCCCCTGGGCCAACGAGTCTGGGTTACCCCAAAATGGGGTAGTTTAACCCCTGTTCGGCGACCACTGCAATAGAGCGTCGACTTTCAGAATGCCGATGAGCCGAGCAACCGCTGTATTAAAGCATTTTTATATTTGCCTTGGACTGAGCATAATGTATTAATACGCCAGTCAGGAGTTTACGAGGAATTTTGATACGAACTAACGGGGTGACACAATGACACTTACTACATAATCCAGTGACAAGACTGGCATAATTCAATATTCTAAGTTTCAGCTGTTCATAAAATAATATAAAAGCCTTGGTCAATCATTCTGGAACGCTAAGGGACATAATCAGCATTTTTGTTTAAATTGAAAATATAAGCGTAAAATCATAATCATTTTACTTTCGAGATTAACAGAGCGTGTGGTGTTTCTCGCCGTTAAATATTATATGACGTCATTGTTTGAGCTTATATTTTAATTTTGGAAAAGGGAACGATGTAAAAAGAGCCGTTAATAGTTAAAAATGTGAGCTACGCCATGGAGTATACATCAGATGTGTCCATGTTAATGATTTATTTTCAACATATATTTGAGGATTTATAATTATAAAATGTTGTATATAGAGAAATTTTGTGAAAAATAAATCATTCTAATGAACTAAAATGTAATTATTCATTATTTTTATTGAACTCATTCACATACAAATTTTTGGTTGCCGGACACACTGATTCGAACGCATGATAAGATTCACTTAAGTTACTTGGGCTTTTGAAACAAATTGGGCGCCCCAGTATAACCTAGTGTAATATATTTACGCCAAGCCATTTTTTGGGCAGATATCTGTATTAGTCCGTGTATCTTGATACGATACTTGGGCTTGCCATTGTTACAATATACGTTAAATTGATACATCATTGCGACATTGTTGGTAAATGTCAAGCTTGTTACGTTGCGATGCCTGTAAAACCGTTTTTATTTTATCGTATTGATTTATCATGATCTATTTTTAAACCGACGTTTCATCATGACGTACATTTCGGTAACACGATCTGGCCCAGACAATTATGTCTTGTGTCTTCTAAGACTGTGCCATTTGCGGCGCGCCCCGCTGTAGAAAACTTACATTACTGAAGGCGATTGTCGTAATCTTTCATTTGAAGGGGATGTTGTTTTATCTTTCGTCTTTATATTTGTAAAAAACATGACTGGAAGTAGTTGCGCACCGAATGGTGTGTTTTATTGTGCGGTCATTTGTCAAGGTTGTTAGTTTCGTTATTGGCCCCATTTTCCGGATGACGTAATGTGTCTAGATTATGTTTGCGCACCATCTGTTCGTTTGGCAGTTTCTGTTGTGTTTTTTTCTTTTTGTGTGTGTGTGGTTTGGGGGAGGGGGTTGCAAGAGTTATTTCTTGCCTCTTACAGGAATCAATGATAAAATAACTTGCCATATTAGTTTACTATTTCATTTCATGACAGAAATCTGTTTACAGATTTTTCCAGCGCATTCAATTAATTGTACGTTAATTTGAGTTCTCTAGTTGGCGTAACTTCTTATCTTATCTATACAGACGTTCCTTCTATGCAGAAGATAATTGCGTCCACAGACCATGACAGATGATCTGTTGGCAAGTGAAGCAGCGTTCACAGGCCACGGCTTTGTGGGTTCCACGCATTACCCAGCCGCCTAACTAGAGTTAGGTACCCATTCGGAGCAGGGTCACTCAGGGACTCATGGATTCGAATCCCGTGACCATGGGTCACTCGACCACCGAGTTCCCTTCAAGGTGAAATACACATCTTTCTTTTAGCCGAGTTCACCAAGAAGTAACAGCAGCATGATATGTTCTCGACTTCAGTCATCAACAAAATATCCCATGACGCCGACTACAAAGTGAAAAATAGTTTCTGACATAGTTTGGATTGTTAGTTTGTCGTGGCACACACAAATCAAAACGAGGCCGCTTATAGGCTCTCTGCACCAGTTATCGGCCGCCATCAGATGGAAATCAGAGTAGCCTTGATATGTTGGCATTCTAGGCAAGCAGAGCATTTAAACTCTCCTTGGAGAATGATTTTGGGAGGATTTACTTCGGGGATTCTCCACCTTAGGCACCATGTACCCCACTTGCTGTAAATATAAAGCTTCGGCAGTCTGCTGATATCTAATGGCTTTGTGGTGTGTGTGTGGGGGAGAGGGGGGATTTATGTTGGACCAAATAACATGCTCTGAAAATAATTTTTTATGTATCTCATTAACTGGAAATAATTTAACCTGAGTCATATTTCTTGGTCTACAGATAATCTCAATAAGAATTTCCATCTAATTTTAGAAATGAAAAAAAAACAAAAAACAACAACAATAAAATAAAGAAAAATTCTTCAAGAACTTTATTATGGATTTCGTGGTTTCGGATCTGATTCGTTTCGCCTTTTTATACGTCTGATAGCGAATTTTCCCTTTTAGTTTGAATTCATTATTTGAACAACTTCATGATTCACACTGTGTTATAATTTAGTTCAATGTTTCCATCAATGTTTAAAAAAGGTTTCTACAAATATACTATATGTATAATCTTGATCTGCGGTGTTAGCCTAAACCTAACATCTCGTATAATCGACGTGTTGCCCAAATGTTGTACACTATCACTTGTGGCCTGCAGGACACGCAAACTCGCCGTTCTAATGTTTTAACATTGGAGACCAGCTTAAAGGCCTGAACTATTTCGTTGACAGCCAATCAATGGCATGCCATGTATTTATAGAGTAAAAATGTGTTTTTTTAAATACGAGATACTTAACTTCATCGACTTTTGCTTGCGTTTTAGTTTTAAAATATTTGTAAATATCAGTTATGTTGTATGTCATTTTCACTTTTTAATACTTTCAAAAGTTTAAAAGTGTCATTATTATTTTATTTATGTTACTTGGTTTTTTTAGTTCAGTTTTCGTTTCCTTCCAGTAGTAAGTAGTACTAGGATTTAAATGGCTATTAATCACTCAAAACAGCACTTCCGGTCGAAGGTTTTTAAGATATTAAAAGATGACAAGGAAGTCAACTAAATTTGATGTGAGATTGATACGTTTCCTGGTACCGATATCCACCATCAGTTTATAGGTGTCTTTACTCATCATCTTCAGTGAATGTGTTTAATAAACAGTTGAAATATCCATTTTCGAACATGCTAAAGGAGATGTGGCGGCAAATACACGTATAAAACAAATAAATAGTTTCATGTATCTTTCAATTAATGAATTTCAACATTTAGACAAATTGCCATTGTTTCTTTATTGTCAGTAAATAAAAATCGTTTTCATTTCTTGGTTTCGTATGATTTCAACTTAACACTCAGAATGTTAACATATATTTCGTAGAAAATTTAACATCACGCTATACTCTACTTGCTTCCTTTAGACCAGTGCTACTCAACGTGGTGGGCCGGGGACCGGTGCTGGTCCGCGAACCATCAGTTGCCGGCCCACGGAGATTATCAAGAAAGGAAAGAAAAATATAATTATAATATTCAATTTGCAGGCATTAATACTAACACTAATAATATGTCAGTTTATCAACAATAAACGCATACAATAATAAAATAAGATAAATTATATTAATTTCAATAATTATTCATTTGTTTGTTTGTTTTTGTTGTTGTTTGTTTGTGAGTTAATTTGAAATAGATGTATATTTTGAACTGGCCCATACATTAAAAATAGATATTTAAGATTTCTTACACCAGCATTCGGAACTTGCCGTCTGCTGATGTAAAGAAACAAAATATTCGACTGAAAGTAACAAATTAATTTTAAATCAACATATTAATAATTTATATTGATTTCAATGAAATATTCTCATTGGCGTCCCCGTACGTCATCATTGTCTCCAAATGGACGCATCTCAGAGACATGATCTATACATCAGCATTAAATGCCTTTGGCAAACATTCTCACAAAAACACGGACTGGTTTGATGCATATTGAGACGAGATGAAACCTGTCACTGAAGATAAAAGGAAAGCTCTTATGGGCTACAAGGAAAAGCCTGCACCCGACAGGCTGCGTGCCTTAAAAACAGCCAAGTTGCATGCCCAAAAAGTCGCACGTCAATGTGCCAATACCTACTGGCTTAACCTCTGCTCCAGCATACTGTAAACTGCAGACATGGGCAATGCCAAAGCCATGTACGAAAATATTAAAACGCAAATGGCCCTTTGACGTCCAAGATTGCCCACCTGAAGTCCAAGGTTGCCCACCTAAAGTCCAAAAGTTGAGAAATATGAAAGACCAGGCAGCGGAGCTAACACATTGGATTGAGCATTATCTGGAACTGTATGCAACAGTTACCACAGTCTCCAGCACCGCTCTAAATGACATCCCGATATGCCGCTCATGTAAGAACTTGATGTCGTGCCCAAACAGGAAGAGCTGAGAAAGCAATTGACTGCCTAGCTTGTGGAAAATCCCCTGCGAATGTTGGCATACCACCAGAAGCTCTAACGAGTGGCGAGACAGCTTTACTCTAACCTTTGCACGTGCTTCTGTCCCTCTGCTGGGAACAATGCTACATCCCCCAGGACCTAAAGGATGCCGCGGCGGGCTATTCCAAATTCTTGAAAAAAAAGTGGCTGTCCCACACACCTACTCGCCATCATCAGACAGTTCCATGAAAATATGCAGGGCACAGTGCAGTGCGATGGAGCTACCTCAGAAGCCTTTCCAGTCAGCAGCGGAGTTAAACAAGGTTGTTTACTCGCACCAGCACTGTTCGCAAAATTCTTCTCTGTACTGCTTCGCTACGCATTCAAGAATAGCAGTGATGGAATCTGGTTACTCACCAGGGCTGATGGAGGACTTTTCAACACTG
The DNA here is from genome assembly GCA_944989445.1 of Ampullaceana balthica. NCBI lineage: Eukaryota > Metazoa > Mollusca > Gastropoda > Lymnaeidae > Ampullaceana > Ampullaceana balthica. The sequence goes on along the minus strand of CALYLW010001035.1, from coordinate 29,615 downwards.
CTTGCTTCCGAGCCAAAACTAAAACGACAGATGTTCTGATTCGCGAGCTACTTTTTTTGCGGATGATGCCGCGCTGACAGCACACACAGAAACTGGTTAGCAACAACTCGTGTCAAGCTTCTCCAACGCCTGAAAAGAATTTGGTCTGCAATTCAGCTTGAAAATGACAAACATCGCTGCCCAAGACACATGTTCTCCTCCTAGCATCAATATTGACGATGAGAATTTTGAAGAGTTTGTGTACAGCTTCACCTACTTGGGGTCCAAGGTCTCCAATACACTGTCCATTGAGGACGAAATAAACAGTAGAATTCGCAAGGCAGCTACCGCAATGGCTAAACTAAATAAACGGGTTTGGCAGAACATAGCGGACGCCAGCTCTGAGGAAACCTTCCACTGTCACACCCTAGGTAGTTCATTGGTGAACTCCCCGCTTTGCGACAGTCCTAATCATAGAGACTCGTATGCTTTGCCGGGGTGGCGCCGAGGTGGTAGTGAGTCGTAGTAGGGAAAATTCCACCCCTCCTTGTGAGGTCACTTAAATGGAGGCATTTTCGACTTTAGTCTTGGATGCCCAGGCGGCCGCTTCAGAAGCGACCGTTCCGGAAGATGGGGGTCTCTCAGCTGTTGGGTCCCTTTGGGGTCGGGAGAGCTGAGGGAGATTTCCGGGAAGACCCACGAAGAGCACTAGGCTCGGGGCTGCTGATTTTCTTCCAAATGTAATAGCTAGCTGGCAAAACACAAAGCTTACCGAGAAAACAAAACTGTGTGTCTATTGAGCCTGCGTCATCAGTACGCTGCTATACGAGAGCGAGACATGGACCACTTATACATCCCATGAGCGTAAGCTTAATAGCTTCCACTTGAGGTACCTGTGTCCTTGACATTAAATGGCAGGACAAATTTCCAAATAGTGAGGTCCTGATGCGTGCCAATACCCAAAGCATGTTCTCAATCCTTAGTGAAAGACGCCCGAGATGGCTAGGACATGTAAAAAGAATGAGCCCTGGCCGCATCCCCAAGGACCTCCTATATGGAGAACTGGCATCGGGAAAGAGGAAGACAGGTCGCCCACGTCTGCGATTTAAAGATGTCTGCCAAAGGGACATGAACGCAGCCAGAATACACACAAGTGACTGGGAATGTAAGGCAGAAGACCGATCTACGTGGCGCACAGTTGTAAAAGAGGTCGTTATAGTGGCCGAGGAGCGAAGGGCGGAGGAGGCTACAGACAGAATAGCTAGGAGAAAGGCCAAAACATTGGGAAGCACAGAACTCTGGTTTGCAAAACCTGTGGTGAAGACTGTCACACAAGAATAAGACTGCTCAGCCACACGAGGTGATGCACAATCGTCTTGTAAGATCGAAGGATGGCGATATATTCCGTAAATTTTAGTGAATATTATAAATAAATAGTTTTTTAAAAAAACTAATTAAATAAAATTGTAGTATCGACCACGTCGCTGTTTTTTCACAAACAGTGTGAACTGATTTATTTAAAGTCTTAATGAAAATTAGTCTGCATTTATTTCAATAAGTAATCAAAATCGCAAATCATGGGGTATGAAAGAGATGCCCCTAATTTTGGTGAGTACTTCACTTCACTCTACTCCAAAAAATCAGGAAACAACTAATAGCATATAATAATTTTAGATATGTCCCCCAAACTCAAACAATAGCGTTGGACTCCTGTGTGTTGTAAAATGTTAATGTTATAACTAAAATTTGATTTTTTTTTCAAAACTTCAAAAATAATTATAGAGAGAATGAAATTAATATTTGATACCGACAAGATTTATGATACTAAACCTAATTTATATATGGAAAAGAGAGGACCAATTGATATGTTTATAAAGAGAAGAAACATGAATGCTGAGCATCAAACAAATTCTGACTCTTCTTCACAATTAGATGATGGAAACATGAATGAAACCGACGCTTCATTAACGAAACGAATTCGCTCTAGCCTCACTTGAAAACATCACTCTTCGTATATTCAATTCGGTTTTATAAGTGCGGAGGTTGCTGGTGTCCAAACACCTCACGGTGTTAGTTGCAACGATGTTCTATCGAATGTTCTCAACATATTTTAATACAAAGTGAAGACGATAATAAATGAACAATAAGCAATCAATTATTAAGATTATTCTTTTTAAAATTGTTGGATGATATAATTTGTATCCAAATATACATAAATAATACAATTATATTTTGGTGTACAAATAGGAAATATATTTCGTCAGTGAGAAAGAACTCATTATTGTAACTATGTATATATATAACTTTATATTTCTCTTTTATGTAGGCGTTCTCACAGTAATAATCTTGTGCACAATAATTCACTGAAGAATTCGTTTATCCAAAACAACTTTAATATACATATATATTGTACACATAAGAATCATTTGAGGTAATATAACGTGGAAATCTTGAGTTATTCACTATCATGCTTCCATGTCGGAAGTCTACACACAACTGTTCGCCCAACACTTTCAACCAATAGAAATGCTCCTTTCTTCCCGCGTCTCTTGTACACGTGACCTTACGTCACAAAATTATGTTAATCAGATGTGACATTCACCCCCATCCTTCAAAAAAAATGTTTATGAAATACAACATTTTTGGTCTTCATAAAATCAAATCAATCTATATCTATATTCAAATTTCAAATATTTATCATCAATGAACATTCATTTTCTTACATACAACTTCTGGATATAGAATCAATAAGAAAAAATCTGTAGGACTGTAACAGTCTAAACATAAGAAATAATGAGAAAAAATCTGTAGAACTGCAACAGTCTAACATAAGAAATAATGAGAAAAAATATGTAGAACTGCAACTGTCTACCTGTGCTGAAAAAATGAAAATGGACTTTTAAACACATCTGTAATTTTGTGTAATTAAAACATTTAAACACTCAATATTATTAAAATTAACTAATAATCCAATGGAATTCAAACACTGTTCCTTGTCCATTGTTCAACAAATAAAAATATTAATATAATTACAGTCTCTGTTTGTATCCTTTAGGAATTCACAGACTAATGTTAAAACAGTCTCTTATTTTATCATTTAGTAATTCACAGAATGTCTTTTTAATAGTCTCTGGTTTTATCAGTTAGGAGTTCACAGAGTGTCTTTATTTATTGTCATTCTACTTAATATGTCTGCAACCACATTGTCCTTTCCCTTCACAGGTTTAATGTCAAATTTGTAGTCGGCTAATAGCATAGCCCAACGATTCACTTTGGCGTTGCTGATCTTCTTCTTGTTGAATGCCACAAGTGGTTTGTGGTCTGTTAGGAGAGTAAATGTTCTACCTAGAAGGTATTTTTGAAGTTTTTGTAGAGCCCACACTATGGCTAGACATTCTCTCTCTATGGTGCTGTAGTTACACTCTGTTTTGGTCAAGTTTCTGCTAAGATACTGTATAGGATGTAGGATACCATCATGTTCTTGCATGAGGCACGCTCCTAATGCAATGGACGATGCATCGGTAGAAACAATGAAAGGTTTGTCCCATTGAGGTGTAACTAAGATGGGTTTCTTCCTGAATGCCTCCTGAATGTTCTCTAATGCGTTGAGGCAATCTCCTGGAAATTGAAATTTTCTAATATCTTTGGTTTTTGTAACTTCTGTTAGTGGATGAACTATTTCTGCATAATTTGCAATAAAAGGTCTGTAAAAGTTACATAGTCCCAGCAGGGCTTGCACTTGTTTTTTAGATTTTGGGACAGACAGATTAAATATCTTGTTTTCATTTTCTTCAGTGGGAGTGACTGCACCGCCTCCTATTCTGTATCCCAAAAAATCTATATACTTCTTTCCAATGTTGATCTTTTCTGGTGAGATTGTCACATTATGTTTCTTGAGTCTATCCAGTACAGCTTCAAGTGTATGGATATGTGATTCCCAATCTTTAGTGTGGATGCATATATCGTCGACATAATGTACCACATTTGGAATTCCTTTTAGCATCACTTTCATAAATCTGCTAAAAGTGGCCGTACTGTTGACCAGTCCAAATGGCATTACTAACCATTCATACACCTCATCCATGGCTATGAATGCAGTGTATTGTATAGAATCAGGATCCATGTTAATCTGCCAAAAACCTCTGTTTAAGTCAAATGTAGTGAATATTCTGGAAGTACCAATTATGTCTATAATGTCTCTTGGGTCTCCAATAGGTTCATGGTCCAATTTCGTAATATTATTCAACTGTCTGTAGTCACAGCACAGTCGAATCTTTCCATTCTTCTTTTTTACTATGACAGTTGGTGAGGTATAGTTAGCTTCAACTGCTTTCTTATTTTGTTTTCTTTAAGTAGGTAGTCAATTTCTTGCCTTACTGTGTCTCTATGTGCCATTGGAATAGGGTATGCTTTGGTCTTGAAGGGTTCATGTTCCAAAACTTGTATCTTGTGAGTCACAGTTTTTGTGTTGCCTGTTTCTTTGTTATGACACCTTTGTATTTTTGAAAAATTTTGATCACTCTGTGTTTCATATTATCTGGTATGTCAGATGATATTTTTCACTGTCAAGACTGTTCATTTTCATTGCATTGTCATTTTCATCATTTACCTTGATGATGACATTAACAGTTTGCTTTCCTTCTTTATTGTCATCATATGTTCTTAGTTTGTCAATATGTAATTTTTTCACATGTCCTTTGATATTGACACTATATGTGACATCACTAAGTTTCTCTTCAATTTTGTATGGACCTTCCCATGTGATTTCATTCTTTGTGTTTGGTAAGCATACTAGGACTTGTTGTTCAGGCTCAAATGTTCTCAAATGTCTGTGTCTATTTTTGATTTCTCTATGTCTTGTACTTTGCTTGATTAGTCTTTGCTTTGCTGCTTCAATACTGTAAAGTATTTTATCTCTAGTGTCTGACATCAGCTGATATCTGTCCTGTATGGCATCTTGTTTACTTATAAGCCTTTCTTTGAAATTCTTTAAGGGACTTGCAGGGTTTTGGCCAAACATTAACTCAAAAGGACTAAAGCCAGTGCTTTCATGTTTGCTGCTGTTGTATGCAAACAGTACTAAGGGTAAATATTCATGCCATCTGTCCTCATGGTCCACTGTCACCTTTAATAGCATATTCTTGATGGTTTTGTTTAGTCTTTCAATCACTCCATTTGACTGTGGATGGTACACTGTGCTGTGTACTTGTGTAATGTTTAACATTTTCATAATGGCTTGTGTCATCTGACCCTTGAATGGCTGCCATTGTCCGACAGAAGTGTTTGAGGGAAACCATATCTGCTAAAAACATTGAGTAATGCGTTGCATATATTTTCTGCATCTATTCGCTTCAGTGGGATAGCTTCACCCCATCTGGTGGCTATGTCCACTATGGTTAGAGCATACATATGTTTCTTCTTTGACATCTTTTTGAATGGTCCTATCAGGTCTATAGCGATTTTCTCGAATAAAAAGTTTGCCTTGTCAGATGATTGTATAGGTGCTGTGTTCCTCCCATCTTTGGGATTATGTCGTAGACACACTGTACATGCCATTGATGTATTCTTTTATCTGCCTTGCCATTTTAGGCCAGTAAAAGTTTTCTGCTATTGTAGTAATTGTTTTCTTGGCACCCATATGTCCACCTAAAGGACTGTCATGTGTCATTTTGATAATGGTTTCTGTTGTAACTTTTTGGGAAGAGCCACTCTTTTGCACGTACCTTCCTGTGCAATGTTTATTAATATGCCTTTATCTAGCTTGTAATTTTTGTTGTGGCCTGTTTCATTGTCTTTGATAAGTTTAATTTTTATTTCCCTGATTGTGTTATCTTCTTCTTGTAGTTGTTTGAACTCTTGTTTGGACATCAGTTGGCTTCCTATTTCAAGTTTCTCATCAACTTCAATGTCTGTGATCTCTTTTCTTTTTGTGGTGGCTCTTGTTTTGTACAGTAGCACATACTTGATGGTTGTTATCATGCCAGGCCTTGTATACTTCATCAGTATTGTCCACCACACCTTCAATGTTCCCTATAATAAGATCACAAATGGCGTCTTGTAAGACTCTGGCTCTAACTTTACCATGAAACCAGGGTGAGTTGATGGTGAAAATTGCAGTTGGACACTCTCTCTTTGTGCCATCAGCCATTATCAGTGTGTCTTTTTCCATCATACTCTTCTTCTTTCACCATCTTATCACGGACTACAATTGTTGTGCATCCAGTGTCACGAAGACACATACACTTTCGATCATTGATGTACACTGGGTAACATTTCAGTGTTGCCATGATCCTTGATAGTGGCCACAGTACTACTAGATTGTGATTCTTCTTGTTTCATTTTTCCTTTATTATCTCCCTCTTGGTGGTCATTCCTTCTCCAGGGTTGATCATGATTTCTGTATCTGGAGTCATGATTGTATCTGCCTCTCCATGATCTTCTACCTTTGCTTTCAAAATGACCTTGTCTTGACCTTTCTTCTGTTTTCTTTCTTATAGGGCTGCCATTAGGTGACACCCTAATTGGTTGTCCTTTATTGTGGTAACACTGCTTAGCCATATGTCCTGGCTTGTTACAGTACCAACAAATAGTTTGTCTGTTTCCTTGGTTTGGCAGACTCTGTGTTTCTCATACCTTGCCTTTTTTCTTGACTTTTAATTTGTATAGCTGCAAATATGTCTTGTCTCTTATCCATTTCCACATTCGGATGAGAGTCTTTGAATGTTCGTAATGCATTTGTTAGCTCTGCTTGAGTACGAACTTTCTTGTCAGTCAAATATGTGAATAGGTTGGTGTTGCATTTTCTAAAAACTTGTCAATTAACACCATGTCTATTATGGCCTTTGGGTTGTTCGTATCTATCGCTGTCAGTTCCAGCCATTTTGTTAGTTTGACTTGTGCTTCATGTACTATGATCTGTGGATCTTTGTCCATCTTGATTCTCATTTCATGAAATTCTCCTCTATAATCATTTTCTGACTTTCCAAAATGACACAGAAGAGCCTTTTTGACATTCTTATATATGCTTTTGTCTTCTTTGGCTATACTGTTATAAGCTTCAAATGCTTCTCCGGTTAATTGAGTCATTAGTTGTGCTGGCCAATCTTCTTCATTATAGCCTTTCATAGCCATTATGGATTCGAAATAATCCAGATAAACATCCATTTTTTCTTTTTGGCTATCATATTTTCTTACTTTGATAGTATCCTTGGTGCTGTACCTTCTATTTGTTTCATCACCAGGATTGTGGCCTCTACTCCCAGCTCAATTTGTAATTTTAAGGTGTCTTGTTTCATTTTTCAAGTTCTCTTTCATATATGAGTTTTTGCATCTCTTTTTCTTCAGCAATTCTTGCTTTTTCATCAGCAATTCTTGCTTTTTCTTCAGCTTCTCTTTGATTTTCTTTTCTTCAGCTTTTCTTCGCTGTTCTTTTCTTCAGCTATTCTTGCTTTTTCTTCTTCTTCAGCTTTTCTTCGCTGTTCTTTTTCTTCAGCTATTCTTGCTTTTTCTTCAGCTTCTCTTTGATTTTCTTTTTCTTCAGCAACTTTTTCTTCAATGAAATCTCTCATTTCTTTTCCTTTTAGTCCCATCTCTTTAGCTATGGCGGTGAATCTTTCGTAGTATCCAAGTTTTGATTTGAT